>JAOYMR010000027.1:15357251-15391473 GCA_025802075.1 Tenebrosternarchus preto
CTGTGCCCCGCCCAGGTGGACGAGCAGGTGCGGGTGTCCTACGAGCAGACGCTGAGTGAGTGGCTGGGCTGCGGGGAGGTGGTGCGGCGGAGGGAGAGGGAGCAGCACGCTGCCACCACCCTCACCAAGGGCTCATCCAGCAGTGTGGATGGAGGCGGGCGGAGGACGCTACACCGCGACTCCACCGTCAGCAACGAGGTGCACAAGAACACACACACACACACACACACACACACACATACACACACACATACACACACACACATACATACACACACACACACACATACATAAAATGCATCCTAAGAATAACATACAGTATAATAGGCATCTGAGCTCTATTTACAAGCAGTGCAACAGTGACATCTCTAGGTCAAATATGGAATTGCACTCTAAGGTAGATGCATAGAATCGCTTGATCTTTTGTTTCTGGTAATGCTGTACTTTTACTCCTCCATCTCCAGTCTTCTCCGAGCTGTAGTTCAGACAGGCAGAGAGACGCTCGCCTGCAGAGTGACTCCAGCAACAGCACACAGGTAGATTCTGCAAAACACACAGTGTGAGTATACACACATCTGACACACACAGAGGTAAACTGCACCTAACGTACACACAGGTACACCAGGCCAATCTCGATCCTCTGGGCCCAACAGATGGGCCCCATTTTGGCTCGAACTCATGTGTCAACAAACCTGCTGGAAACAGAATCAACAACATACAGGACATGACAAAAATGCAAAAATTTCAGAACACCACCTAGTTGGTCTAAATCTGCATCACCCTACCTCTGCACCCACCTGTTAGTACTTCTCCTCCCTGCTCCCCTTCCCCTGGAGTAGTTGGCCTCCCATTGCCTTCGTCCTTCAGGTGTTCGAGTCGGTGGAGGAGGTGGAGCAGATGGAGGCGGAGCCCAAAGGCGAGGAGGCCACGCCTACGCCCAGGGTCTCCAATGGTGGCTCAACTGATTCCGGCCACCCGTCTTCCCGAAACTTCTCCATGGCCTCGTGCCTCTCAGACTCGCTCAGCGCGGATGATGGGGGGCGGCCAGGCGAGCCTGCGGGGGTCGCCAGGGCAACGGGAGGGGCAGAGACGAGCGGCATGACAGAGGATGACGGAACGGAGATGAGGGAAGGGGTGGAGGTGCATGCTGGAGCAGGTGTCATGCCCGACACCACGGAGCACGCAGCGGGAGAGGGGAGGGCGAGGCTGGTAGAGAAGACAGGGGAAGATAAGCAGAAGGAGAAGGCTGGGGAGGGGAGAGACGAAAGGGTGGGGAGAGAAGGAGGGGAGGGGAGAGAAGGAGGGGAGGGGAGAGAAGGAGGGGAGGAGACAACATTAGCATCCAGGGGTGGGACTGTTAAAGGTCAGAGTTCTGTGAGTCAAATGGCTCACACAGAGAAGGAACGAGTGTCGAATGTGCAGGATGTTAGTGACAAAACAAAGGCACGTAAAGGTGTGGAGCTGACTGAGGTAACGGGAGATGACGCTTTAAAAGGTGTGGAGCTGACCGAGGTAACGGGAGATGACGCATTAACCTCCTCAACAGGCCAGGGAACCACATGGGCACCAGGCGGGGCCGTCAAAATGAAAACGGCCAAAACGGGGGTGGCTCCAGAGTCAAAGGCGGAGGAAGCTAGAAGGGCGGGGAAAGAGGCGGAGCCTGATATTCAAGGCCCCGCCTGGGCCAAAGGGAAGCCCGAGCATGGAGCGGACGCTGAACGGCCGGAGGGGCACAGGACGGTGGTGCGGGAGACAGTGGTGCCCGTTGTGTTCGAGGCTTCTAGCACACGCAGGATGAGTGATGCACGCTACGCCCCGCCCACCGCAGACTCCGACGAATCACCCTCGGCCATCGAGATGGAAGAGATCCCCATGGCCTGGAGCGCGGCCTCCACGTCCAGCGCCCAGGGTGCAAACGCCTCCCGAAATCCCGCCCAGGAGGAGGAGCCTGAGATGGAGAGCCTATACCCCGAGTTTACCGCCCTGACCATGGACGGAGAGAAGAACAGTGCCACAGGAACCACATACTCGGTACATACTAACCCCAAGACATGTTACTGCTTTATATGTACCCACAGGATACGTCATAAATGAATCAGCTAAAAATACCACCTACCATCTGGAACATACAGATGCTGAACAGCTTTCAAAATACAAAACCCTCTTCACTGTGCTGATTTAATGTCAAGATAAACGCCAGTTTTTGGTCCTGATGTGTTATATATAAATGACCTTAATGGCCAGTGTGTTGATTGCAGGCGGAGCTGTTGGAGGTGTACATCCTGAACCTGCACCGCATCGACAAGGACGTGAACAGGTGTGACAGGAACTACTGGTACTTCACGCCAGCCAACCTGGAGAAACTCCGCAACATCATGTGCAGGTGCGCTAATAATGCATTACTGACGGATTAACCACACATAACGGTAGTGATGTCGGTGAACGAGTCGTCCGCAATTGAACGTGTTATTGCAGTGCCACTCTTAACTGTCTATTGGATTATTTAGTCAAGACTGGAGCTTCAGATGATTCAGAGGATTCAGTGTTCTCCCATGATTCAGTCATCTCAAATGATTTAGATTATTCAGTCTTCTCAGATAAATTAGAGGCTTCTTTCTTCTCAGATGATTCAAATGATTCAAATGTCTTTCCAGATAATTCAGATGACTGAGTCATTCTCATCCTGAATCAGTGCCGGTACGAGCACTGTGGCCTCTACCACACGGGCCGCCCAGGCCGACTCATGCAAACGGTTCAGGCCGGCCAGTAACCCCGGCTCCTTCTCTCTCTGTGTCTGCAGTTACGTCTGGCGCCATCTGGAGATTGGCTACGTACAGGGCATGTGCGACCTGCTGGCCCCTCTGTTGGTCATACTGGACGACGGTGAGCGTCTCTGAGCTACAGCGGATGTCAGGTCTTCCCAGGAAAGCGCTTGGATCACGGAGTTGCTTTGAGGCGCTTTTTAAACGCATGTCCACGTAATTCATTAAAGGCATGCAAATACATAAACACCAAAGCAGTGCTCCATGAAAGCTTTGTGCTCACGCAGCTCTTTCATCACGAGATTATTCGGCTCTCCAGACGGTTAATTATTCCCGTTTCGTAAACAGACCCAGTGAGCACTTCTCTCTTCTCGTCCTCGTTTATCCCCCTTTCCTCTCGGCCACCCAGAGGCGCTGGCGTTCAGCTGTTTTAGCGAGCTAATGAAGAGGATGAACCAGAACTTTCCGCACGGCGGGGTGATGGACACGCACTTTGCTAATATGAGGTCGCTCATCCAGGTATCATCACGCTTGAGCACGGAGACGCTTCACTATGACTTCAGAACCTCCATGTGTGTCTGATTTTTCCACCCTTGCTTTCTCCCTCTCTTTCTCTCTCTCTCTCTTTCTCTTTGTCCCTCGCTCCCCTCCCAATCTCCCTCTTGGTTCCTTTCCTTCTCCCTCTTTCCAATTTTATCCCTCTCTGTCCTATCTCTTATCCCTTTTCCTATCTCCATCTCTCTCCATGACTCTCTATGTAGATCCTGGACTCAGAACTTTTTGAGCTGATGCACCAGAACGGAGACTACACCCATTTCTACTTCTGCTATCGTTGGTTTCTCCTGGACTTCAAACGAGGTGAACAACCATTCCTCAGAGACAGCGACCTTTCCTTTCCATCAGCGCCAGCAGAAATGTCAAATACGGCAGAAGAGTCTTTAGAGCCTGGAGCGAACGAGTATCTACGCCAAAAAAAAAATGATGGGAGGAGCTTCCCAGGACAGACGGCACTCATTCTTACATGAAACTTGAGCTGCATGCGTGTAATGAAACTGATTTTTTTCATCTAGGTAGTATGGATATTCTACATATACCTCACAGGAGGACTCTCTATTTTGTGAAAAAACTAAATTTGGCAAACATTAGACGGCCAGAAATTTTGTTTTTGTTTAGTCATGCTTGGTTTCGGTCACGCTCACCCTTTCGCGAGAGCCAATCCGCTTGATCTTGGCCTGAATTACATCACCCACACCAGCTGCCACTGTGATTATTAGAAAATTGACTAAACAGCAGACTCCATCGCCCCCTACTGGTTATGCAAAACTTCTTCATTGCAGTTTTCCAAATCCTCCCAGCTATTTTACACTTTGGGATTGCTGAACTAGAAAAGCTTGCATAAACCTAATCTCTCTAAATGTCAAAGCACTTAGAACTAGAAGTAATACACATAGAGGTAAATTAATGTACAATATTGAAAAAGATTCCCTTTGCTTATGAATTGAGGGTGGGCAAAATACCAACATATACCATTTTTAATGAAACATGATAGATTTCACAATTTTCTGAGATTGAGACATATACAAAGACTATAAGAGCTGCAAAAAAGCAAATATCTGATAAAACAACAGTAATATTAATACAACGCCGTTTAAGATGTTTCTTATATGTGCCATAATGTTAAGCATTACAGAAAGACTCTAACTAGCCTTCCTTCTCTTGCACTTGCTATCACAATATCAATTATCTTTATTATAATCCCTCAAAAGTGAACCTACGGCTTGTTGTTTGCCATCTGTTTAAAAAGACTTGGACTAAAGCTCTAATATTTTATTAAACAATTGCCCAGGGTTTTATAACTGCTCAGAATTTGATAAGAAAATTGTATCATGATGCAATTTATCACAATAATCATCACATATAGTCATATCGCCCACCCCTACCTTGAACAAGATCTAAATAGGGTCTATTAAGGCTGTATACGTTTGGCTCTGTCTGTTGGGTTCACAGAGCTAGTGTATGACGATGTTTTCGCCGTGTGGGAGACCATCTGGGCTGCCAAGCATACCTCCTCTGGCCACTTTGTGCTCTTCATCGCCCTGGCGCTGGTCGAGATCTACAGGGACATCATCTTGGAGAACAACATGGACTTCACAGACATCATCAAATTCTTCAATGGTAATGCGGTGAACCTTCTGGGAAAGCTGCATCCCTTACACCCTTTTCCCGAGAGCCGCTTTGTGTGCAGTTCTAGAACCTGTTTACTGGCCGTTGTTACCGACGACCAAGTAGGGAGAACGCAGAGGTGCCACGGTAACTCTCAGACCTGAGAGTATTCCCTGTCTGTGTTGCAGAAATGGCAGAGCACCACGATGTGAAGCAGATGTTGGCACTGGCTCGAGACCTGGTCTGCAAGGTGCAGAGGCTCATCGAGAACAAGTAGCCACCCCCCCCAGAGGAATGAGTCAAGCCCCGCCCACCTTGCCATTACCATGCCAATGCTTCCCCTCAACCAGGATAGAACCCGATGTTTGGTGTGCTAAAAGCTTGCTGCATGAAGCCACGTGACCACTAACCTGCAGTTCCACTTTGAGAGATGTTCCACTCTCAAATCAGGTTGAACTGAGTTTAAAAAGATACTTTTAAAAGAATTATAATGCTGCTATTCTAATTTTGTGTCGTACTTTGGTATAGATCGAAGGCTAGTTTAAGAGATGGGGTTAAATTTTACTCGGTTCGTTAAAGATTTCAAACAAGGTGCAATTTATTATCTGGCCAGACTGTGATGCTTCCATTAGGGGCCTGACGGATGTCTGATGTGATCCGAGCTCCCATTCGCTGCAGTGTGTTTATCTGGGTGGGGAGGGGCGGTTGGCCACGCCCCATTCCGCTCGTCCTCTTCCCTGAAGCTTCCGTGACTTCGAGCCCTCGTCATCCCGCGACACTGTGTTCATCCTTGACTTTGGAACAGCGTGGGTGTGCAGTAGCGCCCTCTATCAGGCCACAGTAGCACTCAGCGGGAGTTCGTTCCCCCCCCCGAGACGCCAAGTGAAAACGTCTCTGTAGAGCTTTATCAGGACTCAGAAAATTTGGAAAAGAATAGCTAATAATATTGGGCTTTAACTTTCTCTTGCACTGTGTTACAGAAATGTGTTGTTTGGAACTCTGTTTGGGTCATATGGTCACCAAATCAGTATCTTTTTTTTTTTTACCAAGGCGCCCACTATTCACAGTTATTGCCTTTTCATTTCTCTCGTTGTTTGTGCTTATGTGGGTTTGTTTGTTTGTTTGGGTGTTTGTTTGTTTCTTCGTGGAATAGTCAAGATCTCTGCAAATTCCTTTTATCAAATACACCATTATTCAGTCAGTTTTCCAGCGCTTTAGTACCTTCCACTGCCACACCATGGCTGCCTGTGTGTGTGTTTCCACAGTCCTGAATTTACTGTGACTGTACAAAACAAACAAAAAAGCTTATTTATGTCTGATAAAAAATATATGCTATATTTATTATACATAAAGATGAATATATTATGAACCGTGACATTACCATTTGTTTTTCTGAATGACAATTAGTAATAACACAGAGGAATATATTTAACAGTGCTCTAATTTTATTTTTGCATAATAGAGTCATTTCCTGTCTACTGTGGCCTTAACTGTGTAGCTTGGGCAGTTTCTTGTGGCCTGTTTTGTCCTCTGGTGCTGTCTAAATCTCTTTTAGCTTTCGAGTCCAATTAAAAGGGCCATAATTCTTCAGCCTTTTCCAGGATTACAGGACCAGAAGTCCAAGCAAGGTTCAATCAGGTTTCTCGAAAATCATCGTCGGGGAACGAATCACTGGCTGTGGAAAGAGGTGATCAAGACTAACCTGTTAATTTCACCTGATAAATTCACCAAAATCAAAGGCCACCTGATGAAATGTTTATCTTTTTAAAAGCTCAGTGGATGCAGACAATTGGTGGCCAGACTGCAGCATTGCTGGGTTGGAGGTTGGGCTGGATCTCTATGAAGCAGCACAGTAAAGATGTCTATATACTGTATGTTATACAATTATATTGATTTGAATTGAACTGAACTGAATACAGAAGTCCAAAATCTGACTGTGTATTTCAGTTTTCAGTATGTTTTCAGTATGTTTTCAATATGTCCGTCTGCCAATTTTTTTTAAAAAGTTCAAATGGTTGAAGATCTTGAATCAACATTTTAAACCACAGTAATTACTGTAATCGCTTTTGTGTCTGGAGCATTACGAATGGTCTTAAGTTGTCTTGCATTATATATTGTTGGTTTATTTGTAAAGGCAACATGCTTTATGGTAGGAAATAATGATTTGTAAATCTTTTTATTTATTTATTTATATCTGGTTGTGTTCATTTTTGTCTGTTTTGTATGTAAAGCTGTCAGTTGTTATATTGTGGTCTATTAGTATTAAATGGTATACGTGCTGAAAAAATTAAATAAAATGGAATTATTACCTTATACGTACCACAATACGTTCTATGTGAAACTCAAGTTAAAGAACTCAGTTTACTATCTAAACATACACAACGTTTTTTATGATCCGTTATTTCCTTCCCTTTTCAAAAAAAAGAGTGCACGGTTATTTTCTCCACAAAAAACGATGCGCCCGAACAGGGACTTGAACCCTGGACCCTCAGATTAAAAGTCTGATGCTCTACCGACTGAGCTATCCGGGCTTCGAGAAGCTGGGTACTGCGTATAACTCAAATAGGTTACGTGGTAACTCAGCTATTTCCTTTTTATGTGAAGTGTCTCTTTCCGGTGCATATGACGTAGCTACGTTTACATTGCCCTTACCGACAATTAGAAGAAAATATTCCAGGCCATGGTGTGGACCAAAATCATCTTCAGAAGGCTACATACAGCAACGGTGTTGCGGCCTTCACATCATGGGTCTATGTTACTGAGGCCTGCCGCACATGGCGACCCTACAGAGGGCATAACATCTTCTTGGTGCCGCTGGATGTCAAAACTCAACTCAAGTAATTCTTCCTTTATTTCAAAGGTATACAGCAGTTCGCAGTAAACAGTTTTCGCATGGGTGACTGGCCTTACTTGGGGAGTTTTGATGTTTTGTGTGCTGTTTAGCATTTGTAATCATTTGTAATTTGGACTTTATCGTTCGTTTTCAACATTACTGTGTAGCTAACGAGCTAACCTACTGTGTTAATTTTAGGTACCACAGTTTCCCACTTGGGAGCCGGTAGCAGAGAGGCAACTTCCTCCGGTTCGTTGTTCATATTCCTACTGCCAAAACGTCTGGCTGGAGACTCGATGGTCTCAATACCTAGACTTTAGCCATTTTAGTAACCTTTTAATAGCCAAAAACCAGTTCTACGCAGAGTGGCATCCGGATAAAAAAAGAACTGTATGGTACAGCTTGATCCTACGGTGTACTGGGAAATACATTTTTAAAAAATTCTGTTTCACTGCAGCCTACAAAAATAGCTCCAGATCTGGTGGACAAGTTGGAGAGACTTGCTCTTGTTGACTTCGGTAACCAGGAAGGCGTGGACTGTCTGGAGAAAGCTGTTCGATTTGCTGATCAACTCCATGTTGTGAACACAGATGGCGTAGAGCCAATGGATTCTGTCCTAGAAGACAGGTGAGACATAGTGGTGTTTTCTAAACATTTGACTTTACAACTGCTGTTCAGAAGCTTTCACTAAGTAACTACAGAAGAGTGTAGCTGAGTGCTTTTGCCTTGTCCTTAAGTGGCCTCAGTTGTGCTGATCACCTGTTCTTAAACCACAGCTTATTTGCTGGATGTCTTCTGTTCAGACCATCTACGCCTCATGGAACATATTCCTGGAGAACAAGCAAACCATTGTAATTTTTTGACACCTAGTAATTCACACAGTTATTAGTCAGCCACGTGCTCTAGACTTCCTGTGAGTATTATCAGAAGTAGACCTGGTTTTTGATCCAGAGCCTTGTATGTTATTTACATTTACGGCATGTTATTTGATGAGACTAGACATGTTTCAAGAAGCCACTACAGAAACGGCACAAAACATTCCTGCTGCTCAGAAACCAACCCACCTGAGGTGATGGATAAGGCTCTGTAGGAAAAGAACTGGTTGGTCAGCCAACCAGTACGTCAACGTATTAATTGATATCTTATTAAGTACTTTATGTCTTGTAAGTTATGTACTTCTGCACTGAATACTGTACACTTGTTGGCACCGTTTTCCAGGGACCTACCATTACCAAGTTACAAAGGTAACAGTATCTTTTGCTGTCCTCTCCACACTAGAGTTCTGAACCTGAGAGAAGACGCTGTGCAGGAGGGTGGCTGTGCGACAGAACTTCTCCAGCTCGCCGCGGAAAAAGTCGAGGATTACTTCGTAGCACCTCCAGGTCAGGGAGTAGCCACAAGGCTCCACTTAATGCGAGCCAGTCATTTTAAAACCTTGTTTTCTAGCTACCTTTAGCTAGCAGTGTATGCTGGTATGTTTGTATGGGGATTGTCTCTAGCCAGCTAAAAGCTATCTTGCCAAACATTTCACAACCAATATTGTCCACTGTAAAGTACCCTGCCCGGATGGTTCCCCTGTGAAATAGTTAGCAAGCTAGCTAACTCATGCTAACTGTACCTTACCCAAATGGATTACTTTTCCAAGCTAATACCTCTTAGTCATGTAAGGTGTCAGGTAAGACAAGGGATTAACCACGTGGGTGTTTTCAGCCAGTGGAACAGTGATCATTCTGTGCGTCCGTATCAGCACGTTAGGGGAAGCTGCATGGCCTGTTCAGAGGAACTACGCTTTGATTAACAGTCTTACAGCTTGATAGTAGCAGTACCTTAATGCCTACATACAGAACTATTGCTCAACACTGAATCTGTGCTCAGAATATGGGTACGTGTTGAACTGGTGTGTTTTTCCTCAATCACTGTCCCTTCATTATATGTAATGTTTAAGAAACTATCGAAGACTTTCGATTTATGGAGCTTTGAAGGGGTAAGGTGGAGGTTTTTAGAGTAAAGATTAAGATAACATTAAGAAATGAATGACTGAGCTCTTGAAGGGCTCATGAAGCAGCGTTTTAAAAGTCCCTGTCTGGCTAAATGCATGGACCAACAACAGAACACCAAAGTGATCAAATGTCAACATAAAACCCGGGTGCCAGGTGTTATAAGCAAACAAATTAACAGTAGGTGCATAAGACAGTAGTTTGTCGGGATTCATGACGTTTTGGTATTTTGGCCTAGCAGGTGAAGGAGACTTCTTTTATGAATTCATGATTTTCCTGAGCACAGTAGCGAAAAGAGAACAGAGCTGCTCTGGATGATGGAACACCTAAAACCAACTGTTTCCTTTCTGTACACAGGTAACATCCCACTCCCGATGAGAGAAGAGCGATCTGCCATGTTGAAACATTCGTCATTCTGATCTCAAAACAGACTGAGATCAGAATCTCAGTATATTTACTGTGTATAAATGTGAATTAAACAGGTCCACTTTAATCTGTGTATAAATGTGAATTAAACAGGTCCACTTTAATCTGACGTCTTTTTTGTACTAGCTAAAAGATGTTTTGCATTTTTAACAATGAAAATTGAGTGAACCTTATTGATATCGGTGATGGCTCTCTGTAATTCAATACCAAAACAACCTGTTCATACAAGCTTGAGAGGACAAATCGGTTTCATTTCACAGTAAATGATAAATGATTAGGAAAGTCCCTTAATATTAACGCATGTCTATTCTTTACATACTTTCTTTAGCGAAGAGTTGATTGGTCCAAACTGGCCCCTATAACCCGTATGAATCCGTAAGTGGTCTTCTGATAAGAGCATAAGGACATGCCAGACAAGTATTCTCACCTGAATCTACAGCTTGTTATTTTAAACTATTGCCCTAATTAATTAATTACATTGATTACCCTAATTAAAACAAGTTAACATCACAAATGATAGGAAATCGAAAGTTATCAAGAAAATGAACAAATGTTAATAAGCAAGCATCTATCCTGCTATCTTCGTCACACTGCCACGCAAGCAGGCGTGGTTCTACGAAACCCAGCGAGAACTTTCTGATATGACAGTTTCGGTTACGTAGTTGGAAACATACGGCGTTACTTTGGACCTGTTTACAACACAATCCTTTCAAATGTAATTACAAACGGACTTGCTTCGATTAACATTATTATAGTAGCGTTGTTCTCATTGTACAGTAATATTATTTATCCGTTCCATGTTCTGTAAGTTTATAGACACTATCCTTGTTTATTCTGGCTAACCATGACCCATTTTTAAAAGCTATTCTTTGTCATATCAGAGATTTTATTTACGTGTGTGATCAAAGTTCTGATCACGCGCACTCCCACCGGTGATCTCACGCGATAATACCGGAATTCAGATGCATTATTTATGGCTCGAGCTCGAAATTCAGTGTTTTGCTGCTGATTTTACCGAGCCCCGCCCCTTTCCAGGTGTTCGCTAAAAACAAGAAATGCTTCATTATTTATTGCTTTCATTAAGCAAAAAACGCAAACTAACTCTGTGAAGGATCAGCTGATGCTAAATGAGAAAACGCCTTTAACGTTTTGCTGGAGTTTCTTTAAAAAAATCCTGAATACTGAATCATATCCATGATGCAAGTAGGTATTCTGTCCCTGAATCATCTGCACGTACAAAATTGTTGACTCGTTTCATTTCATAGTAACTTTAGTAGGGGATGAGAAAGGATCTTTAACCTTATCAGTGAAGATCAATTATTTGACGATGTGAAATCGAAAGTCTATGTGAAAGATCACCTTACATATTAAAATCCATTAAAGCAAAGAATGCATTCAAGAAGATTTGTCTCTGGGTGTATTCAGACAATGTGAATTTATGTGACAATATGTGGATTTATGTGAGTAAGTCTTCTGCGGTAACGAATGTGAGTCTACAGAGGCACATCTAGCCCATTTCGGACTGTATAATGAAACGGAAGAACATTAGTTATCTCAGGAATGGTGCGTACATTGTTATAGCGGGAATTTTTCTTCACTTGATCATTCTCGGGATTTCACGTGTCATCTCTGTCGTATCGGAGGGGCCCGAATGGCACGCACTGCTGGATGGATGGACCCGCTGGAGGGGGTTGTAAATAAATAAATGAATAAATAAACACATTTTAAAGGTCCTCCGCCCTGCATGTTACTATATGGTCCCAACATTTGCCCTGCTACCGGAGATCAGCTTTATAATCAGTTTCCATGTGTGTTCTCCGGCGTGTCTAGAAACGATTTGGATTTCTGTCAGTGAGTCCATTAATTAACGCTGTGGTGTTGCAGTAATGTGTTCAGAACAGAACTGTTTTAGGGGAACCCTGTCACTGTCAGCGAAAACCCATTAGACTCGTCATAACGCATTACGCTTTGCTCGGGCCCGCCTAGTTTTTCTATTTGTAGTTTCTTTCATACTGTTGAAAGCGGTTACGTGCAGAGTGGAAACAGAAAATAACAAATAAACAAATCTTGTGGGGAGGTGCGTGTTGTCATTCCTCGGTTTTCCAACGCAATTCCCCGACGTACCTACTCCTTAAATAGACCAGTGTGAGTCTGATGCGTTATTCTTGAGACATTGATTTGATAGACTACTACAAGACAATATTTTGATCCAGATACACACCACTCTTTCAAAGGTAAGACAGCATACTATTTTCAGATTCAACCCGAGAGCAAATAAATTTGTATGTACGTATACATACACTAACCTTTCTTTTTAAATTCAAATTTGTCCCCAGTTCAGCAATACTTTATTCTAAACAAATGGCTGTGACTCCTTATACTTAACTTGATACCTAGTACACAGACTGTTAGTTATTCTTTAACATTTAGTAATTCGATATATAGAACTATCATTAATGACTGGTAATAAGCCTCGCATCGTTCATTGTTTTTCATGAGTGACTTAATTTTACCCACAGCGCGTGAATACACTGGGATGATGGAGCTTGTTATCAAAGGTCTGAACGGAGAGCAACGGACTGTAACCGTGAGCGCGAGCACCACAATCGGTGCACTCAAACAACTCATTGAGCAGCACTTCAACGTGCCACCCTCGCGCCAGAAGCTTTGTGTCAGCAACGGGCACATGATCCACCTGGACAACGACCTCAAAACCGTTAGCGATTACGGCCTGACCTCCGGGTCCAGTGTGTCGCTGCTGATTTTGTCCAGACCCGTCCCTTTCCAGGTGTTCGTTAAAAACGAGAAGGGCCAGACGAAAACCTACGACATCACAGTCGATGAGACCGTTAGTGAGCTGCAGAGAAAGATCTTCAACAAGGAGGGCACTCCGGTGGACCAGCAGAGGCTCATCTACAATGGCAAACAACTGGATTCCCACGTTAAATTGAAGGACTACAACATCGAATCAGGCAGCACCATTTATCTGACCTTTCGTCTCCGAGGGGGATGAAAACACACAGTACTACCAGAGTCACTGTATGAGTTTGTCCAAAGGCAAATAACACTCTGGGTTCAATTTGTTCTTTAAAGACATGTATCACAACTGTTATGTACATGACATTCTAATATGTACTCTGTCTCGTAAACGCTAATAATAAATTATCATATTCTACCATTCTGTCTATTTTCAAGCATTTACTGGCATCATACATTTTCATACATTCACATTTTCAGCATATGGCAGTTGCTCTTACTAAAGAAGTTAAGGAATTTATCAGTATATTAGTATAATTAATCCCTATAGCAGTATCACTAAAATTCAGTACATCAGTATGAGTATAATTAATCAACATCAATATAATTCATCAGTATAGCAGTATCAGTAAAATTCTATAACAGTATAATTCAGTATAGGAGTATCAGCATAATTAATCAGTATATCAGTGTCAGTATAATTCTATAACAAGCTACTCCTCAAGTTCTCAGGGACCCAGTAATGTCAGGTAAACTTTCCAAGCATCAGGAGTACACCTTTCTGTGTCAAAGGTGGTCTTCAAGTAAAAAAAAAAAACACACATTTGCTTCCAACCACAGAACATCAGCCTTTGCATCAGGTGGAGTTAGTCTGTACTCCAGCTGGTGTAGAGCTGGTCTAGAACACAGATTTTTTTTTTAATGTTCGACACATACTTGATGTGTGTTTGTTTCAAAAAAGCACCACAAAAACAATCTACAGACATCTAGATCAGACAGAAAGTCAAAGGAACCGAGTGGCAAATAGATAAACTGTCAACCAGTTTATCAGTTATACAGTGGGTCAGCATAACTACTGTGCTACCATAGCAGCGTAAATAACCCACATTTAGGAGATAGACATGATCCTGTTCAATAGGCACAGAGGGTTAAATTTATTGTCATAGACCACAACCCCCGCCCCCCTACACTCACACTGAACATTGCTTAGCATGCAGGCAACAAAGTATCCAGAGGGCTTTATCTACTATCCAGTACTATGGAGAACAGAGAACGGAAGTTCCTGAGAAATGACCTCGATTTACTTTAACAATACGCCACTCCCACAGAAAGTTGCAATCCGCTATGCTGAAACATTCTGAATTCTGAATTCAGAAGTATGACTGAGACTCATTTCAGTGTGAAAAAATCAACAGGCAAACTGAAACTAACATGACTCTCGGTGGCCATTAATGTTTTATCTCCAAAAGTGTAAGGTGAAGTTTAATTAGTTTAACGGGCTTAACAGGTTACGACGGGAAATAAAAACGGGGTTCACTAGCGTGTTGTGAATTTCTAGTTACTCATATAGTCTTCCGAGATATGTGCACCGATCTAAAAAGCCTTGCGGAATCAATATTTAAAAGTACAGATTCAAATAGGCTATAGGCTTTAAGGTGAGATGAAAAACAGTGTACACAAAACAGTCGAAACTGCACTGTTTGGTTTGGAGATTTACTGCCCGCTGTATATTTTTCAAAAGAAATAAAATCCTGGCACTGACGTCATCATCTAGGTCAAGAATGGAAACCGAAAGTAAACAAGATTTGGAAACCGAATCTTAAGTGTTGTTAGTACAACCCGCTGCCTGCTATATAAATAGGGATGTACAAGTCTGTTCTCCGTTTTGCATATACCATCGAAGAGTGTCTTGGTCTTGTTACTTGGGGACGCAACGCTGTAACCTAATAATCTCAAGCAGGACATCATTATATCAAAGGTAAATATATAATCCGTTCAATTGTGGGGCAGATTAAGATGCATGTTGTCTATTAGCAATTTGGTACGTCTGTGCCATGTTCGTTTGCTAGTGTTACTAGTTATCTGGCTTTGTGCGGTATTCTTCATCGCTTTTCATGAGTGACTTCATTTTACCCACAGCGCGTGAATACACTGGGATGATGGAGCTTATTATCAAAGGTCTGAACGGAGAGCCACGGACTGTAACCGTGAGCGCGAGCACCACAATCTGTGCACTCAAACAACTCATCGAGCAGCACTTCAACGTGTCACCCTCGCGCCAGAAGCTTTGTGTCAGCAACGGACACATGATCCACCTGGACAACGACCTCAAAACCGTTAGCGATTACGGCCTGACCTCCGGGTCCAGTGTGTCGCTGCTGATTTTGTCCAGACCCGTCCCTTTCCAGGTGTTCGTTAAAAACGAGAAGGGCCAGACGAAAACCTACGACATCACAGTCGATGAGACCGTTAGTGAGCTGCAGAGAAAGATCTTCAACAAGGAGGGCACTCCGGTGGACCAGCAGAGGCTCATCTACAATGGCAAACAACTGGATTCCCACGTTAAATTGAAGGACTACAACATCGAATCAGGAAGCACCATTCATATGACCCTTCGTCTCCGAGGAGGTTGATAGAACAACTTTCTGCTATGTGGTGTTTAATTTTCACGTTAATTTGTCACCAACAACTTAATACATTAAAAGTTAGCAGAACAAACAAGTGTAATCTACGTGTAAAATTATCACAAGACTTGTAAGAGAAATCATTCCATGAAGCACTTTTTAAAAATCGCATTAGAGAAAAAATGCCTACCGCGCTGGACATGAGTGGCATGTTGCTGCATTAGCTACGTTCTGTGTTTAATTTGTTGTTTGTGTTTATTTAACAAATGTTTTTTGCTGTTCTATATATTACAAATTACTGTATCCTGTTACATCCTCATGTCTCTTAATAAACTATTGTTAAAGATGCTATGTAGACTACAGTGGAATTCATTAATACTTTTAAGGTGTGTCCGCTGTGAGCGGTGATTTGTTCGGTTTGCACGTTGTGAGCGGTGCTCTGTTCGGTTTGTCCCGTATGAACGGAGCTCTCTGTTCGGTTGTAACCTGCACCTGCTGGCTTGCTGTCTTAGACAAGCCGTTAGTTCCAGAAGTCTGGCATTAGATTGTACGCGTATGTGATTCAAGGTAGCAAACGCTGTGTACTCAGGTACTTCCCTATAATTGTAAACATTCCTCTCTAGACGCGCGCACACACATTTGTTTAAAAACATGTTATTCAGATGACAGTAAGCCGCATCAGGTAATATGAGAAAATTCCTTTCTCAATTGATAGATCACATGTAAAAACGATCCCACAGTAGGACAGTACTACACCAGTACTACACCAGAAAACATCAAGAATCCACAAGATTTCGGCAAACTACTAAACCTGAACTAAAATGTTTCTTGCAATCTAAACTTTTCTTTTTGCAATCTATACGTCTCAATGCATATTATTCCTAAGGAACAGTTTACATCCATTCATCCACCTCACCAACTAGAGACAAAACTATTTGCAAAACATTATTTTACATTCCTACATGCTTATAGATTACCAATGGCAATAAATTACTTGTTTACTCGCAGATCACTAAATCTACTCTTGATAATGACAACACAACAACCTTTCCAAAATTTGGCTAAAACATTTGAAGTACCGTGTGAAAACCAGCGATGTTCCTTTGGAGGTTTAAAGGCAATAACTTTCAGTATAAGGGAGTTCTGACATATCAGCAGAACCAGAACCAGTGGGGAGTGTTCAATGACATCATAATCGATACATCACAACAGTTACTAACATTATTGTGATGACACCATTATTCTGATGCATCCCTCATGGAGGCGGAGCTGTGACTTTGGAGGTGTTTGTCAAAAGGCCACCAAGCCAGAAGAAACGGACGCCATTCAGCCCGACCAAGCCGTCAAACCAGTTCCAAGCTCATTTGTGAGGTCAGGGTTCTTTACAGTAAAACAAACAAAGGGAATTTGGGTTCTGGTAATATGATTCTACTCAGGTTGCTTCCTGAAGTGGGTCCTAGACATGGCAAACATTTTGGACCAAACATTATCTGGTCAGAAAAGCACCATCGTTTTGAAGCCTGTGGAAACTGGAACTTGGACCCGCCTTGCAGGACCAGGAGAGAAAACCACTGGCTGATGGCAGAGAAGAGTTTGTCATTTTACGCATGTTCAGTTTGCTCAAGACTACGAGTATAAAGACTATGAATCGTGATGAGTAAGCATATTAACTAGCACATTTAATTCAATTCAATATCTGCACACTGAGCATGCAAATTAGAAATATAACATAATGCGGTATAATACTACATTCAGTACTGTACAATACTACTTTCAGTACTGGCAGAACGATCAACTGTGGCATTAGTGTCCAAAAACAATTTATTTCAGTGCAGTGGTCAATTAAAATTACAAAAAGTAATTACAGGAAACACTCAAAAATAAAACAGTAAACCATTTCAGTAAAAACATTTGCTGAAAATTGCCCTGGATGATGCTATAAAAGGCATATTAGAAATGTACAGTAGACGTCAATAATCCAAACACACCTGATTTTGTAGTGTTTGAAAGACACTAATTGGCTTTGTTAGTGATCAGTGTACCCTAAACCTAGGAGTATATCATTTCCTGACTGATGCAAGGTAGGCGTACCAGAACAGGGCAATCATGTTGGCAAACAACACCCGAAACTGCAATGAGAGACAGAGAAAGGGTTAAAAGTCAGAACAAGAGAGTTTGAATTGCATCTCTCCACTCTGTGGATTCGGGCTCACCTGTACAGGTACATAGTTCACGTTGACAAACTGAAAGGGAGTCCAGACTTTCCAGTTCATCTTTAGTGCAGGCCAATATCTAGTGTTCAGTTTATACTGAAGCTCCGTGATGGATTTACCCTGCAAGAAAAATGCAAAGCTCTGCTCTAGCCACAAGGGGGCACAACAGAATAATGTTACACTGTCGTCTTTAAGTATTGCTAGTTAAGATTTTTTGTGAAAATATTTTTGAAGAAATAACAAAAAATAAAATAAAAAAAAAAGTGAATATAAAATTGGACAACTGTGGTACGTGTCTAAATAACTGCTAACGTGCAGTTACAAAAAACATTTTCCCAAATTCTAAATTTAAAAGATAAAGATGTTGGATCTGGGACATTTTTATTAACAGTTCTGTCTGATTTAGAAGCCAGTGTCAGTGGTTTGCTTTTAGTCGTTATGTGTTGGCATTTCTCCTCTACAGCTGACTGTTACTGTTACTGGCATTACTTTGTGTTACAGCTTTTCCTGCTTGTTCTGAAGCTTTAGTGAATCACATTTGTATCATACAAGAAACATCCCCAGTCTAGATCAGGACTGGGATCACACTGGAGTCGGAGGCTGTATGGAGTGAGGCTTTCACGATCTTCCACTCTCTCTTTCGATCTCCCCACCAAACCAGTTCTGAATCAGAGCTCCACAGACCTACACTGGGGCCCCTAACATCTAGACATAGGCTGATCAGTGATCAGTTTCACTCTCCAACCTCTCAGTGGCTTACCATGTACCACACGCCTTTACAAAAGAGAAGTGCTCTGGTTCATTTCAACCACCCCACCCTCTGGAGAATAGAGCAGTTCACCTCCAGAGCATTCATCACGACGAAGAAGAGGAGGAGGAAGGCGGGCGCGAACACGAGCCGCTCCAGGAGCAGCCTCTTGAGTGTGCTGTAGGGTCCTGCTGCCGGGAACAGCGCCTCCAGCAGGTGGTAGAAGTAATGGCTCACCGGCCCCGTGACCACAAGCCTGAAAACACGATGTCAGATGCCACGCTCGTCACACAAGGACAGGAAGAGCTTCCATAAAACGATGCTTGCACATCAGACAGGAGGTATGAAATTCGACCGCAACAGACGCCGAAGTTTCAAACAAACTAACAAACATTTGAGTTTAATGCGCAGAGGTGGGTGTTGCAGGCTCAGGAAATAAAAAATCCTTACCAGGAGTTTGCTCAAGATCCATGGATTCCACTAATTAATCTTACCTGCTGGCTTGCGCCAATTATAAAATCCTGGCGAGGACTTTTACTTTGTGAATTTAGCATACCCACCCGTTACTGCGTATGGTCGTTAATGCGTCTGCACATTGCCAAGACTCACGCGAGGTCGTGAATAAGGCACAAATAATAACTCTGAGGCCATACATATCGGTCGTCATACCCGTATACTGCAAACCGGACGGGCCCGTGGACATCAACCGCCTTCCCCGGTCGACCGTCTTTGTGGTTTTTCTGGGCTTCCAAAGCCTGAGAGAGGAGGTTTCCCAGTGCTGACAGCACACCGCTGCAGGCAGAACACACACTACTGTCTCTCGCGTTCAGTACAGGCGGACGGGCATGTCGGTAGTTGGCGTTATAATGCACAGAATAAGAAAACTTAAACAATCTGGGGAAGATTTGAAAACCTGAAACACAAAGTAATATATGTTATGTAATACAATGTTGCCAAAGGATTGCTGTCTGAACTTTTCCCTGGTGGGCCGAGACTGCCAGCAGCTGCTGATTGGCCAAATGAATTGAAAAAAAGAGACAGTACAAAGACACACAAAACTTCCATCTTAAAAGTCTAGAGAGAAATCAAAAGTCTTTCTCGAACAAACACGATGGAAACTGCATTGCACAACATAACACGAGGGAAATAGGACCGCATATTAAAAGGTTCGCAAAACTAGGGTCCCGCGAAACGTTAGAAATGCTTAACTGGCGTTAGATTGAACTTTCCTGGGTTAAAAAGCACTTTTACGTTGCCGTATGAGCGACCCAACAAGAGCAGAGCATAACGTGCTAACTTAATTAGGTACCGGGCTACATTATCAACAGCACGAAAAGTAGTAGTTAAACGTTAAAGTATTTGAAACGTTACGCTTCCCGGCTCCGTATATATATCTATACACATGGTGTTGTATAGAGCAATACCACAATACCGGTAATGGAAAGCTAGCTTAGCTTAGCATAGTACAACACTAATGACAACTGACCTCGTAACCGATTTGGTGATGATCGGGTATTTCTTTAACAAGTGCAAGTACTGTTGCAACAGCCTTGTCAGGAAAGCCGAATCTCGGACAGGCACACTTTTAGTCGGCATCGTTGCCCTGACAGTTGACTGCTACCCTGCAGCTTTGACGCCAGTGAAAGGGAAAAGTGTGGTGGGCGGGGAACACCAGTGTCACGTGCTCGTCTCATACTAGCCACGCCCCTTAATCCCACCCCCCGGTTCTTACACACGCGACACTTTAAGAAAACGCAAAAAAAAAACTCAACAAAGACGAGATGACGCAGTTACAGAAATTTATTCAGCATCATTTCAGTGTGAGAAAACGCTTAAAACCCATCCTTACCATCACAGTCACGTCAATAGGTTATCGTAAAAATAGTTCTCAGTGCAAATGGCTTAACACAATTCATACACCGTCAATCAATCTGTGGATCCCCTCTCACAGTACTACACGAGCGAATTTGGCAGTGTCCATTTTGGGGGTCGATCCAAACTACCTCGACAATCAGTTACTGAAGACATGCATTTGTCCCCCCAACCCCAGGTTTCAAAATTAGACCACTACCCCCCATGACTGCAGCCGTTTCCTGTTAGGTAAGCAGCTTTGTCGAAAAGTATATCCAGACTTGAAATTGGCACAGGGCGGAGTCCAATGCTTGAAGATACCACAAACACACACACAGTCTCCCTTAGTCAGTGTCATGTGTACACTTGCTCTCTCAAACTCATTTGATATGGGAAATAACCATCACCCTCCACAGTTCTGTTACAGGAACATGGCACTGCTTGTCAGACAACTGTACAAGAAAAATCAATAACAGCGGTTAATGCTAATCAGCCTGACATTACTACCAAAGATTTTTGGTCACATGTCCGTGGAGACGGGAAAAGGCTACCAACCTCGGCACTTTACTGCCTTCAGAGCAGGTGAGCAAACCTTCGGCCTATGAACAATCGTCGACATCCGTGCTTGGAGAAACGCCGAGTCATGTGCCAAGCTCTCGCCGCAAGCACAGAGCATGACGGCCGTCCCTTTCGCCCCGCTCAGGTCACGTCTGACACACCTGGCCTCGATTTGGTAACCACGGTTTCATCAGGCCTTCCAGGAGCAGTACTGACCTCTCAGTAAATACAGTTCCAGGGCTTGGGCAGGCAATGGGATGTTCAGTCATGCACATTTTACTGTTTCTAATGGCTTTTCTAATCCGATCGATTATTTTTGGTTCTCGTAGCCCACATGTACTCAGAGGAAGGCTTGGGACTTGGACAACGATGAGAATTGACCACAGAAGTTAACCAAGACGTTGTCTCTGAGACAGAGCTCTGCCTTATAGAGCGGTCTTGCTCATCTGGTGCAAGAGATCACATATGGTCTAAAAATGCTACCTTATCCGACAATCTTCCTTCCAGTAAGTTCTTGTGCGCCCGGAGACAGACCACATTATAGCAGGGCTGTGCTTGTTCTGCTTGGGCGTCGTGAACCTGGGGGTGGGAAGTGGGCGGGGCTTGAGGCACTTCCGATCCCCGTGGGGGTGGGGGGAGAGGCGGAGCTGGCCACATCCGCGGCTACTCTCCAGAGCGAGGGACGGGCCTGCTCGGCACACGCTCGTAGAACAGCAAGTACGCGCTGGAGGAGAGCGCCTCCTGGAGGCTGGCCTTGCGCACCGCGTCATCGGACACCCACAGCCACTGGGCGCTGAAAGGGGCGGGGCCGCGGCGGTATGTGACGAAGTGGCCCGAATGTGTGTCGCCGTGATGAACGAGCACCGCCGTCAGCCGGAACAGGAACTCCGGGGAGCTGTCAGGGATACGAGCCGGATCAGTTCCACATCAAAACACCAGCGCCAAGCGCCACCCTACTGCTGCAGTCTGACCGGCGCGGAGCGGCCTGCTACAATCCACCAATTCGATCTTTAGAGTCAATTCGAATTACCTGCAGCTGTAGGTAAGGTGGAGTTCAGGGCAGAGTCCGGGGGAGAGGACAAAGGCGGAGGAGGAGGAGAGTGCCCCGTTTGCAATGGGCGTGTTGTTGTTGTTGTGGTATTCAGGATCTATGAATCAAAAACATGTTGAGACACAGAAAGGTCTTTAAAGGGCAGCCTTTGTCGCTCACCAATGACAGCCTAAATGTCGAGATTCTTTAAGGTTCATTTTACACAAATGGCTGGACATTGGTCCCATGATGCCTTACAGAAGGCAGGAGATGCCAACAAAAATCAAACGCGAGCAACAGCCCATAACCCCATACCGATGCCATTAGAGATGGTTTGACCATGTGCCTCCCCTGCCGTGACGGTATAGCCAGGTTTATTGGCCCTGCTGGGCTTCTGTAGGCTCTGGGCCACACTGCGGTGCTTGTAGCGGTCCATGCTCAGGTACTCTGAGAACTGAACGTGCTCCTGTCTTTTTATAGGTGCGCCCTCTGCTGACCAGGTCAGTCTCTGCAGGTGGATGCACAGACACTGGGGAAGCTGCAGAGGAAAGTGCAGCATGCGCGCACACACACACACACACACGTCAAATGGGCCCAAAAGAAGTGCTCAAAGGTACTATGTCCCAGATAATAATGAGCTCATCTTTCAGTAAACAGATCTAGATTACTCATTAAGCAAGGTACCGATTTGGCGTTTAACGGGAGTTATTAACGGCAACTCTAGCACCCCAGCTGCCATGAATAAGAACAGTAATGTATTGTGTATGAGCAGATTCAGAAGCCACGCCCACCTTCCCGAGCTTCAGCTGCTTAATGAAAGTTGTCCTCTGGCTCTCAGGAAGCTGACCGTTCCCCGAGCCCCCAGTCTGGTTCTGTGAGCACCAACATTACAAGTTTAAGTCATAACCAACAATAGAAGTTTCTGTTTCAGTTTATATTCTTCACAGGGAACCAGTTACATGCACAGAGCAGTGGCGACTGCTCTACCTTGGTGCAGTTTTCACACTCCACCTCTTTGATGGTCTCCGAGGAGATGAAATGCTGAAGGCAGTGATCCAGAGTGAGAGTCCGACCCTGCAGGACAAACCACTGTTGTTACGGGAGACGCTGGACACCGTGAGGATACATACTACACGGTCAAGATTATCTGCATGAGAGCATGATCTCCACATCCATCAAGACTTAACAGTGATTCATCAACCTAGCAAACTGATTTTTCCAAGTGTTCCAGGCTTTGCTGATCTGCTTACCCACTGAACAGCTGGGATGGACAGCGAGAGGCTGTCAAACGAGTCGTAACGTACTGGGCTCTACGAAGAAGAAGAAGTCAAGCAATCAGCACGCAAACCTACGATATCCCAAAAACGGCTTTACGGGCAAATGGCTCTTCTAACGGCACCTTGAACATAACGCGGTGGTGCAGCAATCTCTGGACATGCGTGCAGAAAAAAAATCGCCATGGTTACCTGCCGCTCGCAGCGCTTGCAGGCCATATAGCTGGTCAGGCGTCCGTGGAAAGGGTGCTGGGACCTCCACAAGTTCGGTATGGGGAGCAGCGGCCCTGTTAAAGGCACAGATTAGCATGCTAAACGCTAACGGCAGAAAAGCCACGCGACCACAACTTGTGCTTGGCTAGAATCCATTTGCTATTAGCAACATTAGCATCTTTATGTTTGCTGTTAGCTACGTTGCTAATAGCAGCGTTAGCGTCTTTATGATCAACTCCACCTGCAGTTAGCTACGTTAGCACCTTTTACGGTGAACGTGGTCTTTAAGTAAGGGCGTGGCTTAGGGTGTTACGCGTGGTGCAACGCTTGGGGAACGGAGCGGTCCACCTCTCACCTCGACTCCTGCAGCTAAGGGCCTTTTCACTGTTCTCCACAGACTTCTGCAATCGAAAGAGACAAAATTGAGAGACAAGAAGAGACAAGTCCTTACTGTTGGAGTGCTGAACATTAGGACTGCTAGAAGTAGGGAAAAGTAATGTTACAATAAACAAAGCCCATAACAAGTAGTCATAGATGCATAAAGACAGGATCTGATGGGACTGTGTGTGTGTGTGTGTTTTACCTCCAGCGTCTCCATGTCGAACAGGTGAGCGACTTTGGGCTGCTGGTCGCGCTCTTCCTCGAGGGAGGACGTGAGGACGTGGAAAAGCTCGTGAGCATCCTGACGAGTGGAATCACGTTTAAAATAAAACACTGACTCACTCACGTACACAGGCCACGTCACTCATCCAGTACACGTCCTGCAGTTCAATCAGACTGCAGAAACATCAACATTTTTAATCATTTAGATGCATCCATACAAACGTATCACTGTGCAAGCAAAGTGGTGAAGGACCTCTGTCCAAAACATCCTGTTTCTCTGGAAACCTGGGTGCACTTGTGTACTGAGCAGCTGGTTGCAGCGAAACATCGCAAGCAGGCTACAACATTTAGAATAAAGGTCAGTAATTGCAGTAATTGTCTGCGCGGAGCTGTATCTGGGGAGGAGAATGTGACCCACCTGCTCCTCAAAGGAGCTGATGTGCCATCTGTACAGACGAAGAGCTTCCAACAGGCACCCTGCGTCCAGGACATCATCCTCCATGGGCTCGTTGTTGGACAGCGCTGACGTCATGTGAGCAAAACAAGCAAGTAGTACAATGAGAGAGAGAGAGAGAGAGAGAACGGAAATAGTGACGGACCCGCCGTACCTTTAAGCAGCTGCACTAGAGTTTTAGATAACCGACTGTTCATCTCCGGGCTGGCTATGCTGCCACCGTTCTGGTTCGTGACGTCTTCCAGCCATTTAACGAAAGACGGGCAGGCAGCCAGGCCTTGCAGCAGCGAGTTCATAAAGCACGTGTTGCCCAGGTTCAGGAGACCGGGCACCAAGCCTAAAGAGGATCCCACAAAACCGTTACTCGTTTTTTACGAGACACAGAACCCCACGTGGGAATCACAGTCGGGATGGTTACCTCGTTTCCTTTTCTTCCGATCCGTGATGGGACCCCAGAGCACGTAGACTCCCGCTGCCATGGCAGCGGCTACGCCGCCAATCACGCCCCAGTTCTTCAGCATTTTACTCCTACAACACAACAATTTACTAAGGTGATCTCCCAATCGCTCCTTTGGTAAAGTAGCAAAACTGTTCAAATGCATTCGCTATTCTGCTGTTAAATGCCACCTAAAGACCACAAATATGTACAGAGATGCAGAACCAGCAGTATCAAATCCACAAAATAAAAATGGTCGCCACCGCCACCTGCTACACACGGCGGATTATATTCCAACGTTGATAACTGACTTCGTGTCTAAACAGCCATGTCTAAAATATCAGACCGTATATCTTAAATCTTGCGAACAGACAGCTGTGACAATATTAACTAACTTCCCGACAAAGCCCACAGATTGAAGCCAAGCCTGTTCAGCGACCCTCAACCTTTTGTTACATTTTCGAAAAAGATAGCAAACAACATACTAGAGATCATATAGCTAGCTAGCCAAATAATCTATTTACGGTGTTTGCTGTGGTCTGATAATTAGCCACGTATTTAACAATATGAATAAGTAGCTAGCTGCTAACAACGCATTAGTTAGTTTCTGAATCTTGCTTGCTAAAGACTTTAGCTTTTTGAAAGATTAAACTGAATTAGAGACCAAGCTGAGTTTATATACTTAACTCACCTAAGGGACAACATCTGTATAAGCCCAAAATAAAGCTCGGTTAGCCGTCCGGAACATTAACCAGAAGTGTACCGTGTGAGCTAGGTTGCCTAGCCAGCCAGCTAGCTTGCAAAACTGGCCGGAGAGCTCCGTATGCAAAATAACACACATACCCTCACTTGATAGTTAGTTAGCTAGCTATGTTATTCGTCCACCCCAGACGAACGCAGCTTGTGAACTTGCTAGCTTTCCAAACACGGCCAAATTCTTGAATACGACATTCACAGGTACCCACCTGGCAGAGGACCCTATATGAAGAAAGTCTCGGAGAAGCTTGCCCGCGGCCTCTTGCCCGCACAAAGGCATGTTCCACAGACCTGCCTAAGCGGAACTAAACACGACTACCTGTTTGTGATTCATCGGACATCGGTGGTCGACGGACTGTGGCAGTGACGTTAGCAAAGGTGCAACAAAGGCGTGTAAGTCGGTGTTACCTCAGCTGGCAGCACTACAGGTCGTTTTAATGGAAACTTAAAAACAGTGATTGCATGACTGTAGCTAAGGATGTTGTTGTACTTGGTGGTGATTACACTGCAAACTCCTTTAAGCACTTCTTACTCTGTTAAACTGAGTTACATAGGCCTGCATTTCTACCAGTCAATCTGATATCTCTATAATTAGGTTGTAATATCATTCAAATCCGTGTTTACCATACTTGTGGCCTGTATGTAAGCTACAAACAGAATGGTGTAGGATACCAGCCACTCTCTTAAAAACAAATTATGCACATTTTATCCTTGTGTTTATGTCTCTCTGACCCTGAGCTACTCAGAGGAGACACCACAGCGGAGATGCTGTTTCCATGGAGATACAGCGACAGAGTTAATACTGTATAAAAATAATGAAGCAATCAAAATATTAAATTACAAAACCTAAATTATTGCTGTTTTGTTTTGACAACTTTGAACTCCATTAAGGAGCATAATGATGAGGAGACTCCTTCTGAAGGGAAGGGGAAGGGCACTGTTGACAAGAGGTCGTCCTCTATTATCATCATCTGGGACATAACATCCTGGGCCATCATTCCCCTTCAGCTCAGCACTTCTACATGCACAGCATTTAGCTGATACTTTTATCCTTAACAAATGACAATTATGACTGAATACAGCAATTCTGGGTTAAGGATCTTGCTGAGAGGCCCTGACAACGTCAACCTGACAGTGATGTTGCATGAACTTGCAAACCTTCTGACTGCTCATGGAGTGCTTTAACCACTGAGCTGCCTCTACCCTTTTATACGTCTGAAGACCCTCAATGAAGGGGTGATGGTACGGAGATGCGTTTGCTCTGGGAAAATGTGGAATTGTGAGGGAGACTCTAGAGCCGGAGATACGCAGTTGGGAAGTATAGCTCCACCCGGACAAGGAGAATGTGTCTTCTGCACATTCTCAGCCCCTTTAGCAAGAGAATGCGGGGTCAGTGTGGGATCAGACTTCTTGGCTGGGTGGTGTGCTGAGAACTTCATACTCACTGCAGATGGCATTCGCCCAGGATTAATAATTAAAAATGCACACATTTGCATATCACTGCACTGGTAAAATGTTTACCTTTAATGAGTCATGGCCCAAATGACCGCAAGTCCCATCTGATACACACGTGCATGTTCTGTTTCTCCATGTTGTTCTCTTTTTATAAAGACTACATGTATGTTTCCACCTGGCTAAAAGGAGTAGGGCTATGTGTAGGCCTGCATTTATTGAAAAAAAATTGAGTCATTTAGAGACCACTGTGGTTGTAACTGATCTACGTATTGATTGTCTATCCCTTTCTATTTAGTTCAATTATCTAACAAGCTTTACTGTTTCAGAAAGCTTGGTTACACCATCTTATTTTGTTTACATAGCTATTTATACGTTATATGTCTATGAATGAGATCTTATCTGGAGAAGTATGTCACACACGAAGTAGATTCCAGATGAAGGATCTCCTATTCTATGTTTTTCTTGTCCTATTTTTGTAGAAACCTTGTGTACCTCTACTCTCTATCCTGTCTATCTATGTATAGTTTTACATGTTCTATGTGTGTGTATATAAGGCACACGCATACATCATTAACGCATGATTTAATAACATGATAATAACGACGTAATATCATTGAATTTATTGAGGGAGCGCATTCTTGATGCAGACCAAAGTAACCGTGTGGCCCTGTGCGCTATACTACCGTGGCTTCTTTAATCCTTGAATAACAGTAGTCCGCCCTTGCGTCACACGCTACTGCGTGAAGCGCTTGAAACAGTGTAACATCGTTATTAACCAATCAGAGGACAGATTTGTAAAAATAAACCAATCGGAGTGCAAAATGTAGGTGTTCCGCTTTCCCTGAAATCTTTGCTGATCCGACTTCAGATTGAGAGAATTCAAGATGGCTGCTTCAGGTGAGTACTTACTTCAGAAACAAAATAGCAAAGTATAACTTTCCCTGTTGTGGTAATACAGGTTATTGGTGTGTTGTCCCTAAAACGAGGTTTAGGCGAGTAATATTATCGAGACTTTGTATGGATTGAGAAGGATGTTTGTACTTCTGTAAAAGTAGACTGCATTGCTAACATTGCTACTAGTTAACTAGCTAGCTAACTAGATAGCAAGTCAGCTATCTAGTTTATCCCGATTCCGCCTTATGAAAATAAGTCTTCAAAAGCGAATCGGCGCCCTGCCTGTCTTGGTGATCTGTGCGCTGCTGTGTGTGTGCGGTACACAAAGCTACTTCATCAGGTAATGAGGGATATCCCATGAATATCCGCGGATTTCTGAAGTACATGGCCTGTGTTGCTGTTAGCCTGTGGCTAGCTGGCTAGGTAAATGTTCAGTCAATTCCACTTTAGCGTGTTCGTTAACAGCATTTCTCTAGCTGGCTAGCCAACTCATCGTGGTTCAGGGAAAATTTGGCTATCAAAGCTTTCTGTTGAAATCGCACTGGAGCTGTGCAAACTTGCAAATTTAAGTGGATGCCACGTCTTCTAACGGCGTAACTGTTGTGCTGCACGAGAAGAAACGGCTGAAGAGCAGCTCGTGGAAAGGTAATCACGGTTGCTGCATTCACCTGTCTTTACCTGGCAGTGCAAGAAGTCACTCTGCAGATACTAGGTTGCAGCATCTGTGCGATAAATCTAGCCGCAGTAGCGGACTGCGCGCAAACTCGAGGTGCCCTGTTCATTGCAGTCGCTTCTGGTTGTTGTGAGCAAGAAAGCAGTGAACGTGTGATTGCACGTTTAAGCGAGAAACCGATTTAAACATGTCCAGCCATGGTTGGTGAACATGTGCTAGAACTACTGGCATAACGGATTGGGGGTGTTACCGAAAATAATCTTGCCACTTCTGCGGGAGAAAGCTTGTGAATGTGTGTGGTAGTTGGAGAATGCTGGTTCATCACTCGCGTACCACTGGGAAAGACTGCGATAGTTTCAGTGCAGAGCTGCTAATGTGTGTGAGGTTGCCAAGAATGTCTTACTTCAGCGAACGGCCATGCGATGTTCGACTTGAAATACTTGTTTCTTGTAGCACTAACCCAAGTGGCCCTTATACGAGCCCTGACGGCGGGAACAGGCGGATATTTTGGAAGGGTTAGGGAATGAAAGGCTGCTGGTTTTTTTTTGTAGGGAATGCTTCTTCTTTTCCCGTTGAGGGTGGAAACGCATCTGCTTCCCTGCGTCGGTCTGCCGGTGGTGTCCAGTGTCTGTGCTTAGATGAAGGAGTCTTCTCTCTCCTGTGGCTTTGAAAATGCTTGCATGACTCACAGAATTTGAGATTGGCAACATCTGTGCAGTTCATTCTCAAAAGAGCCACCGTCCCCGGGCTCTGTGTGGAAGCTGGCGCCGGGCAGAGTGCTGTCTGGTTTGCTGCGTGGTCTCGGAGGTGGACAGGAATCGGGTCTGCTGTGAGGTGGTGTTTGGTTCCAAGTGCGATGCGAGTTAACGGCTGCTGATTGATTGACGAGGACGACAGATTTCACAAAAATAATGGAGTGTGTGAGAGAAAAACATTTTGGACTTTTAAATATCCTGGCCTTCTGTGTCCAGTTTTATGTTAACAGTCTGTTCAAAACTGTACCACTAACCAGCGTTTGTCATCCGATCACTCCAGTTGTGCTTCCCGCAGGCTCCAGGTGAGGGCGCCACTCTTCCGTGCCCAGGTTGGATACTCTTGTGGCTGACTGACATTTTTGGAGCTCCACCTCCCATCCCTTCCCCGCCCTTCCCCGTTGCTGTGGAGACGCAATGTCGTCCACGTCTTCCTGTTCGTCGTCGGGGGAGAACAGCCCAGAGGATGTGCCCCGAGGTGGGGGCACTATCCGTGTCTACCTCCCTAACAAGCAGCGCACGGTGGTGAGTGGGTGCACATTTAGCTGGGTACTGATCCTGACGTACCACCCATGCAGTCACAGAGCATGACATTGGTGCCGATGGGGTCGAATTTCAAACTGTATCCAATGCAAGAATGAGTGTATTTAGGTGAGGGGGAGAGACACAGAAGCTAACAAAGTACAGTTGGTTGTACTTCTAGGTTCAGATTTTGTTGGGAGGTCATAATCTGTTGGTATTGCTAGAGAGATGAGGTCATAATCTGTTGGTATTGCTAGAGAGATGAGGTCATAATCTGTTGGTATTGCTAGAGAGATGAGGTCACCAACAGGTCCCCTGCAGTCTTAAACCCTGAGTGGGTTGTATCTCACAGCCAGTTCATGAAATGAATAGAAACCGAATAAGCAAACAGAGAGGGCGTGTATCAGCATTTGCACAGCGGTGCTGCTTCAGTAGGTTTGTAGGTGTCTGGTTGGTTCACACTTCACGACCTGGAGTGATGGATCCCTGAGTGTGGTTTTTGAGTGTGGTTTTTGCGGGCGTGTGTCCAGGTGAACGTGCGTCCAGGGCAGACTGTCCACGACAGCCTGGACAAGGCCCTGAAGGTGCGTGGCCTGAGCCAGGAGTGCTGCGCTGTCTTCCGCCTGCTCGAAGGGTGAGTGGACCCCCCCCCCACCCCCCCGTACACGCCCCCTTAACGGTCACTGCCACGCCCAGCTTGATCTTCCTCCAATGCCAATGGGAAGCTACCCACGCTGGCCTTTCACGCACGGTAGAACTGTGATTACGCAGCCTGGTGAACAACAGTTGTGCAATACGTTAAAAAAAATCTTTGAATATAAAAGTCTTTGATATAAATAGATTCATTTAATAAAGCAATGCGATCAGAATGACTTTCTATTACTGTACACGTGTTTTAATATGAACGTGGTGTTGTCGTCCTCAGCCGTAAGAGATTAACGGAATGGAACACTGACATCACGCCCCTCGTGGGGGAGGAGCTTCTGGTGGAGGTGTTGGATGACGTCCCTCTTACCATGCACAACTTCGTAAGCCACGCCCACCCGCCGTGACCATGCCAACCACACCCCCGAAGGCCTAGACCTTTTTTAAGACTCGAACTAGGCCTTTTTCCTGACCACACCTGTTCTGACGTGATCTTACGAGAAGTCGAATTGGAAAACGGTTTGGGTTTTCTTCCTTCTAGGTTCGTAAAACCTTCTTCAAGTTGGCGTACTGTGACTTCTGCCACAAGTTCTTGTTCAACGGTTTCCGGTGTCAGACGTGCGGCTACAAGTTCCACCAGCACTGCAGCAGCAAAGTGCCCACAGTGTGCGTTGACATGGACAACATGACCAAACGGTGTGTGGCCCGTTGCCTGGGTGACGGCATGTTAATGGGCGAGAGTGGGTGTTTTGAGAACGTGAGGAACCCAGTGTGTGTGTGTGTGTGTGTGTGTACGCGCATGTTCATGTTTGTTTCCATTTCTCAGGTGTGTTCCCACTACAGAAGACTACCCCCAGATATCCATTCTAATGATGCCTGATGTTAATTCCAAATCAGAAAGTGACATAGCCTTAACCCCTGAGCCCTCTGGGTACGTACGTTTCGTTAGATCAGCCATTCCTGTACATTTTAGCACCTCTCCGAGCTTGAATATGAAAAGTTTGAAACAGTCCTGTCGTCTCACCTATGTGTGTGTGTGTGTGTGTGTGTGTGTGTGTGTGTGTGTCCAGGTCTGGGCTGCTGTCTCCTCCTCCATCTGCCTTCCACTTCCCCCTGCCAGGGGCAGACAGCCAATCCCTGCAGAGACACCGTTCCACCTCCACGCCCAACGTTCACATGGTCAGCACGCTGGGACCTGCCGCTGCCGGCATCATCGAGGTCAGGCACACACCCCGAACAACCTCGAGTCTTCACATTTTGTGTACCGTTATGAGATAACGAAACGGAGACCAGGATAGTCTACTGAAGATGATCAGGAGAGGCTGTTATTTCAATACAGAATCGAAGGAACAGCTGTAAAATGTCAGAGGCTCCTGGTATTGGGGTTTTAGAAGTAAACTGTACTGATGGAAGCTTTAAAGTTTCAGCCTTGATGATTCCTGGTGAACGTATTTCTGAGGGTGTGGAAGGCAGTTCTTGAACAGCTGTACTGCAGATTCTCCACCTTTATTGGTTTCCTCCATCTTTTTATTCACTGTTTCTTTTTTTTCCCCCCCCTCACTCTCATTTAGGAGGTATTAAAAATCAACAACACAATGGGTGAGTTCTGTGTTTATTTTGGTCGTGAAGGTGACCTTCTGTCACATGACCTGTCATTGCATCATTAGAACGCATGTTGTTTTGGGTATTTTATTTATTATTTTTTTTTGCACACCACAAGTCCGATTCTCGCGTTTCATACTCCACAAATGAAGGTTCGCCTTCTGGTTTTACACCCGTCAGTCACTCAGCTTAGCTGATCTGATCTGGTCATAGTTGGAGTAGAACGAGCAGTTGCTCTGAAAGACCGTCAGCATGGGGTTATTGGCAGACATGTTTCTCCTTCTCCTCCCACCTCCTCCAGGGCCAGAACCCTCCCCCAAACCCTCAACAAGCCCTCCTCATTTGGGCTCGCCGGGTCGGAAGCCTCCCAAATCTCCCTCGGACCACAAAGAGCGCAAACCTTCTTCCTCCGACGACAAAAAGAGAGTGGTGTGTAACTTGCTTTGCCTTTTCTACTGAATCCATACCTCCTGAATGCTCATATAAAATCATAGTCTAGCACTAAAGGGAAAAAAAAAAATCTCACACACACTCTTGCCCCGCCCCCAATTCCCCCCCAGCACCGCGTGGGTTACAGAGACTCCAGCTACTACTGGGAGGTCCACTACCGGGAGGTCACCATGCAGAAACGCATCGGCTCCGGCTCCTTCGGGACCGTCTACAAGGGCAAGTGGCACGGAGACGTGGCCATCAAGATCCTGAAGGTGACGGAGCCCACGCCCGAGCAGCTGCAGGCCTTCCGCAACGAGATGCAGGTGCTGCGGTGAGTGAGGGCGCCCCCTAGCGGCCAGGGTGCGCGGTGCAGAATACGGAGCAGAATAATAAGCACCTCCCCCTCTCTTCTGGCATGCAGGAAGACCCGTCACGTCAACATCCTGCTCTTCATGGGCTTCATGACGAAGCCACACTTTGCCATCATCACGCAGTGGTGTGAAGGCAGCAGCCTGTACCGTCACCTGCACGTCACCGAGACCAAGTTCGACACCATGCGCCGAATCGATGTGGCTCGCCAGACCGCCCAGGGCATGGAGTAGGCACCGCCCGTGGCTCCAACCACCCAACCCCACCCGCACCACCAACCGCCTAACCCTGCCCGGCATACCAGGCTCCGCCCCCACACTACGCAGCCCAACACACTTCAACGCCAACATATAAACCTTTTAGATTCTCTCGCGCTAGTTGCCTTACTCGTTATTCACGATGCTGTTTTTAACCGAGGTACGAAGAGTAGTAGAAATGTTCTGCTCCAACCTCTAACTTCTGCCCTGTTCTTTGTGGGGACCGGCAGTAATCGATTAGACCTATAATCAGTGTGTTGATACTGTAACGTGTGGTAGTCATGGAGCTTTGATATTAATATGCATTGTTTAATGAATAATAAATATACATTATAGTTATCCTTAGGTTATTTCTAAGCTATAAAAATGTAAAGCAAGTGTGGGAGTAACATCATTATGCATATATTTCTAAATTTGGGTTTGAAGTATTTCATAGATTTACTATTGTTGATACCTCACCCACCTAAACTGTAAATCAGTGGTGGTGTGTGAAAGATCAATCAGCTTCTAACAGTCCAGTCTTCAGAGCCAAAGTATGCATATTTAACATACAGTTTCATACAGTGGCTCCTACCCTAACGAGCGTTCTTTTTAACGAGCGTTCTTTTTAACGAGCGTTCTTTTTAACGAGCGTTCTTTTTAACGAGCGTTCTTTGCTAATGAGCACTGCTTCGGTTTAGTGATGATTGCTGCCTGCCGGTTTACACATAAACGACCTGTTGCAGTGTTGCTGCGAGTGTGTCTGCATCGCAACACGGCCCAGAACCCCCCGCTCCACCGCCCAACACGGCCCAGAACCCCCCGCTCCACCGCCCAACACGGCCCAGAACCCCCCGCTCCACCGCCCAACACGGCCCAGAACCCCCCGCTCCACCGCCCAACACGGCCCAGAACCCCCCGCTCCACCGCCCAACACGGCCCAG
>JAOYMR010000027.1:15399748-15435632 GCA_025802075.1 Tenebrosternarchus preto
GCAACAATGTACAGTATTTCTGCTGGACACTATAGTTGTAACGGTGTATCTTTAGCGTTAGTTCAGGAATAGTTCCACTTCATACTGTGTAACGGTGTATCTTTAGCGTTAGTTCAGGAAGCACGATGTGATATGTATAGTGGATATAACTGTGTGAATCATTTACATTTATTGTTTAACAGTTCATGTAAATTGGCCTACAGCACACTAACGTAAGGACAAGAACCACATTTCACAAAAGGAAGACTCTGTAAACGATCAAATTGCAAAGACATTGAAGTGAAATTCCCTCAGCGTACTTTGACCGAGCACCTAGTGTGACCAAAAACCAAAACCTCAGCTGACTGTGCTTATTAGCAACATACCTCAATGCTGCACATACAGATGACGCCGAGCCCGGTGCTCAGAAGGTTACTGTCAAACCACTCCTTCAGCTTGTTATAACAACCCTGCAATCACGCGAATGTTTCGGTGTGTTCAGAACGATTTCAAACCATCACTGATGGGATATTACAAAAAATGTTAGTGATGCCGTTTTTTTACAGCATACACAGAGGACAGGGAGAAGGGAATGAGAATACTACTGTACCTGATCCCAATGTTTCATCTTTCCACTTTCGCAGGTTGCTTCGGCACAGCACGACTTCGGCACGTTGTTTCCCCAGTCGGATGAATTAGTTACTCCGCAGCAGCCAAACTGTAACGTAAGCCGGTAACGGTACATTGCCGTTACACTGCTCGGAGCTTGCCGTTTTGTTTGTTCTTTGGATTAGATTTCTCATATTTCATGGCAAAGTGACACCGTGATTAGCCTACTTACGGTTTTCTGAATGGTGTCCCATTCGGTCATATCTGTTTTGTTAGAAGTCTTTAAGAGGTTCAAACTCTCTTCGAGTTCTTTCTTAACTAATTTGTCCATCTGTAGGAATCGTAGACGACAGTAAGTCTCATTCCTACATGCGGATAATAATAATGGATACAGAATTGTGCCGCCACAATTTGCACTACAATTTTTTAAGGTTTTTCTCGTTTCATAATTACAATTTATATTTGAATTTGCTCAAGAATAAGCATTCAATATTCTGTTTGTTTATAACGTTATAACATTGAGAGTTGCTTTAAAGCGCTTCAAATCAGGTGTAGCTTTCTGACATACTAGCCTAGGACTTAGGAAAAGCAATCATTGATAGATTCGGTTATCGCCCTTGTAGCTAAAAATTTCGTCTCTGCACCATTAACAGTAAATGTGAGACAATGCGATGTATCAATGTGATCTGTATCTAGCTAGTAACGTCATTGTTCACACCACAGTGGTTTTCCATAACTTTAGGGTGCAGAAGATGAATCTGTGCTCAGCTGCTTTTCCAAAGTCCTCGGATGAAGTGTGATCAGGATATAAGAAGCTAAATATGCAAAGTGTGGCGTTTTTGTTTCACTGATTTCAAAAACATACAATTCACTTTGACTAAACTCAAAGAAAAATTCACGAAAACTGATTTAAATCCTCGTGTCACAGTTCTCATTCCACAGTTTATCTCTGAAATATCAAACACTTTGCTATTTTAAGATATTTCACTTGATAATTTTTATTACATTTTGAGTGGTTGCCTGTCACTTGTATATAACTGCAAGAACTGAATTGCTGTTTACCAAGATAGAGAAATGCTAATTTAAAACTCTGGGATCGAAATAGGAAGGTTGTTGCCGGTAAGGCTGTAGTCAGGTAGTCGGTCTCTTACCTCTTTCTCGTACAGAAGCAGAAAGCAGGCAAGCAACAGCTCAGCCAGCATCAGTAGAAATAACAGCACGAAAAACTGAAACCAACAGGTTCATGTCAGTCCCACTCTGAAGACACACTATCACTCACATTACATTGTCGCTTCCAGCCCCTCATAATCCACCCCCTTCCACCCCAAACACCGGATTTGTTCAAAGTGTTTTCCGGACGCACTGCAGAGTTGGACTTACGCAGATTAACAAGCAGCGGTTCTCTTTGAGGGCACCCAAGAAACCCAGGAAAGACACGCAGGTGATGAAGATGCCGATGATGAAGAGGCTGTTGGCGAAATTCATGGCCGAGAAGGAGGGGAACAGGGAGGCATACTTGGACGTCATGTTTAGGTAGATCCCCAACCCGAAGATGGCTGCTCCACAGATCTAGAAGACCACTGCAGTGACTTAACCAACAACCCCCACATCTCCTGTACCCCAACCCTGTATCCCACCCTGAGCCAAAACAGATTCCAACTCTCATGTCTTCAGATGGTGCTCAGGTTTTTAATCGATTTGGTGGATTGTTCTAGTAATTTCATTGTTATGTGGTGTGTAATGGTGGATACGTACAAAGAAGAAGAAGTTCACCACACACATGGTGTATTTGAGGCACTTAAGACAGGACATCCTTCTGTCTTCTGTTCAGCCCTGCAAGGTTAACGTCCCAGCGTTAGTGCCAAACTCACATGAGGGGGAAACAGATTCACAATGGCAGGTTTTCCAAAACCCAGGTTCGCCGACGAAGAAAAGCAATTTTTAAGACTCGGACACTCAGCTTCTTCCTTGGCCCCCCCCCTGCCGACGTTGGCGTGATGACAAGGCAGATGTGTGTTTGCGTGTCCCTGATATGCTACAGAACCGCGTGACACATTTCCTGTGTACGTTCCGAGAAATCTAAAGTCTAAAGGCAGCCTTAAGGGTGCGATAATAATTTTTGCCGTATTTTCAGTGAAATTAAGAAAAGTGAATACAGTGAAGTTCAGCAAAGGCCTCAAAACATCACAGGTGTTATGTGTTAAGTCACCTAATCACTGTTTAAAAATTTTTTTTTTTAACTTTTTATCACAATCCTAATGACTTTTTTCCTCAACTGAAAGAGTCCATTGTAAACCCTACCAAGCACCATCTACCAGCATGTACCCTCTGGCAGTTCAAACGTCTATCGCACCACAAAGGTGTGAAACTCCGAAAAAGTGACATTTAAAATGACATAAAAAAATGTAAATGACATTTAAAACTACTGTTCATAGAAGCAGCTTGATTTTTTTCATGTAGATTTCATTTCTGCCTAATTGACAGAGGCAAAGCGTTCAAACCACTGGATATTTTTTAAACAAGAAAACTCTAATTCTTCAGGTATTTACTTACCTTATTCATTAGGATACTCCAAAGTAACAAGAAATAACAATAATCCACCTGACGTTGGCCGTAACAGTGGACTGAATGAACGCGCTTATTTAGCTTTGCACGACTCTATGAGGGAATACGTCATTTATGCTCTACTTCCTCTTTTTATTGGACCTTTTCACACAGATCTGGGGTCAGGTCCCTGTTACATGAATTTGAATCGCACCCGACGCAAGAGTAACATAAAGCTGGTCACAGGTCAGCGAAAGAGGACAACTCACACCACCACCACCCTCTTCAGGCTTACATATGACACATATACTGTAGAGGAAAACTTAAAAAAACTGACATAAACGAGGAACTGTGAAACATGAACAAAAAAATAAAACACAACAACAACAAAAACCGCAGCTAAACTGTGAAGTTTATCTGTCATACTACACAAAACAGCATAGGGTCACTAACTTTAGAGCTCTGTCTAATGGACAAAAAGGCAAAAATTGTGAAATGCTCGTGTGTTTAACAGCATATCCGCTGCAGAAGTGAGCTGTTAGGGAAACCACAACAGTGGGGTTTTTTTTGGCCGAGTTTGCAGCTGGGTGTAGATTCACTGTGGTCCAGAATAACTATGTTAAAAAGACATTACATGGTGTACTCAAGATGGTGAAAACTGAGTTTTAGGCCTGGTTTTAGTTTATTTAACTGAGTCTTAGGCTTGGTTTTAGTTGATTTAACTGAGCCTTGGGCCTGGTTTTAGTTTATTTAATTACTTAATCAAATTATTTCGGTTTAAGACTTGAACGTTAATGAATATTAGAGTATTGCCACTTTAGTAGTAATAAGATTAGAGTTTGGGAGAAGCTAACGGGCCCTGTAGTTACACAGTTCTGGAGATTTCTCTCACACTATAGTTTTGACTGTATCAGTCAACTCTCAAGCACTTTGTGAATGTTTTGGGACTTTTTGGGAAAATCCCACACCATACACTTTTGAGTACAAATAATAGGGTAAATACAACAGTGTTTTATTGGTCCAGTCAGAATGGATTGATTCTACACGGGGGTGGGGCGGGTTAACCCAACCATGAAAGGTCTGGACTGCCACCTGCTATTCCAGGTGGAGCACTGCCCGCGCCCACAGGGGTGGAGCAGTAGATTGGGTGGAGTAGATCTGGAGATCAGGAACAGGTCGGCACAGGTTGTCAGCCTACTGTATGACCAGAGTTCCCAATCCAGTACACCATATTTCCTTTCTTAATTAACACTGTGGACAGCAGAACAGAGAAATCTAAATACACTGTATGTTACTAAGACACAAATCGTGTTTGATTGCCATGGAATATCATTATATTCCAGGATTTCACGGTAAATAAATGTTATAATATATATTCTTAAAAATGCCCTACTAAGAATATCCATAGACTGAAACTATGATTTGAGTTGAAAACAAAGAACAGGTTTTCCCTGATAAATTCCCCTCATAATCGCATTGGTGGTTTGGATGTGAGACTGGTGTTCCTTTATTCAGGGTTATCAGCAGTCGGTTCAGTTAAAGATGGAAAGGCTGGGAGGAGAGACCAGGCAGACAGGCGTGGAGAGAAACTAGAAAAGAAGAAATGAGACAATCCTGAGGTCATGCAGTGCCAAAATGGTCTTTAAAGTAGTAGTAGAATCCTGAACACCAGGGCCATTTCCACACTTCCAAACATACAGAAAGGGATTATCAGCAATAGGAATTATTGTTACACGAAATAATATCATATTAAAGATCTAAAAAGTGTTGAGATGAAGTATGTTAAGATGTGAAAACACATGGAAGATCATCTGTGTTGTAAACCTTAAATGAAAGGGACGCGTATTTGAAATAGCCTAACCCTAACCCTAACCCTAACCCTAGTGTTTGTCGCGAGCGGCGGGAGCTAATCAGAGACACCACACCTAATGACCCTGGGTATGAGAGAGAGCAACAGAAACAGAATCCATGTGTAAACCAGATGTACATGTCCCTTGACACGTAATGAAGAGTACACTTAGGCTTCCATTGGTGGAGGATCAAAGCTGGGCCCGCCCACTTCTGAGCAGGATTAATGCATGTTTCACACATTGCGGTAGGACCTGAGTAGAGGTGGTCACTGGACGGTGCTAAGGAAGGGAGGTCCAATCAGAAGAGAGCAGATGCCTGAGAGGTCCAATCAGAAGAGAGGAGATGCCTGAGAGAGAACTGTGTGAACTGAAAATGTGAAGGGAGCCTTTAAACCGTTCTGTTGGTGAGAGGTTAAAAGAACACAACTCCACCAACTTCTGTAATCTCTCTCTCTCATACACACACAAATATAGATGTGGACCGCCTCAACAGCATCAGAAATGCTATGACATATAACTGCAAAGTCTGTACAAGGACTAGAACAAAGGTGTGGCCCATGTGAGGACATCTCTTCTGTTCTCCTCCGTTCTCTTCCACCCAGTGCAAAAATAATCCCGTACCTGCAAAATGCAAATTGTTTCAAGGTGTTTTCTGGGCTTTCTTCAAAAGTGAGTACACCATGAATATATTTTCAGTGTAATCCTCATTCGTACGGTTTTCTCAGTTACACACAGCAAGTTCAACTAATTCAGTTCTGATCAAATGGAATCAGGTGGGTGTGACCAGAGAAACCAGTTGACCCACACAGCTGCAGAAATGCTTATACCTGGACATAACCATAGCACTTAAAGAACACCGAAGTTCTAAAAAGTCTAAGCTGCGTGTAGCTTGACAGTTAAAAGTTGTTTGACCATGTTTAGGATGTATTCTGGGCTCTAATTACAATGCTAAACTGTATGCTGTTATTCAGTGATATATAGTCCAGTAGTAACACTTTATAATCTGTTCAATGATCTATTGATCAGTGTTGTCGTTTTAATTAAAAGAAAAATCTAGATTTCATTAATGGTATATTTTAATCACAGAGGAGGCGTGTTTTCAATAAGACACATTTTAGTTCATTGAATAAAATCTTTTATTTATATGGTTGATGTTTTATAGAGTTCCATTTCCTTTTTCCATTTTGATCTGACGGCTTCCAAAAGCTCGATACCAACACAATTATAAAAATTGTTCTTGTATTTACATGGCATGTAAACAGAAAACAGACAACGACAAAACGTTCTATGCTTGGACTGAGACTGAATAAGATGTGGTCACTACCCATGTTCACTAGTGATTTGAGGCCTGTTTACATTTCAAGATCTGATCTGAAGAAATGCTACCTGGAGCTACACATCTACCTCAGTATTTGGTTAGAACTACTCAAACCACTTCAACTGAACCAGGATGACTGTAGAAGAACTACAGAATCAAGCTCACAGCAGCAACGCCTGCCAAAATTTAAACCACTTCTGAATATTTTCTTGAGTTTTCCCAGTCTCTTCCCAATGCGGCAGCATCCGAAGCAAATGTTCAATCCCTGCTCCATAATCCCAAGATCTTGACTTTGTAAAGATATCAGATCAGTAACCAGGGGCACCGTTCCACAAATCAGGATGTGAGAGCAAGCCACAAAACCAAAAGCCTGTTGCAGAAAACAGCAGTTTCTGGGCACATCACGAGGTTGTAGGTCATATAACCATCAGTACTACTGCACTGACTCTTCTAAACAGGGAAAATGAGTCAAACGATCAATTTCGTGTGACATGTGCAGTCAGAGCATCGTAATAAAAGGCCATGAAGGTAAACATTGCGTGTGCGATGAGTTTTGTTCGCTTGTACAAAAAGGTGGGTATGTGGGCTGTGGATCCCATTAAAGGGCAGTTTATTCCAGCACACTCCGTGAGGTCACCCAGACTCTCAGCACTAGAATTACTCACAAATCAGTTTGAGTCAGGTGACTATTGCCATAAAGTTGGAGCACAGTAAACTGTTAGCAACACAGCTAGCAAAAATCACTGTTTATCCTTTCAGCGATTGGCCAGTTTTAAGCACTTAATTGTGTATGAAAAATATAAATAAAAAGATGATATCAGGGAAAGTGAAAATGAGGAGTTAGTCAGTGCAAAACCAAAACAAAGAAGCCCCCCCCCCCAAAGTCTTTCTAAATATTATGTAAATGTATGTGGTCTTTTTAGACAGCACTGCAAAACACTTCAACTTAAACCATTCTCCTTTTTATCTCTCCTTTTGGAGTTTTGCTACGGTGCCTTACATGAACTTGTATCCGAGTGATTTTTGGCACCTCTCCAGTTGGATTTAGGCTTGGTGGGACAATGGTAGAAAGTCTATATATAGTAAATTATCATTTCTTTTTTGTTTTCTATCCCTTCACCACAACATTTCCATGGAAACCGAAATGCATTAAGATAATCTTAAATACCTACTGGTGAGCAAAATGGCTAACTAAAATCTGAGCATTTTATAGATTCATCTATTTCCATTTTGATCTAATTATCCTGTCCTCTGTAACTGTCACACCATCTAAAAGTACTAAAGGACACGGACACCAATTACTTACTCGTGTAACCGATTTCTAGAAAAATTGGATTAAGGTGTATTAAAAAACAAAAAAACAGAGCCATTATGCAACTGTTCAGTAGAAAACCCGTTTCTGCAGTGCCCCCTGCTTACATCGCCATGGCTACCTGCTGTCAATCACTGCACGTTGACATGACTACGCCGCTGAGAATCACAGTGTGGTCGGAGATGTGCACACAGTACTGACATGGCAGAGGAGTTGAGCTTTTCCAGTTTGATAGATTTTTCCTCAAACATTCATCCAGTCAGTTCATCTTTAATAATTATCATTAAACCGGACATCCCCTTTAAAAAGGCAAGAACAAACGATTAAAAAATTCCAGTTAAAGAAGAAAATAAAGATGCCAGTGGTGATGAGCAAACCGTAGCGTTCCTGGAACTCTGGAGTCCCATAAAACTTACGACCCCCGTTCTAACAGGGCCACTAGCAATTTGGCAGAACAGAAGTGTTTGTGGAAACGCATGGCAACAGTAGAAAGACGGAGAGCTGCATGTTCTCGTCAGCACACGAGATCCATGTACCATCTTCTCTCTTTCTCTCACTCACACGCCTGTTTCACGTCCAGGGTAAAGTAAAGGTGAATGGGGTGTGCAAAGCTCCTGCAAATACAGCCCACATCCAGAAGAGGGACCAGACGCGTCATAGTCCAGTGCACTCCTATACACAGTTACACACAGCCACGCTCTCTCTCTCTCTCCTATCCACCAACACCAGGGGACTGGAGTCATGGCTGTGGTCTCATGTGCCTCTTGGACTAGTCTGGACTCCAGAGGTAACTTCAGCTACAGCAGCGAGATCATCAGAATGGCCTTCTAACAACTGAGAGAAGAAAACAAAAAAGGCTCTCACTCACACTCACACCCACACCCACTCCCTCCCTCATTCACTCCCCCAACACACTCCCTCACCCTCACTCCCTCCCACATTCACTCCCCCAACACAATCCCTCTCCTCTCCTCCTCTCAGTAGAAGCGCTTTCGGCTCCTCTCCTTCCAACGCTGGTAGATGACGAGCACGACCACAACGAAGATGACGAGGCCGGCCACCGAGACGACGAAGAGGAAGAGGATGGTGAAAATGCCCATGCCCTCGTCCGTCACTACCACTAGAACAGAGAACGAATGAAAGAGTGAGAGAGTGAGAGAGAGCAAGAGAGAGCTCACACTGATGAGGTGCGTGGTGTTTACCGGGGACCTCGCGGTAGTCCACGCTGGGAATCGTGACGACCTGCTCGTTCTCCAGCTCCTCTGGACTGCGCTCCACGGTCAGCTCGAACAGCTTCAGGGAGATCAGGTCATGGTTGTCTGCAGGGGGCGCACAGATTGGACCGACATTGAAAAAAAAGGCTGCGGTGGAGCGGATCAGGACTCCAGAGAAGCTCGGTGGAAAAGGGCTCGATTTGTGATGGTACAAACCTGACAGGTCTCCAGTGATGGCAGAAGCTCCGAAGTAGTAGCCCTGTGGTAGATGCACACCAGGGACCTCCAGGCACTCCTTCCACTCCTGTTTCCCATCAATGTCCATCATGATCTGGGGGCAAAGACACAAGAAAGGGGGGTTGGGGGGTGGGTTGGTTTTTTGTTCTTTTTTTTTTTAACTGATCAAGGACCAGCTGTACTTGGCCTCTCACCAAGCTTAAGCAGAAATCAAGCTCAGTATAACTGACTTCAGAACAGTACGCAAAAGCAACTTGGGTAGTGAAACTGCAGTGGGTTGTGTGAACCACAAGCCTCACTTTAACATCTCTGCAAGTCACAATAATTCGGCTCACATGGGCAACATGCTCCTCCCTCAAAATCCCTAATCAGAGATGTCAACGCCTGACTGGCAGGTGTATGAAGAGCAGCTTCTATACATGCTGTGGCTTTGTGAACGGCAGTAGCTTTCTCGAGCAGGTTTGCGTTCGTGTCTGATTACCGTCAGGGTGTCCTTCGTGTAGCGGACCAGGAGGAACGTGTCGTACTCGACGTTACGCACGGAGGCCGTGCACCCGCCCAGATCCACGGTCCTCCCGTCCCGGTCGTGATCGTAAGCAACCGAGCCGTTCCCCACCATCGCAGAGATGAAAGGAAACGCCCTCTATACACACACACACACACACACACACACACACACACACACACACACAATTCTCAGCATAGGACTAGAAACCACTAGATGGCAGCACCTTGGATGCAGGAAGGTTTGGGTAAGTGGGAATTCTATGCACATTAACAGAGGCTTTGTAGACTAAAGGCCAGGACAGGAAAAGTGAGATACCTCATGGCTTTTGTCATCATTGGGATACGTGTCTACAAATATGCCCAGACCAGTGAAAAGATTCATATTCCCAAACACTGGGCCTAAAACAAACAAACAGACAGACGGAAAATCAGAATGCTACTAAGGTTGGCCAAAAACTCCTGTTTCAACGTTCTCTTTTGGTAAAACATGTAGCGGTGATCTTGAGGGGGGTGGGTGCTCGTGTACCTGTCTGCATGCGCTCCCTGGTGAGCCAGATCGCCATGCCGTCCCCGTTTAAGTTCTTCTTCCCCTGCCCGTGGATCCGTAACTGCACTCGCAGCTCCCAATCCCTGACATAACAAGGCTGCATGCGCACAAACACGCACACACACACACAGCAAAAAAAAATGTCGAGCAGAATTTAGCGCGTCCATATCTTATATAGAGTGAAAGGGTTGACGATGGTGACCAGTTCTTATGGAATTTAATGTAAGAGCGAGAGCGACCCACTATGCGACTCCACACAGCGCCGAGACGGCTCTGTAGGTCCGGGGTTAAGCGCACGTGGTCCGGTGTGATCATCGCAGTGCCCATCAAGTCCCAGTGGGAGGAGCTGGAAGACCCCAGACCTGCACGCGCGGGGCCGCGCGCATAAATCAGAAGCGACTTGTTACTCTTCACAATAAAAAAAACAGCCTTAATGTTGGATATATTTAAACAGCTTTGCAATACGAATTGCGGAGAAGACTAGATAAGCTACTTTTTATTTATATGTGAAAGTCACGCAAATCACAATACGCGTGTTAACTAATTTCAGTATGACCTGCTCATAACAAATCGGATAATACCGGTGTTACCCATTACTAAATCTGTGAAAATTAAACGCTTAGCTCCCATTGGTTAGCTATCATGACCTATGTCGTGATTCATACAACTTTATAATAACTTTTGAAAAGAAAAAGTGCAGTGCTTCTATGGGAGCTTTTCTACTCTCAGCTGATGACCTCTGGTTTTGTGAATAAATTCAGCCAAATTCAAAAACTAACAAGCCACACTGACTGTCAGCTAACCAGCCGATCCCTGGTAAGCAGTTGCGAAACTGTGCACACACCCTTAGCCAGCTATCCAACCCCAAACTCTCACTTAAAACCATAAGTGTCAAAACTGTTTAACCATAACCCATGAGCACCCGATGGTACCACGGAGTTACTGTATAACGTTAGCTATAAAGAGTAGCGGTGGCTGGCGAAGTTCGCAGCCTGAAACAGGTGCCTCTCGCTTGGCCCAGACAAGCGAAACCACTCCTCCCGGATCGGGGCCACCTAGCTAGCATGCTAGCTAACGTTAGCTCACCAATTTCCCACCTTGGTAAGGCTTGGTCAGCGAATATTCCCTCTTGAGAAATTCATCCATATGATATTCATTATTCCCAGCACTCCGGTCGGCCAGCGTAAAGAGCAGAGCTAGAAGAAAATGTAATCTGGCATTCTTAAAAAAATGATGTGATAAACTCTTAATTAGTAAAAAAATAACGTTATGTTTGTTAAACTTGTTCATAGTGGCCGCCATGTTTCTCCTCCCACTTCTGTGTGACTCCGCCTACGCTTCCCATTGGAGCGTTTCGGTTAAAGCGTTTTAATTATTTGCCGCCAATACTGCCAATCATATTTCCAGCCAATTACTGATGTCCACCAGTACCTGGGGATGCGTGCGAGGCCAATCAATATTGCTGTTCAAAAAACTTCGAGAGCTTCTCACCATTAGAAGGGCACCGTGTCTGATTCCAAATAAAAAAGCAAATTTGTATTTTGTCTTATTTGGAATTTGTCTTATTTGTATTATTTGGAAACTACAAAAATAAGGCGAACCAGTCAAAAAAGATTCAGTCTTTTTCAGATTCAGTCTTTACCATAACATCATAGGGAGTTGCCTATTGTTCTGAAAAAACCAGTTATTCAACATCCGTGTGTTTTAGTTTAAGTTTAATCGTACAGTTTAAGTTTAATCGTACACTTATTTCGTTCATTTTTAAACTTATATTTACACATTCATTTATTCCGGTGTAGAGACGTGATTCTTTTTGTTCTTCGTCTTTTGGTGTGGGGTTATAGTCCACGTTTATCTACTGTGTACGTTCATTATATCCCTGTAGTCCCTTTCTATTACTATTTTTTATTTATTATACAAATAACAGCGATGAATCTCTCTTTAAAGGATGATATAAGCTAAATAAAGTACTTTTGTTGATCTAACAACATTCTTAGAGTTACAGACGGACAATCTTGGATAGCCGCGTTGACATTCACATTCATAATGAATTATCATTATTTTACACAACACAGTTGAGAGTTTCCAGTATATGATCACGTCATGTAGAAGATGCGTGTGTACGTGTGCGTGAATGTGTTCTCGTATGTGTGATTGGCATCGCCACTGGTGCTCTGCGCACATATCCATACACTAATTCATTGTTCAACTCTGTATGCAATTCTACGCACAACTGTAATCTATGTAGGCTTAATAACGTGCTGTTATCGCTTGCGTGTCTGAAAGTATTAAGCCTTTATCGCGATCTCCAGCGCGAGCCTCCTATGGTTATTTCAGACCGTTCTGCCACTGGGCCCCAACAGAATACAGTGAAAGCTCACTCTCCCATGACACCTTGCTTTCCTGTTTCATATGGTTTCAAAGGTGTACTGAGCCAGTATGAAATCGGACCTCTTGGGTCAATTTAAACGCAGAGGTGTGTACAATGCGGAGCCGTTGTGCATCTTTGTAAGCCTCTAAAGGCGTTTACTTCTAGTGAAAAAGAAAAAATAAATAAATAAATTCAGCAGCCTCGCTCACTCGTAATGGCCAGAATTCGCGTTTTAAACACTAGAGGGCGCTGCTGCGCCGTGATCTATACATTATCACTATACTTTATTACTGTCAACAAAAATAAATTACTATACTCCGAGTCCTATATCCTTCATATAATGATACACACAGCATAGACGGGGTCATATCATATATAGACTGAAAACAGGGGGATACGTCTTTTGCAGTAAGTCACAACTGCACTTGGTTTGTGTGCCACCCGTACACATAACTCGAGAAGTTCTCTCTCTCTCTCTCACACACACACACACACACCTCTGTCTTGTGGTAGTTTCACGTTTTAAATAAATATACGCTTCCTGTTAAAGTAGACCGCAAAAATTTGTTTAGCTATTGCTTTTGATGATGACTTTGATGATGACCAGTCTGGCCTGTTGCAGCGTTTTTTCGTTGTTTTGGTCCAATCCAATATTTAATTTATTTATCCGAACCACAGGAGTTCGAGGAAAACAAATAAGACGCAGCAAAACCTCGTGCGTTTCGGAGCTCGAGACGGTCCCCTGGGAAGTAATGGCCCATTACCCTTTACTGAGCAGAGCTGTAGGTACGAAGAGAAGCCTGACCAAGTTTCCACGAGACAAAAACTGTTACAACACTTATTTTACAACACTTGTATCTTGTATTTTCGGATTACATAGTCTGGCAAAAGTTGCAGAGGAAGAGGAGGGAGCACTCCACTCAGCAAAAACTGGAATTCTGTCCATCCTTAAAGCAATAAAGTCGTTGTCGATAAACAGATCTAGAAAACGTTATCAGTAGGCCTAGCATTCCAAGGTAATCTGAAATGTTCTGCTCGAAATGCAATTAATAGCCAATAGTTAAGAGGCTATGCGCTTTAATCAAAACGTACCCATGGGAGTTACACAAACCCAAGAGGTTACGACTTATTTAGATGTAGTTTGGTGTGGCCATCTGATATGTCAACATTTTATCCCATAAAACTCCAGGACATCTAGAGCATTGCGCGCGCGCGCAGCTGCTTGGTTGGGCTGGCAGTGTGTAATCTATATTTGTGAGGGCTGCTCGTCGCCCAGCCTCGCGCCCTCCCCAAAAACGTCTCTCTCTCTCTCCCTCCCGAGGTTTTATCCCAACCCGTACCTGTCGTTTTACCTTTGCTTTTCATGAAAGGAAACATTTAAGCAAAAAAATTGAATTAATACGAAGTTCGTCTTGATATGGTTCCAACAGGTTGACTTTTTTCAAACACTAAATCGAAACACTGTCATTTTAAAAGCTAACGCTAGCTGACACTACGGTAACCCAGCCACTTGAGAACTAGTTTTCCAGTAGATGGTAAAATCTGACGCCGTAATGACGCGCGCACGAGTCTATCAATCATTCGTCCACCTGTAGGTAATTCGATAATGAAGACACGTTAAATGTTTTTCTTGGCGGGTCAAGACGCCTGTAATCAACAGGATCTTACGGTGGTAATAAACTACTCGTATCTCAGTACAGACGACGGACATTAAGAACACCTTCGGACATAAATACAGGACTGAAGGGACGATGAGTGTGAAGGATGGAGAGTGACCTTAGTTTTCCGTTTCTTCCGCCGCTGAGTTTGCGCTGACAGAACGGAAAGCGAAAAAAATGAGCGTTTCTACTTAATTGAAAAGCGAATCCCTTGGCCAGAGATGTTCTGAGATTCTCTTCTTCAGACCCGTTAAATCAATGATTCACACCAGCCGTGAACACTTAAGTGTAATTGTTAACCGTCAATGCACGGGTTGCTTTTCGTATTATTTATTGTGCACAGGAAGTTTAGTATTCGCGTGCTATCAGCTTGTCTTTTTTCTGTTGCGCTGGTGTACTTAATTACTGCGTTTTCATTTTCAGTCTGCCAACCGCTTAATGACTACAACTTTTAATCGTCACTGATCTTTGGTTGATTATTTTAAGACGAAAAAAAAAGCTTTTTTGAGATTTGTAGTTTTTTGAACTATGAACTGGTGATTTTATTTCCCATGATTATTCATAGTGTGTTTGATGACTAAGCATAACGGCTCGAGTCCTGTCAGAGCTCGTGATCCCCAACGTCCCTTGTCTGTGAGAGAGGGCGTGGAGGTGCCAAGCTCTGCGGGAGCAGCCGTCTTTGGCCTCCGGCCGAGTCCTGATTTATCCACCCGGACTGGAGCCTCTAGCCTCCATCCGCCCCGTGGTCTGCTCTCCCATTTCACCCGCTGCCTCAGATCGATAGGCCTCGTTAACATTAGCGCTGATTTGTTTATTCAGCCCAAGCTGCGGGCGCCGTGTCGGGCACAGCGCGGCTAATTGCCGGCGGCTTCTGGTCTTGTGGTTCGTGCGAGTATGAGATCAGCTATCAAGTGTCATGCCGTTGTATGAATAAATGGGGAATGCATTATAGAAAGGCCCAAGTATAGTGTTCTGTTGGCAATGATTTGTTCATTTTCAGCGTGCTGTTGAAGTACATGGCGATGTTAGGATGAGGAACCATCAAGGCTGAGAGCGTGAGAGAGAACCGCTTTGAACACCTGTCTTGTCTTCTTTCTGTCCACGCTGGAGCTCACCAGCCATGAAACTAGTCTTCTCGCTGGTGATAGTTTTCAAACACAACGACTACCTCAGATTTTACAGAATTCTCGCACAGTGGTCTGGGGTTTTATGATTTTACTACTTGCTCTTTGTAGAAACCAGAGACTCTCTTACAGCGAGCAGGAGTTGCTGCGTTAGACGTTCCATCGTTGTATCTCTTGACGGACGAAGTCTGTAGACTGGTGTGTGAAGTTAACCGGGCGAGAGTTCAGAGGGGTGGGCCGGTAGTTTGGGAAAGTCGCAGCGAATCTGAACAAGACCCGAGGGACGAGAAACATTTCTAACGCATCTAATCCTGTGAACTCCCAGCGCTGAAAAAGAGGCTATTGACGTTTCAGCGCAGTGAAAAGCTACTCTGGTAGATTAGCAAAGGCCTGCCAGACTCAGTAAAGCTGTGATTAAAAGCTGCACCAGTTCTCCTTGGAGTATTTAACGTGAATCTAGGTAATGGGTGCACGAGCGCATGTTCGCGCATACACGTGCGTGCGCACACAGAGGGGTATGTAAAAGAGGCTTTTCTTTAAACGAGAGGTCTTTAGTTATTTTGTGCTCTTACGTAAATGCCATTTGATCTTGTGGTGCATCAATATCAAATACTTTACATTCTTAACATTTCTCTGTCTGATCCAGTGTCTGTCCTTCAATGATTAAAGTATTTAAGGTCTGATAATTAAATGTTATGAAGAAATGTAAACTTAGCTTGGATACTTTCCCTCACTAACAAAACGCTTATAACTGGTCTGAGCCTATTAATCCACTTTTATTAATTTGCCAAATTAATTAAAAATAAGTTGATGAACAACAGACCACAGGTTCATTCTGTAAGCATCAGCAATGAACACTGAAAATATTCCCAGTATGCACAAGTCTGGCAGACTTCAGAGATTGTTATCTATAAAGACGGCCATGTTTGGATTCATCTAAGTGAAACTTTTTTCTTTTTCCAAAGACGGAGCTCCACAGAGCCTCAGTGTTCAATGCGTCACCCTTCCTTTCAATAACCTAATAGTTCTAATGTGTGAAAATTGATTTCTAGAGACCGTGTCTCCCCCCCCTCCTCTCTCCGCCCATCTCTCCTTCCCGTTTTTTTCTATTTCTGTCCTCCTTACGCGAGTGATTTACATCCTTGTTATTGATAAGCCTCCATTGATTTTGCAGTGCAATAAAACCATAGCTTTGTGGGGCTCCTGGCACGTGTTTTCTGGGCTTGGATGTCTTTTTGCTAACTAGCCTTGCAGCCTTGAGTTTGGTCCAGCCAAATTCAGGGTGAAAGCTCAAGACTGGTGTACCTGTGGTTTTCTTTTTGGAAATTGGATTTCTAGCTACAAAAGTGATGTCACTGTCATAGTAGCAGTCGTATGTTTTTGTAATTTTTATCTCTTGCTGTTCATTTGTGGCATTTCATTGTTTAACAGGCCCATAGGGACAGCGTCATCTCCCAGGCTGTAAACACACAGTTCAATGAATTAATCAGGTCACCAAAATAATCAATAAGCGAAGGGTATAAATTGGAAATCTAAGATCAAGAGGACATTCTGCACTATGTTTGTTGGTTTTGTGTACGGCTTTACTGAAGCTGCCCAAGTTTGCCAAGTACCTCCAACACAAACTTACGGTTCTCTGTGTGTGTTTAGAAATTCCTTGTAAATTTTGAGTGGAAGTGTGCATTCTTTAGCACAGAACTCTCAACTTCATTGGTTCATAGCTAGATTGTTTGGACTTATTCAGTCATATTTAAATTGTTCTCTACAGTCTGTCTGTGGGTGGAATACATTTATGTGATGTACAGGTTTACACTGGTGCCATGACTAAGTATTGTTTTCTTTTATGTATGTAGCATTTGACATCACACCATGTCAGCGAAGCGTGTCTGACATCATCGTTTCTTCTATCGCAGTGATGCAGTCATTGTAATCTTCACTTGTGATCATATGACACGGTAGTGTATATCTGTGCACATGCACGGTTCTGTGTTATCCACACTGACGAGAGACGCTTGGCTGAAGATCCTCAGGTCATGTTCAGACTTCAAAGGGGGGCCATCTAAGAGCTAGAGAAACCATCTGGAATTTCTCAGGACAGCATGCGAATGTCTCATCCAACCTCCAATTGCCTCCCAGCACCTCATCCATTCTGGCCTCGGCCCCGGCCCCTGTCCAAGCCCGGGTTACGTCCCGCTGGACCCCGAGGGGAGGACGAACAGGCTGTGAGGAGTTAGCACCATGGGAACAGTAGAATGTGTGTCTTGTGTACCTGAATCAAAGGTTTCATGAGGCTTTATATTTCTATGGCATGGTGCTTATTATTGTATTGTGAATTACATTTCCCAGACTGGACCTTAAATACAGACTGGACTTTTTATACTGATTAATCTAGTTTTAGACTTTTTCTATCAAGTATAGTTTGTGTGTGTAAATGTTACATTTATGGCTTGAGTAACTGAAGGTTAAGGGTCTTGCTCAGGGGCCCAGCAGTGACAACTTGGCCCCAACTCTGATTGTATTTATCCCATTTATTCATAGTACTTATATACTTATTACAGTTACATTTATTTGTAGTACTTGTATACTAATCATAAATATCAAATGTGTACAGGCAAACTTCTAAATGTACAGTGTTGGGGATCCAGCATCCTTGGTACCACTTTCCCATACTATACATAACATATGAGTGTGCTGGAACAAAAAGAGCTATGAGTGGCAGAGAGTTCTGAAAACATATTTGGATTCGGCATGCACAAAATACGTAATGGGCAGGCATTTTTTGTAGGAGGCAAGATCATTGTTGAGCAGTGTTACAAGAGAATCACTGCCACCTAGAGGTGGGGCTGGATTTTTGATAATCATTTCGTATATGCCTAAGAACCAGATTTAATGTGCTGTTTATTAAAATATAGCAATATCTGTTGATCTGCGTTTTTGATTGTTCTTGTAGTGGAAGGATATCCACTCATCCATCCATCTGCCTTTCGCCTGTGTTTAATTCCTGCAAAAGTGTGAATGAAAGAATAAATGAATGACCATCAACCAGGAGACCATCTCTTCTGAGTTCTCTCCTTTATTCTAGCTCCCTTTGCTGGCTACCTCATGGTGGCCATGGTGGCTACCTCATGGTGGCTCTCCTACACTGGACTGCCCTTCTCCCCTCCTCCCAGCCCATTTTGTAGCACCTGGATGGAAACAATACCAATTCAACCACCTGCTGTAGGTTCTGCTTGCTGCCTGCTCAGAAGAGCCATGGAGGAGATGTGCGGTCCTTCTATTGCTGCTGTTCTCTGAAGGACAACAGTTTTCCTGTCCAGGAAAAGGACCTTTTAGAGTTGTGAGGTGTTTGGCCCTCAGAGAAACAAAAGCTGAAGACTTCACTGGTCCTTGAAGTTCAGATGTTCCAGACCTTACCCAGCGTTCCTTTATGTCTCAGTGCTAAAGCTGAACAATGGAAAACGTTCTTGTGTGTGAGTTGAACTAAGAGAAGAACTGCTGCAATAGGACTCTGTGGATTTAATTCTCTTTCCTTCAGGCGAAAAAGATATTTTTTTTTCAGCGTCAAACACAATGTGTCAATAATTTGCACATTGTCTGGTGTTACAAAAAAATTTCTTTTTGATTTAGTGTGAAGGTCAACTCTTCTAAGTTGTAGAGGTATCCTTCTGTAAAGAGTGGTTTTGTCTTTATTGTTTGTATAAATGATTTTCGCCTTGGTCTAAAAGCTTTCATAAAAATCAATTCATGTTTGCAGAACATGGGAAGCACTTGTTACTATACATTAATGTGACAATAACACTGTTATTGGGCTATGCAATCTCTCGTTGTCTTCACACACACACACACACACACACACACACACACACACACACACACACTGCAAGAATATAGAAGGTCATAGTATTCAGCTCTTTGAAATAATTGAACCTAGCTGTCGCTCAGATATAGAATTGTCAACAGTTTCTGCTCATTTGAGAGTAGAAGGTTTGTCGTAGAAGTGCTAAGATCGTGTGTCTCGATTTTCTGGGTCATGATTGGATGGCCTGTAGTTTTTCAAGGGTTTCACTGTTCTGCCACTGCAGATTTAGGACCATGCAGGTTCAGGTACACGTTCAGTGATTAGAGATTATGAGCCAGAGGCCACACCTGAACTTTTCACACCTGAACTTTCTCTCTCACTTGCATGCTCTCTCTCTCTCATTCTCTCTCTTTCTCTCATGCTCTCTCTTTCACTCTCACTCTTTCTCACTTGCATGCTCTCTCTCTCATTCTCTCTCATTCTCTCTTTCTCTCATGCTCTCTCTTTCTCTCTCACTTGCATGCTCTCTCTCTCTTTCTCTCTCTCTCTTTCCATCTGAGGTCTGCTGTTTAACTGCATTCTTCTCACCTCCACAGTCCAAACAGACCGACTCACACGAGGCTGTGAGCAGCTGACTATTCATCACAGCTCCTCTAAATCCACACTGGAGGTGTCTGAGGGAATGCAAGACTAAAGGCTTATACTCAGTGGTGCTTTTCCCTACATCTGGACTCTCTGCACTGCAATACCTAAAGATTCAAGTCTTATTCCCACTGTAATATTCTCACTCCACTCTGATCTAGAGACTGGGTTCTTATTCCAGTATTCTGATTGCAGTCTTATCTAGGGATTAGTCACTTATTCCCAGAGCAATATTTTCATTCCAATCTGATCTAGAGACTATTGTCTTACTCCTACTGCAGTGTTCTCTGAGGTCTGATTTAGAGACTAGTGTCTTAGTGCAAAAATTATTATACAGTCTGATCTGCTCTAATCTAGAAAAGTAAAGATGCAGTCTGGTCTGGAGCCAAAACCCTTTTTGTGATGATGTTATCTCAACGCTGTCTGATGCAGAGATTTAAAGTTGATGTAATAATAAAAAAATAATAACATTTTGACACTTTCATACAGCCTGAACGATATAAAACAGGAGAAATAAACAAAAATGTTTCTGTGACAGTCCTGGGGCATTTGTAATCAGACAATGAACATTTCAGCACTATCCAGCTGTATTAACTAATCCAAAAGTGTCAGTTATCTTCATGTGCATACAGTGCATTGGACAGTAGGCTAAGTACATCGTTGGAGAGAAGGGCTTTGGAGAGAAAAGAGGGGATTGGATGTTATGGGATGGTGAAGTGGAGGGGATCTATTTCTTCTCTGGGTTGTGTTGGATGCGAACATGAAATTTAATGTCTCCCCATTTTACTGATTACCACAGCTTTAATTCTTTTACATAACACTGCGTGGAGAGAGTATCTTAGATTAACACTTATCACTGATGAAGATTTGGTTTGCTAAATGTCAGTCGAAAAGAACGGACAAATGAGCGAGACTGGAGATGCATACGGAACATGTTCTGTAAGCCTTTAAATTCCTTAATCTTGATAAAGTTCTCTCACCATGTGTTACCCCACGACAGGCCTCCTGAAGTGCTTTCAGCAGTGACCACACTGAATATATTTTATTACAAACAGCTGTGACATACACAGTAAGGTTTAGGGCTGTCATTCCCTGTATGACCACACATGATGACGTGCAATATATTGAGGATTGCCTGTGTTCCCATGTTTTTATGGATCTGGCTATTGACATCTAGTATTCAGAATTCACTGCTCACTGCATCCAGAAGGAAGTATGTGGGAATGATATTACTGTGTGAAGTGATCACTGAATTCAGCACTGACGTTATGTAGTTGGTGATGAGCGTCAGGAGAACATCACGATCATCATGGCTCAGGAGAACATCACGATCATCATGGCTCAGGAGAACATCATGAACATTATAGGTGAGGAGAACATCACAGGATCCCATGCACAACTCTGGCTTTGATGTGTGCTAAAAATTATTCACTTCTCCAGACCTTTGTGATTAAAAGGGTGTATTTTTTGTTGTTTGTTTGTTTGTTTTTGTTTTTTTGTTTTTTATAAAACTTGCAGATAGTATGAACTCAGAATTGAACTTTCTTAAAGAAGTCTTAACTGTAAAACTGTGCATCAACTCTTTTTACCATTTCAAGCTAAGAATGGGAAACTCTTCAAGCCCTGACTGGTGAGTAGTTAGAACCCTCCCCCACAGACAGTTTGATCTTGTGTATAGTGCTCCCATTGAATGCAGTGTCTTGCCAGAGATGCAAAATTGGCATAAGTTAATATAACAAGCACTTCAGAATCTCTCTCCCCCTCCACCTCTTAAGCTCAGAGCTGTCCTGAGCAGAGGACACTCTGGCACATGAGCTGATGTTTTGAGTGGCATGTCGGGTAACCAAACACTCCTGCTGCAGCTGCAGTTCTGGCATAAAGCAGCAATCAGCTGCCGGGAATTTCACACAGTATTTAATACAGTACAGACACACACAGACATAGAAACACACACAAAAAAACAATAGCAGTAGGGTGACGATGACCTTCAGGCCTGCTTTGAGAGTCTGTGTCGAAGGTACGTGATGTGTGGAGGAGAGGAAGTGGTGGAAGAAGCCTAGCAAAGAGTCCAGGGAGGAGGCTGGTTTGGGATTCCCCCCCTCCTCTCATAACTCCACAGGCCCTGCCTGTTGCCCTCAAAGAAAAAGATCAAAGGTTAATGTAGCAGTGTTCCCTGCCAACCGTAACCATGTTTTTGGGCCTGGTTTTACTTGTGTGGTGGTGGGGGGGGGGGTGGAAACATGTCGAGACGATGGGTGGGGGAGCAGGGGTGGGGCAAGCTGGGGGGTGTCGTGCCCTGAACCTGCTGTTCTCAGTCAGGGTGCAGTTCAGAGGCAACGCCCAGCACCACCCACCCCCCAACCCTCCGTGTCCATTGCCAAGCGCCAAGGCAGGAAAGCACTGCAACCTGACACGGCGGCTAATCCCTGCCTGGGTGCTCATGGGCATAGCACAGACCTGGAGGGACACCCGGCGCTCCTCCACCCACTACAACCACCCATCACGCCACAGGCCCACGATACCCCTCCCGATCTCAGTCTCTATCCACTGCATTTGTCATACGTGGAAAACTGATCCCAGGTCAGCTGGGAGGACTGCAGAACGATCTTGCGTCACACAAAAGGCCCACAATGGCCAACGTTTCTGGGTGTTGAGAGGTGCGTATGGCAACTTCTGCTTGAACTTACCAGGCTACACCTTCCACCCTGACCAATGGAGCCATTCTCTGGCAATCAACTATGTTTAAAAACATTGGAAGATGTGTTAAAAGCGCCATTGTGAGACCCGACAAAGTGGCGGATCCACACCACATTCTCAGAAGTATTCCCAGGAATTATAGACATATTGTAACAGCATAGACTTGAGACAACAGCTGATCTCAGATCAGTCCTTCTGATTGTGGGAGAATGGGTCGCGTGATACTCTCTGGCTGCTGGTGTTTATGGCAGGGGGTTATGTTCATGTTTCTGGTATCCAGTAGTTAAATGCCTAGGCGGTGATTGATTGGGGGCGGGTCTTGTGGGAGGGGCAGTAGGAGGAGGAACTCGACGTTATTTCCCTAAATAGCGCATCAGCTGGAACAACATTGTTTTATGAACTGCATGTCTGTCAGTCAAGCTTCACACCAGCACTCATTGGATGAACAAGCATTTATTGTTTTGGAAAATATGAGTTTCATGTTTTAAATATGTGTATTCCTTTTTTTTTTTTAATAAATGTGGGCAAAACTTCAAGTTCTATGATATCACTTTAGAAAGAGAAATTTACGCATAAAGAAAATGTATCTGAATTAAAATGTTCGTTGCTTTATAAAGAGAGAAAGGGTTTTCTATGCAAACATTTGCTTTCGCTCTACTGGTGCTGTGCACTCTCTGTTCTTAAAGCTCCAGACTTCACAGATTACATCCTCAGTCATTCGAGTCGGTTCACTAAACGTGCTAATTTTTACTAACCACGCCCTGATGAAATACAATTGGTTTGAAGATGTCCCTCAAGCCAATCAGCAAATCCTGTCTTAGCACAGTTTAAACTCGTGTATCATGCGAACTACGACAATGTCTGGTGAAGCCCAGGTGACAGTTCGAAACCTTCGGAGCTCCTTTCCGCCAGGACAGCGTGACGCTGGGTAGGTTTTTGCGTGGTGCTTTTGCGTGGTTTGCAGAACAGAAGTATACAGGCATACTCTTCACGCGAATTCCACGCGAACAGGCAGCAGTTTCTATCTTCCTCGCTCTAAAGTTCTAAAGGCTCCAGTCACGATGAAAAGGATTCTGCGCGCGTGAAACGGCCAAGCAACGCCAAAGACTCTTGGACGGAATATCAGAAGTTAGGAATGGAATAAGTATCAGATCAACCATCGAAACAAATACTTTGGTTGTTGGATTATTCTTTCCGGTAAATATGTCTTATCACCCGTTTTTACCGGCACAGCCCTCAGACTTCTCTATCGGGGCGATGCTGGGACACCGCCCACCGTTTTTCCCGGTTGTCCGGTGCGGAAAACCCATTCTGGAGCAGCTTGTAGGCACCGGCGAGAGCAACATTCCGGTCCCGTCTTCACATCCCCAGCCCAGCGGGACAGCGGAGCACGAGGAGGAGTTTGAGGACGACCCCGTGGTTCACTTGGAAAGCGCGGAGCTGTGGGAACAGTTCCACAAAATAGGCACTGAAATGGTAATCACCAAGTCTGGGAGGTAACGAACTTTCACACTTTTCAACTGGCATGTTTTAAACACCTTTTTTTTGTAGTGAAACCTTTTCAGAAAGTGTTTGTTGGGGTGAAAATGTGGTTTTAAAGTCGGGCGCGTTTATCCTGTATAATGTGCGCGTCTTGGCGCAAAGTGCTTTGGTTCGCCATCTGCTTTGTTTGACTTGCACAGTACGTTTAAAAGTGACAAGTACTTCCAGCTTATAGGTCCAGTGTATGTTTCATAAAAACGTATTTATTGGTTCTTTGAGGCGAATGTTTCCACCCTTCAAAGTGCGTTGCACCGGCTTTGAAAAGAAGGCGAGGTACATTCTGTTGATGGACATCGTGGAGGCGGACAACTGCAGATACAAGTTCCACAACTCGCGCTGGATGGTGGCGGGAAAAGCAGATCCCGAGATGCCAAAACGGATGTACATCCATCCCGACAGCCCAGCAACCGGGGAACAATGGATGTCCAAAACTGTCAACTTTCATAAACTGAAACTGACGAACAACATATCTGACAAACACGGATTTGTGAGTAGCCCAAATGGCCTTATTCCGACCGACAAACTACACTATGGTAGTATTATTGTAGACATATCTATTGCTAGTTATCTTCTCTTACCGAAGCGATAAATGCATTTATCTCTAATAATTATTGTATCGGATTAATTTATCATGTTGCAAATTGGCAAATATTATGAATTAACATGTGTCCAGTAATAATGATTGTATTTCGTAGTGATAAACTATGCTATACAATCGTTTACTTTCTCGGCATATGGCGACTGGCATATATTGTTTGTTGGGTCACATAACATATATTTTATATAATACTTTTTGATAGTTTTGATGTGGCAAGAAAATGAAACTTATTATGTTAGAATTACGTTTTTCCTTCTTGTGCTTCCAGACAATTTTGAACTCGATGCACAAGTACCAGCCGAGGTTCCACATCGTTCGAGCCAACGACATCCTCAAACTTCCTTACAGTACTTTCAAGACCTACGTGTTTCCTGAAACCGAGTTCATCGCAGTGACAGCTTACCAAAACGACAAGGTTGTTTTTTAAATACATCAGTTTCTAAACACACACACACACACACACACACACACACACACACTCACACACACACAGAGAGAGAGAGAGAGAGAGAGAGAGAGAGAGAGAGAGAGAGAGAGAGTGTGTGTTTAGAAACTGAAAAACATAGTTTTGCTTGCTTCGTATTTTTATTCAGTCAGCCTCTGCACTATGGGTCTATCTTATCATATTAAATAATTAGACTTATGTAAGTACCACGATCAAGGAAACAAGGTTGCCGTGGTAGTCCATTCACTAAATTAGTTTGATTTAGTCCATATCGCATATCGCTACAGGATTGAAAGTGAAAAAGTGAAATTTACTTCGATAAATAGATCAATTTCGTTCATGATATTTCCTTCAATGCACAATTCCGTACCTTTACAGATCACGCAACTAAAAATCGATAATAATCCGTTTGCAAAAGGATTCCGTGACACTGGAAACGGAAGGAGAGAAAAGAGGTCAGAAATCAGACGTTTGTGGCATTTTTGAAGTAGGCCCACATTTGTGAAAAATACCATTAAATAAATAAATACATTCTAAACTACAGTCAGTTGTGTAAACCACTTTATATTTATCAGGAAACCAATGTTACAACTCACAGTTAGAGACGTAGAGCAGAAGAAAGACCCTGGATCCTCGGACGACTCGTCATCCGATCCTCCGAATTACTTTCTTCAGGTTCCCACTGTTGCGACATCAACACCAAAAGGTTCCGTTTTATTTAGGATTCATTTTTAAACGAATAGGATTGAATACAATATTAGGCCACTATGCCTTGTTATTATTAGGCTATTTAATTATTGTTTGTTTTATTAATAACAGTATGCTATTAATTTCTTATATCATTAATTCCACAATATAGAAGCGACAGTAATATCCTAAATTCATCGACATATATCACGTCTTTCACAGACCCTTGTGAGAGTGACACTGACAGCGACGGTGAAGCCAAGAGATCGACCCATCAGTCGGAAGTCGATTCCAAAGAAATCTCCACCACTAGCCGGGAGCCAAATGAGGAATCAGATGAGAGGCGCGAGGCCGATAACAGCGACAAAAGCGAGTCCCGAGCGAAGGCTATAGACATTCAAAACAGCTTCACAAATTTAAATAACAACCTGGATCCGGAACATTTCAAAACAACTTTGGATGACGGCGTTGTCCGCGCATTGAACAATACACACGCGCACTCGTACTACTTACCCACGTCCAGTTTTGTAGGGCCACATTTTATCAACAACCTAAGAGGACCGCCACATTGTATGCCAAGGCCAAGCCACTTCAACTTTGTCGGATGTCTTCCATTCATGACTACCGGAGCCCTCGGCCCCTGGCCGGTCGAAAGAGAGCGTGGCAGTAGCGGTGACTCCGGTTCCGTGGAGTCTTCGCACCGAGAATTCACGGGACCGTTGGAGTTTCCACTACACTTTCAGCAGCACGGGCCGACTTCTCAGGCATGTTATCTCGAACCTTCTTGTTTTTTTCTTATGAAACCGAAATTCAGGTCTGTTGTATTTGCGCTACAACGTGTTCATGTGTTCAAAAAAGTATAGACCAGATAATTGTATCCGTTCAGATCTTCAAACGTACCCTTGTTATTTTAGGTTATATTATATTTTTAAAAACTAAATTACCTTTCTTTCACAGGGTCTCATCATCTCGCAGTTCCTTCCATACAACTATATGATAGCCGCTGCTTCTGCGCCGACCCACCGAGCGCACGTTCCCGCTATGAACTACCGGCCCCGCTGCAGCCCGTACACGGTTCCCGTCAGTCTTCTCGACAGAAGCGCCTCACGGACAGACGCATATCATTCTATACTCGATGTCGATGAGAAACGTAGTAGTATTGTGACAGTCCCAGTGTCGATTGTCATTGACTCTAAACGAGAGACCGGAGGGGGGCCGACATCTCCGACGCCACGTGCCACTTAACGTTCTAAGAGCGTCGCAATCTACTGAGGCACTACAAACACGCATGGTATAATAATTCACAATTGATTGCTTGCAGCAATAGACTTATATTACAGCCGTATTACCTCAAATTAATACAGAAAGAGTTTGTTGTGTTGTTCAACAGTTCAGCGTTGTACTGTATAAGGGAATTAGGATGCGCAATAAAACGTCAATTAAAGTTTAGGATATATATTTTTAGTTGAGTTTTTTCTTTAAAATCGTATGTACTGTACATTGTTGTGCATGCTGAGCATTTTCTTGTCAAATAAAGATTATCAGTTTGAATACTGAAAAAAATAGGTTATGTGAGCGCGCAAGATCAAATTATAGAATACAATGATCATATTACAATATGAAAATGTTAACGTCTGTGGTTTTTTGTGTGTCAAAATATATTTAAAGGGTTTGAAAAAATGTTTCCACTTTTCGCCAGATCAGTAGTGTTTACATGATCCATTTGGTTAATTAACATCATTTAAATGGTTATTTTGAATGTCATAGTGTTTTATATTTTATTTATTCTGACAAGCATGTTTAATAACAGCAGTCGCCTGCCGAAGGGATAGCATAGCAAAAGTATTTTAGAAAAACAACGATCCACAGATGAACATTATTATTATTATTGTTGGTCTTCTTTCTTAAATGATCCTGCAGAAAGAAACATAAAGTGAACATTTTAAGGGAAAGTATTGCTTTTTTCAGATTTATTTAGTTTTTTTAAATCTATATTTTACTACCATTAGTTTTAGTATTTTGCATTGTTAACTCTAATTTAGATCTAAACTGAATTTACAGATGCTGTAAAATACGTAATATGAGGTCCAAGAGCTCTCATGAAGCCTGTTTTTTTTGTCAGGTCACTCGTGTTGTGTGTAAGTCAGTTATTGTGACTAACACGTGAGATTAACTCATCGTTCTATTCTCAGCAGCGGTACTTAATCGGTGTGCGAGATTTGTTTGTTTCCGCCTAGACTAACTAGAATTACGTTTAGCGCCGGCGCCTATTCCTGGACAAAGACCAGAGACCGACGCTGAATGAATGAAAAAAACAAACAAACAAATGAATAAAAACCAAAATTAAAACCGATCTAAATGTCTGTGTTGTGTGGGACATATGCATGTTATTGGCAAGTGAAGGTACCGATCACATCATTTGTAATGCATTTAGGGGTGTGTAGCTCAGATCAGGCTACTTGTGTGGTAAAACTGATCATGTCTCTATACTCAGTCGCAGTTAATCCTAACCCTAACCCCCTGCTAAAAAAAAACCGAACTGCGCCTCTTGTATGTCGTCATCACTATGCGACGCATGGAAGATAATGACAGTGTCAGCTAGTTAATCTGCAGGTAACGTCAGTTTAGATGTCGAAATTATGTTTGTTTGGGACAAATGCGCGACGAGCAGATAAATTATACTATGATAAATTCTTAGTAATGGGAAAGTTTCGACAATAGTGAAGGTTAGGGAAAGTTACTCCTCTTGAGTCGCTAGTTTGCTTTCTAACTGTCTAGCATCGAGAAGCTATCTAGGTAAGCTATTTAGGTTTAGCTAGCTAGGCATCTGTCCTAGGTGGCAAAACTAGGATATTAAGTGTGCATACAGGGAACATCTAAGTGAATGTCACAATGCCGCACATTTCTGTGAACTACATTTTGTTGTGTGGACAATTCCTATTGCTCGTTACGGTGTTACTTTTACAATGCCTGAATGGGATCCATACCCAAAATTCAACCGAGATATCCGGAAACAGAGTAACTACCACGGCAACAATCACCACCGCCGCCGCTGCCACGACGACCACCACCACGACCACAACAACCTCCACCACCACCACCACAACAACAGCAGCAGCAACGACAACTGCAGCAACGACAACAACAACAACGAGTACCGCCGCCACCAGCACCGACAGCTCCACAACAGCTGTTTACCCCAAACAATCTGAAGAAAACGGGACGGATAATATATTATCTGTTGATCAGTCAAATCACACGGAGCAGTATGAATACAACCCTCCATCTCCAGTCGTACTCTGCTGCTACCTGTAAGTAGCTGATCAGTTAGCCATAGCTAGCTAACTAACAGGTCTTGATATGTATGCAAATTTGTAAGGACTATCTTATCCGTTGAATGTACTTTTTTTTTTATTTAGGCCTGAGGAGTTTATCTACTGTAACGATCCCGTCGACCATGACGGAAATGTGACTGCCTTTCAAGAGATGGGACATGGGTGTGTAAAGGTAAGTAGCACGTTGTGTATGTCGTTAGTAAAGTGTGCGCCGCAGCGAATAAACGCAGTTTGTTCATGGACGAGTCATGTTCGTGTTTCTTCGACTAACGACTTGATTTAGGTACTTTTAAAGGGAAGTAGAACAGCTGCCAGGCAAACCTCTAAGACACGCATTTAAAACAGCACTTTCATTGTACAGTATAGTTTCATATGGATTAATATAACCTGCTGCTTGAATGTACACAGCATCTACAATAACACATTAAGACCTCCTATAAGTTGAGACTCACTGAGATAGTAGCTGAACAACTGTAGTATTATCACTCAGACTGGAAAAAGCGCTGAAGACGTTTATTGCCAATCTCATGCGGTCATCAGCGTTCTGAGATGTTCTCGAGGTGCTGGGCAGAGCTGCAGCTTTTAGTCGCTGCAACCAGCAGTTTACATAGATAATTACCAAGGGTATTATTCATTTTCTTCCCTTCTTTTTGCTTGTTTATTATAAAACAGATTGGAAATCAGGGTCAGGTGTACAAAGACGTGAACCACACCCAGGTGATGTGTTCCGCCTTGGATGGCATCGAATGTGCGGGACCTCGAGAGTTCCTCCGGGGGAACGAACCGTGCATTAAGTGAGTAGCGCACCAGTCTGTGCAGTAACGCCTTTGCATCGCAGCGCTTTATTCAAAACGACCTCGATCGAATGACATAATTAATTCAGGTGCGTTTAAAGAACTTTCAAAAATGCCTGTTTTGCTGTGTGTATATACATAGAACGTCCACTAGATGGCAGACCATAGGAGCGGTATTGGTAAAAAGCTCAGAATCCCAAATGGAACTATTTGTCTTTTTAACATGTCTTAGAATTAGAATCTACGTTTTTATTGATGTAGATGACACACACACAACTTTATCAAACTGATGTAGACTGCATTGCACCACGGTTTACCAATAAGAGAAACACAAGGTTATACATTTATAACTCAGCTGCTCGGCTTTATCTTTTATAGATCTGCCCTTAAATATCTTTAAAAAAAAAAATTTCTTTGTCAAAAAATTTCACTCTAACCTAGTAACGAATTAAAAAGCTCACAGCCTTTGAGTGTTTTCTTCTAAGACGCATGGAGTCTGTCATCACTGACACTTGATTCTGCTCTCTGACGTTACGGCAGGTACACGGGCCACTACTTCATCACCACACTGCTGTACTCCTTCTTCCTGGGCTGTTTCGGAGTGGACCGTTTCTGCTTGGGCCACACGGGTACGGCCGTGGGCAAGCTCCTCACGCTGGGCGGCCTGGGCATCTGGTGGTTCGTGGACCTCATCCTGCTCATCACTGGCGGCCTGGCGCCCAGCGACGGGAGCAACTGGTGTACGGTGTACTGAGCGACAGGGAGTGAGGTCGTTGGTCTTTGGCCCCGCCCCGCCAAATGCGCTCTCCAGCAAACACGAATCTAACGCCAATGTCGCTAGAACATTCCAGAACGGCGGAAAAGGAACACGCGAGTCTGATGAAGCGGTGGGAATGGGGGAGGAGATTCTGAAGCTGAGAACAGGTGGGATACATGATGTTGCTGTTAGCTGCAGTATGTTGGTCTAATTTGTCCTGGGCTTTACTTTGGTAGTGGTAGTGTGTTGAACCTTCTGCATGTCCTAAATTCGTTGAATTTATTGTGTAACTTATTATTTGGGATTTTCTTTTGTACAGTGTAAAGATGTTCTGTTGTAAATAAATGATGTCATTGAATTGATGGCGCAAACACACACAAATAATAAATAAACTTACTAAAATCTTTAAAGTGTCTGAATAGTCTTGAGTTCGAAACTATGTATAATATTTAACTGTGAAGTGCTTCTTTTTTTGGACGTCTGCTGCCACCCACTGGACATCTGGTGAAACAGCATGGAAAAGGTAGCCAAAAAGGCCTGCACAAACAGGAGCCTTACCTTGTGTTAGATTCTTTACCGGGTCTTCTATAGTTTATGTGAAAAATAATTTCTAGTGAGGCGCAAATTGACCAACTTCACAGACTTCACTACGTAGAAAATTCTTCTTCACTATGTAGAAATTCTAGTCTGTCTTGTTGAAAGATGTTATCAACCAATCTAGACACACACCTAATAAGAACAAAACACATGTGTGTTATATATTATGCATATATTATTAAAATAGGTAGAAATTGGTATGAATTATTATAAATTACACCTATGTGAAAGAGCAGTCACCCCATGAACACAGAATAAAAAGCAAAACATACTATTAAGTGTTTACGTTCCTCCCGAAGTAAAACGACAGGAGACGTTTTATAACGTAAACACAGAACCCACAGAAACATGAACTGATTATGAACACCTGTTCAGCTGTACAGTTAGAGACTATGAGCCACTTGTGCTAAAACATTCTCTCACTTTTCACTGCTGAGGAATATATACTGGACTGAAGTTGCTAACGACATCGGCATAGCAACAGATCGCTCGTGTGCATCACTCCAAGTCGCCGGGGATGACGGTCAGCGTCACGTCCTCGCCGGCGCGGCGCACGGCGACCGAGAGCGAAGCGGACGACTGCACGGCGCGGCTCACGTCGTCGGTGCTCTGGATAGGATGGCCGTCGATGCCGATGATCACGTCGTGAGCCCTCAAGCCGGCACTGCAGTAGGACAAACGCCGACAGAGCTCAAGACACTGCGGGACGCTTCTACAACAGCGGTACTCGCACGAAACCGTTATCAAGACTGCAAAGACATCTAGGTTCAGAATTGTGGTGGAGCACAAATGACAGTACGAATGGTGTCCATGACGACAGCGGGAAACCAGTGACATACTCTGGTTCCCACAGAACCGTCTTGCCTTTTGGCCTGAATTATACCACTATGTATGAAACATCTCTTATTATCCTTCTTTTCCTGGATTGAACCTCAATGATAACTGTTAGATATTAAGTATCTCCAATGTAATTCTTATCAAGGATTTCTTCCCTATTAAAGTGCTTCTGCCACATCACATGACTTTAAATGTACATTAACAACTGAGGAAATATGGGAAGTAAAATAGTAGACTGACTATTGTGAGCAGACTGACACTAGTTCATGAATCTTTCGGGATTAGCCTGCTACATGCGTGACACACGCAGGACAGGCGTGTGCGCATCGTTCCGTTGAGCCACCCTTAATCTCTCCAGTGGGAGGTGAGTGATGATTTTCTTACTCGTTTCCTCCGGCGACCTGGCATGCGTTCTAGCGGGGAGAGGGGCGCTCGCAGAAAAAATGTTTTAGAGTGAAGGCAGGCACGAAAGAGGAGCCCAGAGGCGCGAGACATAAATCGCGAGGCGGCTGTGCCGGTGTAAGATTTACGGCCTTGGGCTGCATTCTTACCTGGAAGCCGCAGTTCCTGGGATCACTTCGTACACGTACACGCCTGCGTTGACGTCCGGGAAATCGCGTTCCCTCTCCCTCAACTCCCTGATCAAGCTGTGAAAGTGGAAAAACACCGGGATGTAGAAACATGGCAGTGTGTGTTTGCTGCTCTCATCTCTCTCGATATCACCTGGAAACAGTCTGATGGTGTACTGTTATGACTGTATAAGTTTTTTTTTATCACAATCAGCGAATGCTGACACTATAAACATAATCTGTTCACTCTGGTTATATTCTTTGATAGCTCTATTGGCGCATGAACCATAAAAGTTGAGGTGTTTTACTGAAGCTCAGTCTGCTCTCATGTCTTGATTTGTATCAAAGGTGTGTTACAGTGCCACCTACTGGCCAGCAAATATAACAGCATGCATTCTACAGCTTACAACTTTGAAGTTTTGAGAAAAAAAACACCCCCAAACAAACAAACATGTAAAAACTTACGATGGCGTCAGCTGAAACATCCTTACTCCTATGTATTTCTTTTTGGGTTGCATTCTTCCTGCCGGAAAATCACAAGAAAACGACGATTATAAGTTTTCTTATAATGTATTGGGTTTACAAACTGAGAAAAAACACATCCATTGAATAATGCAATCAATAGGCTGATCAAACCTTTCCTTTGCCTTTCATAGGAGTCTGCCAGGAACTGTCGTATCCGGTCTGAAGGAATTGCAAACGATATTCCTGCTGTGACCTTCAGGGTATTTATGCCGATGACGTCCCCATCCTTGAGACACAAAACAGGCAGGGTCATTGGTCTTTCACCATTTTGTCTTGGATAAGTGCAACACAGGACAATCCGGAAAGTTCTGTCCATTTTAGTAAACGAACATGAATGTTCCATTTATATTGATAGTGTCATTAGTGATGTAGAAGGACGTGTTAGAGACAGGGCCCAACTGTAGTCCATTTAATAAGAGACACTAGGTCTGTCTCTTACTAAGCAATAGCACTTCTGAAGTAACCAATGGCAACAGCCTTTTGTCATCTCAAAATCAATGCCACCAAAACCAGCGGAAAGACACAATGTCACATTTTGCTGCTGTTAGAAGCTTAGCACTGCCAATCAGATTCTGGTCTGTTCTGTTTCAAAGGGAGAGTGTGTTGGATTTAAGATCTTTTCGTGACACTCATGAATTGAAACTGCTGCTTTTTGCCTTGATGTATTTATTTTTCAATACCATATTAATCTTTATCTTAGTCAAAACAGGAGGTTGGATATAAATCCTTCCTGATTCATGTTGAAATGCCATAAATGAGAGTAGTTTGTATTTATTATCATGTGTAATATCAAAAATGAGAGCAGACTGCTGGGAATAGCTGGACATGGGGCAAGACAGAGAAAATGAAAGAGAGAGAAAGAGAGAGAGAGAGAGAGAGACAGAGAGAAAAAGTGAGAGAGAACCACAATTCTTGTGCACTTTGAAAATAAAATTGCCCTAAGATATAACCTTGGGGTTCTCAGTGTAACTAAAACGAAGAGATACAAACAGATGGAGGTGTGGAGCTGGTGAGAGAGTGGGTGGAGGATTCAATACGACTTACCAAATTAACAAGTGGCCCCCCTGAGTTGCCGTACTGCAACAAAGATATTGACATTGAACTGAATATGTGACGGACAACAAGGAAAACCTGTAAGTTATTGATGGGGTGTTGGGCGCTCACGTTGATGATGGCATCCGTCTGGATGTACTCCATGTCAGAGTTGTGCAGTCCTAGCTGCCGTCCGCCACGCTGGGTGGTGCTGATGATGCCCGTGGTGACGGTGTTCTGCAGGGAGAAAGGGCTGCCCACGGCAACCACGAACTCGCCTGGACGCAAGTCAGAGGAGCGGCCCAGCAAGAGCACCGGAAGAGGCTCCTGCCACCAGGGAGGGAGGGAGGGAGGGAGAGAGAGAGGGGGAGAGAGAGAGAGAGAGAGAGAGAGAGAGGGGGGGGGAGGCAGAGAGAGAGACAGTGAGTGAGTGAGTGAGTGAATGAGTGATAGAGAGGGAGAGAGAGTAAGTGAGTGAGAGAGAGGGGGAAGAGGGGGAGAGAGAGAGGGAGAGAGAGTGAGAGAGAGAAAGGTATGTATGTGTGCAGGTGGGTAGATTCAAAATCAGAAACAGTTTTATTTGCCAGGTATGTTACACATACCAGGAATTTGTGCCCGTGTAACACACGAAACAGAATGACACAAAATCTGTCTGATTTTTTAACAGCAGCAAACGTGTAGTAATTTTATAGGGAAACAAAGCTAGTAGCTTTAACCCTTCCTCAAGAAAACCCACTAGCCATCTTTAGCCGTTCAGCATAGCCTGAGAATCATCCAGTTGAGACGTGGAGAGTTAAAACTGCACCCATCCTGGATCAGAACCTGCCTGCACCTGCCTGAACCTCTTGGGTAAAATGCCATTACCGTCTCTCCCTGGGGCAGGACGCTTTGCTCTGCGCCTGTCTTTCCCTACTGCAGGGTGTCCTGCCCACCAATTCACCGCCATGCACTGGTTTGTCTGTGGGAGGAGTCTGGGAAACTGGCAGCCAATGGTGTGAGATCGGTTCATCAACATGGGATCTTTTCCAGACACTTTGCTGTTCCTCGTGAAGAAGTGGACCACACTAACAAAGCAATACACTGCTGTGAAATTCATTCTCAACAAGCAGCCAGCTCTCAAACAAGTAGCCGCTACTCAAACACTACTCAAACACTGCTCAAACACTCAGCTCCAATCACCTACAAAACGCGACGATTCCTCCCTACAGCACCAAGACGGGTGAGAAAAGAGCAGTGTGCCATCCACCAAAGTTCCCTTCGAATCGGCAGGGCAGGCTGGCTCACCTCGGAGTCGATCTTGATCAGAGCGATGTCCAGCTTCTGGTCCACATCCTGGATGGAGGCGTCGTAATGCGTCCCGCTCTTGAGCTCCACCTTGATGCGCTGTTTGTTGGACAGTACGTGAGCGTTGGTGACTATCCAGCCATCCTCTGACACGATGAACCCAGAGCCACTGGACACCGGCACTTCCTGGCCGTTGTATGGAAGCCTGTGGATGTGCATTGACTGTTTTAGTTCCTAAAAACATCTTAGGTGGTTATTATAAAGTTAACAAAGCTCTTCACTAAAATTTAATTTATGTGTGTTTGCCAAGGCTAGACTCAGAACCACCATACTGTAGAAACTGGACTACCAAGACTGGACTAGACACCACCACTGGAGAGAGTGTTCAGGTGAAACATGCTGTGTTTGAGAAAACCCACTCATCATTCTGGCTTCACTCTGATAAGTTTGGGCTTGATCAACCATCATGACTGG
>JAOYMR010000027.1:15446141-15459143 GCA_025802075.1 Tenebrosternarchus preto
ATACATGTTTAATGCTTCCTGGTGTAGATAAAAGAATATGGTGTATAAATGGTGTTTAAATGGTGTATAAATGGTGTTTAATTGTTGTTGTGAAACAAGTGCTTTCTTGTTTAAGCAATCACCTTGTCTCGCATGCAGATATGTTCAGCTCCATCATCATCAGTGCGAACTCGTGCAAACATCATGTAACGTTCATGGGAGAAGTTTGAGGTCATACCCAGATGGTGGCAGTCTCTAGATAAAAGAGAAATGTAGCACATTATGTAATGGAACTCAGTCTTCAACTGAATGTTGGAGAAATTAAAAACAAATTAAAATTTCATTAAACTCACCGACTGAAATAATCCATTTTATCCACATCAATGCCATTTTTGGCATTGTTCACGATCTCGTACAGGAAGGACTTCTGCAATTCAAAACAGTTACATTACTTCCACTATCCCCACATCATACCAGCATGTTACTAATGCTCTGAAGTGAACTGTAGTCAAAAACAGCTGAATACTGAGGATGTTCTGAACCCCATTATGACATTAATGGAAAATACAGAAAATAAGAACTTTGACCCATTGATTTGCTTAGCAATCGATTTGTAAGTTCTGAGCTTCTAAATAATGAATTTCTTTCAGCAAAAACATAATCTTGTGCATTTAAACACCAACAACTAGAATGCAGTTGTCTTAAATGCATCTCTTGTGTTTCCTTATAAGACTATACAATGTCTTGTATTAAGAAGAGTTTTTGTCTACAAACATTTACCACAGAATTTGTTTTGCCACAGATCAGCTCCTTGATGAATTCAATATCCTGGGGTTCAATTTGATAGTTTTTCATTCCCTCATCAACTTCTTTTTCTTTTATCAGGTCTTCAAACATTTTGATACTTTGCTCTTCATGCTGTCCCAGTGGGAAAATAAAAGTTTGGACGAGAAATGGTACAATTATTAATTACATAATTAATAACCTATATTACAAGGAAAGGCTGACAGCATTCACAAAAACATATTTAAGAACGTCACTAACAACAGTAGAATACATTGAGATGCATTCAAGTAAAACATGAAAAAATAAGTTGAATATTAAAATAGTATTAACACTTATTTAGGTTTATGAGAGGTTTATGAGTTAGATATTAGATATTATTGTTAATACAGTACCTTCCATTCTTGATCTTTTTTGTTCATAAATTCCTCAAATAAATGAGAGAATGGACCATGGCCTTTAATCAGAAATACACGATCAGTCTGGATTAAGTGTATTAAATAATATCTGAACTAATACTGGGATTTGAACTCACAACCTACTGTACTATGTGTGTGTATATATATATATATATATATATATATATATATGTATAATCTTACCCAGGTCATGACACAATCCTGCAATCTGCACACAGAGTTCTTTTTTCTTCATTTCCTGTTTTTCTTCTCCTGTTCTTTCTGTCTCAGTCTCCTGGGATTCATGCAGGTGCTTTACAAGCTTCCCTGCTAGATGAGCCACTCTGGTCATAAAAATGAGATCAATGATCATAAAGTCACCTGTTACTGTATTATCATAATTCCAAATATAAAGTAATTATACCCAATGCAGTGTTCAAAGCGGTTGTGAGAAGCTCCTGGAAAGACATAATAAGCTCCTCCAAGTTGCTTGATGTTTCTTAAGCGCTGAAAGTGTGGAGTATCAATGATTTTGACCAGCAGAGGATGCAACTCAATGTGGCCATGGATGGGGTCGTTGAAGATCTGCACCAATATAAAGTACACATACACATACAGTATACATACACATATACACATACAGTATATATACACATAAAGTATACATACACATATACATTTTTTGTTTGTAATTTGGGTCTTGGGTCATTATAATATATTCTCATGGTGAAGTTCATGCAAATTCAAATCGCAATTTAATCATACTAAGCTCACTGTTTACTTATTAAAATACATTAAGTATGTGTACTGAATGATATGACAGGATGGCGATATATTATTGTGCTATTAGATCTGAATACATTACCTTTACCCCACTAATTGTCTAAGTCTAGAATGGATGGCGCCAATTAGGGGGAGGGGCTAAAGGGTGTATAGAGGAAATACCAGCTAACCTAGTTCAGTCAGGTGGATCTAGTTGAGTGGAGTAATGTAGAGAGAGAGAGAGAGAGAGAGAGAGCTAGCCTCTGCTGCTGTTCCAAGATCAGTCTTGCTGTTCATATTAGTGCAAGTATGCCTAATTAGAAGACATTTTACCTTGATGTTTTACTGATGCAAACTATATGGACTTACCATGCAATGTCACTTTTTGACCAAGTATTTCTAATGCATTTACCTTGGGATTACTACACCTGTTTTTGACTACCGATGACAACTGTTTTTTTTTCTAGTTCTAGAAGTACGTGGGAAGACTCACCACCAACTGCGCTTTAGCTCACGCACTCATCAACATCACAGGAGGGTTTTGGTCTGGTGAATTACAGATTCTATTCTCTACTTTTCTGCCTCCTTTACTTGTCATTTTAGACCGGGGATTAACTGTGGCTGATTCACCGTAGGCATGACTGTGGCTGGATTCTTTCTAAAAGCAAGTGAATTCACTCTTTTTTACAGATAGATGACTTTCATTCAATAGTTTTGCCTGTCTAACTACAGTCATGTGACAGAAATTCAGAGAAACACAATGTAAATAAGGGCTAATTAATATCTTATTCAACAAATTTGAAATGCCTGTGAGCTCTTAATTAATTTATTATTATTATTAATATCTTTAATAACATATTGATTCACATTGTCGCATCCTATTCCATTCACGCCCAGGCCTATAGTGATATAACTATCTGCAGTTAATCATGACCTGATTAAATCAGCCACTTGTACAAACTCCACCCACTGCAAATTCCCATGTTTCTGCACAAAGCTAAAAAAATCAATGTACTTTATTTCTTTAAAATAATTACAATTTAGGTTACATTGAGTTGTATCAGTTGAATCTAACCCAACAGAGTTTAGTACTGAGAACTCAAAAGAGTCTATCCATCGATTTAAAATCTTTTCCCTGTCACAACTTTGTGTTTAGTCATTAGCACCAGCTCTACCAGGTCATTTGTGAATACAGATTATATACAGTGTCAGGTGTGTCAGGTCCGGCGGTACCTCAGCCGGCCTGTAGGTGTCTCACCTCCTAAAGTTTTTGTTCATGGAAATTTCCACCATCACTTGTTCCCTATTTCTCTCATTAGCACCCTTATATTAGGTTCCCTTCACCGTGTATACTTTGCGAAGTATTGCCAATTCCCCATTGCATACCGAACGTTCACGTTGTCTTTGCTAGTCTGGTTTTTGGGTTTGTCTTCTGGCCTGTTCCTAGTTTGTGTCTTTTTTGCCCTCTTGTACTTCTGCCTGTTCCTGCTGCCTTTGTTGGTTTTTGACTTTCTGCCTGTTTTTTGGATACCGTTTTTGCCTTTCCCCTTTTGTACCTTTGCTTGTTCACTGATCTAGTTCCTGATCCTGCTTCCATAAATGACTCTGCTCCCTGCCTGCTCTAATAAACTATATTAGACATTATCCTGCGTATGGATCCCTCTCTGTCCCATTGCTCGGGAAACGTTACATACAGGACTGAACAAAATGCATAAATCTTCCACATAAACATACCCTTAACAATACACCCCGCAAACTTGAATCAAAGCTCAAGAAGAATCAGGTACCCTGCACTCAAGATACACCCACTGCTACACACACACACACACACACACACACACACACACAGGACACACCTGATACACTCCTAATCTTCCAATTATTAACACCTGTTACCTGTTACTCCCATTTCTCTATATTAAAATCCAGTGTTGCCACTGATCAGTCATGCTAAAGCAAACCATCTGCTTCCTGTGTCTGAAGTGCTTTTTCTCTCTTTGGTTTCATACTGTGTTTTCACTTAATACGTTGCCTGCTGCTAGTAAAGAAACTCATCCAACATCTCTTGTCTTTCTCAAGTCATCACAGAGTACATTTGAGACAAAGATGATGAAGCCACAGACTCCATAAATGCTGCTGTCTGCAGGGTGAAGCAGTTCAGCTCCATCATAAATCGACCAGGACATGTTGAGATGGCAAGAAAGAGTACAAGTGTTTTAACAAACTAGTTTACTACATCCCATTGAGGAACACTTAACGTTGTGCAGTGTAACTGGTAATTTCAACACATGCTACTGTAAGGGGACTTCTGAGAATTACAAAGGAAACAGACCCTAACACATGTGAGTAAATAACCTGGATTGCAATCACATCAGTATAGAAGAACATTGGACATGCACTACTTGGGGTTAGTTTCTGATAACAAAACCATGTCTGGCCAGATATTTTTGCCTGGTTCAACCCTGGAACTGAACAATAACTGTTTAAATATAACTAATAATGCACTTATTTTAAAAGAGATTAGCAAATAATGTTAAGATATTTACATTTTACATAGTAAAGTTTCCCACCACCTTACCTTCTGGATGTCCATTATCTTTCAGCACCTTCAAAGTTTTGGCTTCACACTATGGAAATAAAATGTATGACAATGACTGGGACCTTCATATTTATAGTGTTCCTCAGCTGTGAATTTGCATAAGAACACATCAGCTGGTCTTACCAGTCATAGAGGTATACATGATTATCAACTTTCACTTTCACATCACTCAGGTATGGGAACTCTATGACGTTGTATTGGAAACCAAAACATTGCCAACAGTAACAAAGCCACATTCAATAACAAAACAGTTATGATGGTGGTGTAGTTTTTTTTGTTGGTACATATACAGACTAAAGAATGGAGCTGAACTAAAATAAGTAACCAAGTTCAGCTTCATGTAAATGAAAATGAGTATATGTTCTTTCACCATCACTGTTTTAATTCCTTCAGATTCAATCGCTGCCCATTAACAGACAGGCTCTGACACAATGTCCCATAACTTTTAATTAAACAGTCTCTGCTGAAGAGCTTGCTAGACACTCGTAAAACCATTTTATAGACTGCCGACATTCTGCTAACACAGAATGGTCTGAGGTCTTAATGGTGTTAAGTTGTGCTTGGTGGAAGGTGTTTGTGGTGGTGTGTTGAGCTGATGTAAGGTGTTCATGCTGTAGTGTTGCACTTGGTTTAACTTGCACTTGGTGTTTGTTATGTTGTGTTGTTTGTTTTTCAGCATTTATATTATGAAAATCTCCATTTTTTGTCCTGTGCAAAGAACATTTCAAACCTAAGTCATGCTGCCTGTTTGTTCTAGGGAGAAGGTGGTTTTCTCTTGGCTTCATTTGCAGTAAAGCCATACTTTTATTATTTAACATTTAAGAGTATCTAGTCAAGCAACATTTTTAAATATAATAATAGATCCATTACGGGTGGATCCACCATGGGTGTTGCATGTATTCTTCACATTTTAAAAGGTTTTTAAAAGTTGTCTCTACATGTTTAACATTGCAGTCTGAAATAAGTGCCTGTGTGTGTGTGTTGGCATGTGTTTGTGTTGACAATAAAAGGAAGGTGGTAAGGTGTAGCATAGCAAACAGAACAAAAGCAAATACATCCAGCAGCTTTGCAACATCTCTACATTTCACGTGTGTCACGTTGACAGGTGAACAAAGCTAGGAGGCAGAATGCATGAAGCATTTAATTAAACAGATGAAAACCAAACACAGGCAAACAAGGGAACACGAACCATGCAGTATATACAAACAAGAAACTAAGAACTTCAATTGAAAAAAAAGGAATTTAATCAGGAACATCAGTGCTCTAATTTAACAGTGCAAAAATACACAAGTTCAACAGTAACCTACAAAGGGGATACAGTAACATGGGGTGTAAATACACAGTCTAATGAATGCTAACAAGACAGGTGGCTACAGTAGCAACTAAACAAAGAACATGACCAGAAACTAAAGCGAAACTAAATGAAACCAACAAATCTAAACATATGGCAGAAGGGTCTGTGTACCTTCTTTTAGTTGGTTTTCCTTTTCTAATCCTAAAATAGAAAAAATGATGATGGACACAATATCTTTGATTAATACACACTGTCTTTTTTTGTGTACAAATGTGGTTCATTTTTTGATTGAGGATTGTATGTGGGCCTAAAGCACTGGTTGTATCACATGTAACTCCTTTTCTATGAAATACTAGGGTGGTGATACACCTTTATCACTACGCTTGTATCCGCAAACCTGTGTACGTGTGTGTGTGTGTGTGTGTGTGTGGTGCATGTGATGGAGAGTAAGGTGGAATAAGGTGGCAAATGCGATTAGTCTATATCATGTAATTGAGTTGAATTGATGTCATATGCATTGTCTGTATGTACAGAAGCAGAATGAAATGGCATGTGGAGACCATGTCATACATTTGCACTGTACACTTCTCTGGAGTTATACAAGGTCTCCTGGCTTTGTTATGCATATCTGTCCACCTTGAACAAGACTCTGGTGACGGGACATGACCCCAACAGTAGATAGCTGGTGCCCACAACACAAAGCCTCACTTGTGACCTCAGGTCATGTGATGATTCCCCTCCCTCCCTTCAGCTGTATGTAAATATACTGTATTTCCTTACAATCATCAGAGTAAAATAATTTTTGACCTGAACTACCTGATTTCCCTTGCAGACAGAAATTGTCAGTTATTCTGTCAAGTGTGGAGATTGTGTGAAAAAGGAGAAGCAAGTGTGCGTTTCAAACAAAATATTGACTGAAACAATCTGAATCTCATGCTTTTCTGTGTTTCTCTACCCATCTGCACACATATATAACGTGCAGCACTTTGTGCACTTTCCTGCAAATCTCACTGAACATCTGGACACTAGACACTTATATTGTTACAATATATGCACATATTTATTCATTCATTCAGCGTGATCATTATATGCTGCTACCTGTAAACTCTTGAACAGTCATTATTACAATTCATCTTTCATCTCAGGTTATAGATATTATTACAGATAGTTGTGGGTTTTTTTCTACTTGTATATATGCTTGTAGAGAGAGTTTTTTAGCTAAATTTCCCTCGGGATCGATCGGTCTATCTATCTATCTATCTATCTATCTACCTATTTATCTATCTATCTGTCTATCTATCTATCTATGGAAAACTAAACTAAAAAAAGGGAAGTTTAATGTGTTATTTTTTTGACTGACTGAACACTTTTATGTAATATTAAATCGTTAAAATTAAGCTACTACACCCCTTCAGCTATTGGCCTTTCTCCATAAGGCACTGAACCCCAATCTAATTCTGGACCTGGTGGGCCCCCATGAACCTCATATATTACCTCTTCACACCTGATACCAACCAAGTTATGTAAACTACCTGAGCACCAGTTGCTTGCCAACGCCCCCCTTCTCAGAAGGGTACCCAATACTCCAGTATTATTTATCATAAGGGTGTTTATGGATCATGTTTGTCTGGATATTCACCCCAAATCTGTTCATCAAGGGAGACCTGTAAGAATGTTTATGCTGTGCTCTATCATGTATACCATGGTCTCTCTCTCTTTCTCCTTAACAAGACCTATCCGTTCTGTCTAATTTTGCCAATGTTATAGCACTATAGGTCATTTGAAACAGATTAAATACAGTGTTTCTGATTCTGATTTACTTTATATGTGTCACATCACGTTGGGCGCACTGACCTAGCGCCACGCCCACCTCCACTTCAGTCCGTTCTTTACCTAGGTCCCAATCACCAGTCTATAACTTACAGCTGACGGCAATCTCCACTAATCATCCCACTGCGCCCTATATGGACACAAAACCCGACGGTCACAGAATTCGGTGTATCACTGGGATAGGCTACGCCCACCTAGTCCTTGGACTGGATTAAGCTGTTTAGAAGGTGAAGGAAATAGATCACAAAGAAATTAAATATTTTTATGATAATAATACGTAGCCTGCAAACTAAACAAGAAGGTGTCTGACGTGCTTTTCACATGTGTCGTGTCGAGATGTTGACAAAGCTGGGAGGAAGAATGCATGAAGCATTTAATTAAAAGTTAAAAGTAAACAGTTAAAAACCAAACAGAGGCAAACATAGAACACGAATAACAAGGGAACACAAACCGGAACACGAACCTTATTTTTCAAAGGAAAAATAAGGGATTTATTCAGAAACCTAGTGCACTAATTTAACTTGGTCTATGTTTTTTGTGGTGTTGTGTTGCACTTGGTTTAAGGTGTTTGTTGTGTTGTGTTTCTCTTGGTTTAAGCTGTTTGTTGTGTTGTGTTGTGTTGTTTGTTTTACAGCATTTATATTATAAAAATCTCCATTTTTTGTCCTGTGCAAAGAACATTTCAAACCTGACCAAAGTCATGCTGCCTGTTTGTTCTAGGGAGAAGGTGGTTTTCTCTTGGCTTCATTTGCAGTAAAGCCATACTTTTATTCTTTAACATTTAAGAGTATCTGGTCAAGCAACATTTTTAAAGATCATAATAGATCCACCACAGCATGGGTGTTGCATGTATTCTTCACATTTTAAAAGGTTTTTAATTCAGGTATCTTTACATGTTTAACATTGCAGTCTGAAATAAGTGCCAAAACATCTTTGATGAACCTGTGTGCGTGTGTGTGTGTGTGTGTGTGTGTGTTGGCATGTGTTTGTGTTGACAAGAAAAGGAAGGTGGTAAGGTGTAGCACAGCAAACAGAACAAGAGCAAATACATGGGACCTGGTACCTCAGCCTGGCTGTGTCTGACCTCCTGTTCTGTGCCTCCCTGTCATTTTATGTCATCTACTTGGTGGAAGATGACTGGATTTTTGGGGTCTTCATGTGCAAGCTCCAGTCCTTCATCATGTTCCTCAACATGTTTAGCAGCATCTTCCTCCTCGTCATCATCAGTGTGGATCGCTGTATGATAGTGATGTTTCCGATGTGGGCGCAGAACAAGTGCACAGGAAAAAAGGCCTCTGTGACAGGGCTTGGATCACCTCAGCATTGATTAACATACCATCGGCCATTTTCCGAGATGTCCAGGAAGATTACTTCAAGGTTACAAAAAAATGTTTCAACAACTACACTAATGACCAAGCTCGAGACCATACTGCCACCATAATGTGTCGTTTCATTTTCGGATTTCTGATCCTGTGTCCTGATCATCACCACCTCTTATGTTTGCATTAGCCGAAAGCCATCAACCAGATGGTAAAATCCACAAAGCCATTTAGGATCATGACATTACTGACTGTGTCCTTCTTCATCTCTTGGCTGCCTTTTCACATTGTTGCTTTGATAGAACTTTTGATGGAACAGCACAGTAAATATCTCAATCTCCACATCGCACAAGGAATTGTTGGCACACTTGCCAGTGCAAACAGCTTTCTGAACACGTTTCTTTATGCGTTCATGGGGAAGGATGTTAAAGGTAAGTTTTACTCAATTCTGTCAAAGATTGAGTTTGCGATGGAGGAGGAGGGCCAGAGTAAAGTCCGAGGAATGTCTCTCACCAACTCAGGGGAAGGCAGACTTTCAACTACACCACTTAAGTCCGAGGAATGTCTCTCACCAACTCAGGGGAAGGCAGACTTTCGACTACACCACTTAAGTCCGAGGAATGTCTCTCACCAACTCAGGGGAAGGCAGACTTTCAACTACACCAGGGGAAGGCAGAGGATCCAGTTACCATCACGCTAGCTCTCTAGGGCTCTCAAAAGCCATGGCCCAGAATTATGTACTTAAAACATCTTTCTTTCACCTGCGAAACACTGCCAAATTTCAGACATCCATCTCTCAGTCTGCGGCTGAAACTCTCATCCAAGCATTCATCTCTAGCTGCTTAAGAGTATTGGAACTCAATCTTACATGGCATTAATTACCTTTTCATCTGTTTACAAACTTCAAATGGTTCAGAACTCCGATGCAGGTTTTCATACTCACATTCATTCACATCTACATATTACACACATTCTTTAACAACTTCACTGGCTTCCTGTAAAATATTACATTCAATTCAAAATACTCCTGCAGACCTACAAAGCTTTAAATAACCTCACTCCTTCCTACTTGTCTGATCTCCTATTTCCTTACGAACCCACTCACACTCTCAGGTCTTCTTCAGCTGGGCCGCTTACAATTCCTCCCTCCCGCCTTCAGTTATGGTGGTCGTGTGTTTTCTAGATGTGCTCCTCGACTCTGAGATGGGCTCCTCCTCAACCAGTCATTGTCTGTTAAGACATTTTTGTGTTTATGTGTCCTGTATACTGTTCTGCTCTTTTTTATGCCTGTAAAAAATGTCTTTACTTATACTGATTAAGTGTTTTGGGGTACATGAAAAGCACAATATAAATGCAATGTATTATTATTATTAATATTATTTTTATTAGAATTTCCAGAAGTGCCTGGCAGGACAAATAAACCAGCTGCTAGAAAGGCACTGCCAAGAACAGCCTGTCAGGAATACCTGCGCTACCCACTCTGGCCACCAGAGGTCCCACTTGCCAGAGCATTAGGACTGCCAGCTGTCGCCAATTGTCTGATTAGATTGCCTATTTAAAGTACCTCTACAGACCCTATCATTGTGAAGTAATGCCGATCTCGTAAGCATATCGAGTGGTAGGCCTGCCTCTGCCCTTCTGTGCCCTTGCCTAGTTCTGGATTCCCGTTTGATATTCGACCTCTTGCCTGTTCATCATTGCTGTGTTTGCCTAGACAATTTTTGTACCTCTGCCATTGGATTTACCTGATTTTTGACTATTATTGGATACCCTTCTCTGCCTGTTGTTATTAAAGCTCATTCCAACTACCTGCAAATGGATCCTCAGTTATTCAGATAACGCATCACTACACAGTCACAGACATGGATCCTGGAATGGATACAGATATCACAGTGGGTTGGTTGCGCAGTGTAGTGGTTTTAGTATTTGCCTCAGGTATGGACCGAGGTGAGGCTCCCACTCTCTCAATACACTGCTTCGTTGGCTAAGACTGCTTCGTCATGTACCTGACACTCAGCCCTCTTCCTGCTGTATATTTTGAGAGAGTAGGTCGGCGTCCACATTCTCTCTTCCCAGTGTATGCTGGTCTCCCCAGTTAAACTACTGAGTTTCATTTCTGATTAACTCACTCACTATTACTTACCCTTTCACTGTTATAATGATATACTCATGGAATAAGATCCTCAGTGAGTGGAGACAGACACAAGTTGCATAAGACACAAATCAACATTATAAATGGCATTCAACATTAAACAAATGAACCAATTTATATTATTTACAGTTTCTATCATCAGTCCTTACTGAAATAGTTCCATCCAATTATCTTACAGACCTGAATGTCTTGGTGCTCCCACTGAGAGTTGGTGATCAATGTTTTCTAACTCAAGGAAACATTTATGGATGATGCTACTGAGCAGCTTTAATATAGAAAATACTAAAAATAAGAAATAAGTAGGTGTGTCCGAAGTTTTGATTTTTACTGTACCACAAGGACTGTTAGCTTACTGCTAAATGCTCATCCATCTCAGGCATAGGTAGCGTAGCCTCTGAGGTAAATACTCTAACGAACACAAAAAATCACTGTTGATGGTCAACACAGCTCGATTGAAAATGACCCACTGTTGCTGCTCTTCGCTACCCGTGTGAACTCTTCCCACACAGAAATACCTGTAACTCACGGAAAGTTACAATTAGCTAAACCAAGTGCCTAGTCGGTCCCTCACTCTCGCGCTGTCTCTCTCGCTCCGCTGTCGACTGTGGTCAGTTCAGTTCACACACCGTTAGAACTAACGGTCTGCTAGGGTTAGTGATATGATTCATGTTACATTCTGAATTAAATATCTCTCTCTAGTTAGACTTTCTGGCGGTCGAGCTGACCACAGGAAGAGACACGTCTGTTCAGTTTATTGGTTCTTTCACTGGAGCGTCATTCACCAGAGTGGACATTCTAGAAACTTCACAGGTACGCATCTTATAGTGTATTTTATATGAGTTACCTGAAATCCCTCTTTCCCTCTGCTGTTTGCAGTGACCCAAAATGTCTTATGCATAGTGTAGTTTGTAACTCATTTAAGTAGCTGCTAGATCAATGTTCCGGATTAGAAATTTTGCAGTTTTGAATTTTATGAATTTATATTTCATGTTAGTAATGTTTCTTACCACTAAACTGTTCTTGACTGCAGTGTTTCTTTGATCATAAATTCATGCAAATAAAATCCAGCACATCCAAACATCCAAACAATGCATATAAAATCATTCATTGCTGATGTATTCAATTACAGTTTCTGTTCCATCAAAAATAAAGCCTTACACAACCTTTAAGATATTTCAGTATATGGGTACGGAAAGTTTTCAGACCCCATGAAAATTTTTTCTCTTTTTTCATTGCAGCCATTTGCTTAGATAAAAAAAGTTTATTTTATTTCTCATTAATGTACACTCAGCACCCTATCTTGACAGAAAAAAAACAGAAATGTAGAAATTTTTGCAAATTTATTAAAAAAGAAAAACTGAAATATCACATGGTCATAAGTATTCAGATCCTTTGCTGTGACACTCATATTTAACTCACATGTTGTCCATTTCTTCTGATCTTCCTTGAGATGGTTCTACTCCTTTACTGGAGTCCAGCTGTGTTTAATTAAACTGATTGGACTTGATTAGGAAAGGTACACACCTGTCTATATAAGATCTCACAGCTCACAGTGCATGTCAGAGTAAATGAGAATCATGAAGTTGAAGGAACTACCCAAGGAGCTCAGAGACAGAATTGTGGCAAGGCACAGATCTGACCAAGGTTACGAAAGAATTTCTGCAGCACTCAAGGTTCCTAAGAGCACAGTGGCCTCCATAATTCTTAAATGGAAGAAATTTGGGAGGACCAGAACTCTTCCTAGACCTGGCCGTCCAGCCAAACTGAGCAATCGTGGGAGAAGAGCCTTGATGAGGGAGGTAAAGAAGAACCTAGTGATGGGCAAGTGAAGTCTCATGAAGCACTGAGGCTTTCCTAACAATTGTGCCGAAAAAGATTCGAAGCTC
>JAOYMR010000027.1:15469261-15483769 GCA_025802075.1 Tenebrosternarchus preto
TGATTGTGTTAGTGTCTGTATGTATATATATATATATATATATATATATATATACACACACACACACACACACATATATACACACACATTCTCAGTACCCAGTTCACAGCAAGGTATTAGAGTCAAGATTACAGCAAGATTACACTTATACATGTAAAGCAATGTTTTTCAACCTGCTATGAACTGGGTATTTAGTGTAGTTCCTCTTGCATAAGGGACATCATAATCTCTCCTGCAAATCTGACAATGTTACCCTCAACCAGGCTGCAAAATATGAAACTCACCAGGTGCTCTTGAGTTATTGCATGAACTAAGAGGAAACCTAACACTGTACCAGGATAAAAAGGATATGGGAAATCATTTGATACAAATACAAGAATTAAAATAACAAAAAACTAAAATCATTTATGATTTTTATGAAATCATTCATGACACATAACATTCAAGAGCAAAATGAACTGGCAAAGAAAATAAATCATTTAATGTGCATCAAATAAATTATTGTTCACATTTAAACCTTGTGTCTAAAGACATGGGTATAGAAAATTTCACAGTCCCAGACACACAGACATACAGAAACACACACACACAGACACATACACAAACACACTGAACTCACTCATACAAATTCATAGTTCTATTTTGATGAAAGTGCATTTAGAGCACAAGGATGAGATACACACAACACACACACACACACACACACACACACACACTGATTTATTAAGGATCAGAGGTAAAAATGAGGAAGAAATTCCTACAAATAAGCCACGTCATTATACTCAAGTACTTTGGGATAAATATTAATATTAATAGAAATGCTGTAGGAACGTGTAAGAGAAGGTATAAGAGGACTGCACTCTGACTGCTGCTCTGGAAAGACCATGTAGCATGAAAAGGTGCAATCAGCAGAAATCAGTCTGAGGAGACCAAGACGGACCAAAAGACCTTCAAGCAAGTGAAAAGATGTTTATCGCTTTTGTTTCCTGCCAGCATTTTGAAACCTACTTCTCTCCCAGTCCAATTAGAAAACCACATATGCACATTTAATTTGGATGATAATTTAGGGCATTTGTTGCACACCAGGGATGCTAAAATAGTCTCTCCTGAAGATAAGCAGCAATTACAAATAACAGTCCATAATTTTCCAATTTCTTGACCAAGGTGATTAGCTATTATTGAGGTGTTTCTTCACACATCTAGGGATTTAATGATCCACAGACCATATGAAGGTCAAGCGTGAAGGTCAATAATTGCCCACCCATAGTGGCTTGGAGCCCCAAGCCACTATGGGTGGGCAATTATTGACCTTCACGCTTGGTCTCCACAGGTCAGGCATTGTGTCTGAGGTGAAGAGTCCTGCTCGGTGTCTTCTTCATCCTGACAGAAACCCAGTTCTGTTTTGCTTCTGACCTTAGAAAACCATCACACATCCTCATCCTATTCCCCACCCTCCCCAAGATTCATAAAAATGCACCTGTGAGAGTTTGACTTGCTGTTTACTGTATAATGAGGAAGAGAGAAAGAACGAGAGAGAGAGTGTGTTAGGGTTAGGGTTAGAGAGAGAGAGAGAGAGACAGAGAGTGAGACAGAGAGAGAAAGAGAGAGAGACAAAGAGAGAGAGACAATGAGAGAGAGAGAAAGAGAGAGAAGGTTAGGGTTAGAGAGAGAGAGAAGGCAGGAAGGGTGAGCTCTGTAGTATTAGCAGCATTTGTTTGTATCATAAAGCTTCTAATATTTCCTTATACAGAATATAGACTCTTATGGATATTTTTCAAGCTTTCCTTCTTTGCTTTTGCTATACACAGTAAACTGAGATTACACTATTCATACCATACAGTATAAGAGGTCAGCTCACACGAACATTGAGAGCAAAAAAAAAAAATTAAACAGTTATTTGTGTAGAATTACATCTCCGGTAACTTTAGATTTCTTTATGCCTGTTCTTCACTGTGTGAAGCCTAACATTTTAAAACTCCACATATTTCAGGAGCGTTTCACACCACATTATATTTTGCAACCACGGTCGTAGTTATTTTAATTTATGAAAAAAAAAAAAAACATGCTACTTTCTGATATGATCTTTATGTCTTGGTTTAAACTTTGGTGAACTGAACAGTAGCCTTCATGGGAACGGTACAGAGTGGAAAAGTTGGTTGTATTCTGGGAACACTGGTGACGGTCTGTGCCATAGCTAAGCACTGTTCTAAAGTCTGCATGGATCTGGTGGATTCTTTGGTATCACGGTTTAAGGTTTCTTGTTCTGGAATCCATCACTGTGGGAAACATCGCTCTACACCTCAATCTCAAAACATTGATAAAAATCTGTATACCTCTGCTGCTCTTTTTGAAGTAAAGAAATGATTCTCTATTTCTGTAACCCTTTATATACGCTGTTAGAATGTAACAGTGTCATTAATGACAGTATAATATACTGAATGTGAATGCATGGCAATACACTGACTGCCTGTTCTCGCATAAAGGAAAACTGTATATCAGTGCATACAGAGTAAATATTGACTACAGAGAAACTGCTGTTACATATTGGTATTCGGTATGTTATACTGTTATTGTGTAGTACACTTTAACAATGGCTATTAAGAATGTTACCTCTATTTCTTTCTGTTTCATGGATGTCTGGTTTCAAAAGAAATGACAGGTTGCCACTAAATAACATCAATAAGCCACAGCATGTCTGTAAAAAATATTTGAGGCATGTTAAACATGGTGGTATTGGTGCCATGATGCATCTCTGTGTGGAATTCAGTGAAGGACAGACCCAGTGACGGATTGACCCAGTGACGGATTGACCCAGTGACGGATTGACTCAGTGACGGATTGACCCAGTGACGGATTGACTCAGTGACGGATTGACCCAGTGACGGAATGAGTGTTGCAATGGCTATGCGCCCTCGGCTCACTCTCCAGGTTAATACACAACCAGGAGAGCCAGCACACTGACAGCAGACTGACAGTGTTCTCCATCTCCGCAATCACCCACAGAAATGACCATCAGAGTCATCAGTCGTCACCTTTCATTGCCGCGCCGTTTTCACATGGCATTAAAAGCACTGATAACAAACCTATGAAACCTAAAAAGAAAAGAAAGAGGCAGTCGAAAAAGGAGAAGTAAAGGTTCAGTTTTTGTTTCTTTTGTCCTTCAAAAGTGTGCAGGGTCCTCTTTTCAGCAACGCAAAGATGTTCAAGAAAACCATGAGCTTCAGAGAAAAAGTTCAGTCAGCGAGTTTCAGCATGTGTCCGAACCTGGAAGAAAACAGACAAAACCAAATGCATCATCTAGGCCTGTAGTCTTCCGGGACTCCAGAGAGGTTCCTCAGCCTGAGCGTGGTGTCCACGGTCCGTATGAGGTCGTCGATGGTGGCGTGCATCTCAGCCGTGTAAGGGTCATAGTCCAGCTTCCGCAGGCCGGAGCGCTTGAAGTTGCCATCCTTCTGGCTGACGACGCAGAGTAGCCGGTCCTCGGACACGTCCAGGCCCAGGAATAGAACCATGCCCTTGAGGCAGGAGAACAGTTCCCGCTTCAGGTCCTCAAAGTGCACCACGTGGACCTTTTTGCCATACTTCAGCCAGTCCAGAGTGTGGGATGCCCACCAGGGGGCGTAGTTCTTCACAAACTCAGGCCACTCTGGACAGCAGGGGCATATGTAATGTAGAAAAGATAGATAGATAGATAGATAGATAGATAGATAGATAGATAGATAGATAATTGTGGAGAGAAGCAGAGAAACAGTAAGAAATGGAAAGATATCAATTAAAATAGAGAACTGAAACTTTTTTTAAATATGCAGACATGAATGTGATCTATGTAAATCTTGTGGTAATAATTAATTAGGAATTAATTATCATTCTAAAACCCAAGACTCCTGTTATCATGTTAAATCTGTCAACACACAGTTATTCTGACTAACCCTTTTCACACATAGCTAGAGGGGCATTCCTAAACACATGCGTTCATGTCGGATAATTAAACCAGTACCAAATTATTCATGAATATTAATATTCATTAAAATGATTCATTTATTATTCATAACTTGACATGTTTGGCTTTATTTTACAGCATATTTCAAATCAAACAATATGGTAATATAGTTGGAGACATGTTTACAGATGGTTGTTAGCCGGTTGGGTCGGTATGCAAACTGGAGTGGGTCAGTGGATTCAGGCAGTGCAGAAGTGATGAAGTCTCTGACTAGTGTTTCAAAGCACTTCATCACCATGGATGTTACACTCTCCTCTGTCAGCAGCTCCATTAGCACCGTTAGTGTGATTAACACTGTTAGTGCCTTTAGCACTGCTAACCGCAGCCTCGAAGCGAGCATAGAAGGTGTTTAGCTCGTCCGCCAGAGATGAGTCTGCACTCTCTAATCTGCAGGGTGGGCTCTTGTAGTCAGTTATTGTCCTTAGTCCTTGTCACAAGTCCCTAGAACCTCCGTGTTGGAACCAGTGGAGAGTCTGCATGGAGCGGAGGTGGAACCCCCCCCCCATGTTACTTGGTAGGAGCGTCCCTCCAAGTAGGACACAAACCACTTCCATGCAGTGCCAGAGATACCGAGGTCTGAAAGGATGGACAGGAGGATCTTGTGATTGACTGTGTATCATCAGTTAGTTTCCCAACAAATCCCACAACCGCTTCCGTAAATATGTTGATGTCATCAGAGCTGCGCCAGAACATGCCCCAGTCTGCGTCATCCACAGCCACCGATTGGTCCGTCCCCCGCACGACCTCCCACTGAACCAGAACTTCCTGTTTTTGCCTTTGTTTGTATTTTGGCATGAGGAAGATGGCGGCGTGGTTCGACTTCCTAAACAGTGGCTGCTTTTGTGCGTTGTAACTGTTCTTATGTGGTGTGTAGCAATGATCCAGTGTCCTGTCGCCCCTGGTGGGGCAGGTGGTATGCTGATGGAAGTTCTGCGCTACACGTTTGAGGTTGGCGCTGTTAAAGTCTCCAACCACAATGAGTGCGGCGTCCCTGTGATGAGTCTGGAACTGTGTGAGAGTGTCATGAAGCTCACACAGTGCAGTGTCCTTGTTGACTTGTGGAGGAATAGGACAAGGTAGGATGCAAATGCGAGGTAGCTTTGACCTCCATACAGATGGAGGAACAGAACAGGATGACGGACAAGGATTAAACCAAAACAAAAACGAACTAGGAAACAAAACACCAGAACTGAAACACCTAAACACACAACCTCACCTGGGTGACACAAGGACAGCCAAATATGAAAATGCTGAACCTAAAAGTCATTCAAAACATACACAAACCAAACGAACAAATGCAAGACTGAGGTGAACACAAAATGTCCCCCAAAGATTGACCTCCCCTACTCCTTTTCAGTTTTAACTGGTGTCTGTTAATTCCTCACAGATGTACACGCTTTTAAAAAGTCCTTAATGTCCTTGGCTGTAAAATATCTTGCTGATATAGCCCATCCTGACCAACCCACTCAGGTCAGTCCTGAATGAACTTTAATCATGTTTATCATATTCATAAACAAACATACATAAATCACCTAGGCTTGTAGTCTTTCTTCTAATTGCTATAATGAGTATGTGTCTGGCAGAGAACTAGATGTGTACCAGGTAATCAATCCCAGACATGAATGGTAGTAGCCAAAACATTTCTTTTTACTGTTTTTTTTTTAAGATTTCCTGTTTTCTACAGTTTTGCAGTCTTGTGACCCTTGCAACTGCATTGATTACCGAGCATCCCTGCAACAGTTCGAAAGCCTATATTTAGAAAAATCGCATATCAAAGTGTTCTTTTCTGACTGACATGTACCGCTAACTGGCAATCAGTCTAAACGGCCTGTCTCACTTCATCTCCACCACCCCCGTGTGTGACATAGAAACAGCGCTCTGAGAAAAGCATTAATTCCCATATCTGTGGCCTCTGCAATTACACATTCTTTGAGCCACTTCACTCAACCACTTTGTAAGCTCTGCTTGTGAAGACAAGCCCAACAATCCCAAAGCGCCTGGTAATGTGTAGAACCCCCACTGTCCTTTGAAATAAGCCGTTTTAGTGAGATAGTGTTTACATGGACCAAAGACTGTGCCTTTAAACAGAGAAACAAAGAACTGTCTCTCTTAATCAAGGCCTTGCCCCTAAAATAGAGAGAAAGCCGATACCCACATCCATCTTTTGCTCTGAGCACCTCACTTAACAGTCTGACATTCTAGGCACATCAAAGACGTGTCGAATACGATTTTACAAGCAATACGCTGGAATTTTTTACAAGTGAAGACAATTTTCACAGACAATAGCTTCCGGTAGCTATTGATGAGTAATTCTAATTTATTGACAACTGATTTATTGATTTTAGATCTCACCTTTCCCTTTCCAGTGAGCCTGGGAGGCAAATCCAATATGACCACCGTACTTGCGATTGAATTCAGCCATGAGGGCCTTGTAGGGGTTACGGATCATGAGGATGCTGGAGTCGAAGGACTCGATCTCCTTCTGTCCGCTCTCGTGGGTCTTTATGCAGATGGTCCTGCCACTGCGCCAGTGGTCCCGCTCTCCTTTAAAGCCTGCATGGCGAGGGTTGGACAGGATGATGGACAGAACACATTCACAACCAAACCTTTGCCTCAGTGAGCATCACGCGTGGCACTCGAGGTACTTGGCAGCTGGCATGTAGAGGATGGAGGCGACCACCTGCACGCTAAAGAACCCGAACCCTTCAGAACCCCACGGAACCTTCCAGAACCCTTTAGAAGCTGCTCTGTGTAAGCAACTAGCCTTACCGACTAACAAAACAGGGCATTTTTGACAACAGCATTAGTAATGGAATAACAGGAAATGTTTGCACGCTCAGATGAATTCCACAGGCAAGGAATTCTAAAGGATCCGATGGATCAGAATGGGGTCAGAATGCATATAGTGTTTTCTTTATGAAAAATGGATATTAACTTTTCTCCTAATAGGCCTGATTCTGTACTGTGAATCACTACTATACACGCCAGTGGTGAGAAATGCGGGATATATTCACCCTTGTTGTAGAGTGAGCCGTCAAAATAGTAGCTTCCCGTGTAGTATCCTGTGGCCAGCTCTATGAGGTGACGAGCCCAAGTATTTCCTGCCCCGGGAAAGCTAGCCAAAGCAGTCAGCTGTTTAGAGCGGGTGTGGAGAAACTGACGATCCATACATCGATTGTCTGAAGGAGGGAGGGAAGGAGGGAGAGAGAGGGAGAGAGAGAGTGTATAAAAAAAGAAGGAAGCCACTTGATTATTGTGATGTTTATGAATTGTTTTTACTGGCAGAAATAAAGAGAGATGAACAAGCCATAGTCCCCAGTTGTGCAGGAAATGAAAAATGAAACAAACTACCCAAGGACCCCTGCTTGAAAAAGGTCAGATGTTTTCATACAACTTTTAAATGAATTCTAAAGCTCATCTTTATACCTTTTCAATATCCTGTAGCTCTGGTACAGTGGTGTGTAGGGGGTGGTGGTACATATTAGTTTTCTATAGACATCTCTTCTACTCTTAGAATACAGGAAAGCTTGGTGCATTTTGGTTCTTCTTAGATTAGAATGTTTCCTCTTGTAAAATTAAAAACAAACAAACAAAAAATGGTTACACCAGAGGACTTTGCGATGACTCTGCTAAAGTTTTGAGGCATTTTGAGAATGCTATTGTGAAATATTGACAACAGTGCAGGTGACACATGCGCTTTGGTGTGGGAAAATGATGCAAAACTGGTTTTCTTGGGGAATGACTGGGAATTCAGTCGAACAACACCATGACATTAGAAGCACCAATCAATAAGCAATACATCGGAGGACATTGTCCTAAGAGTTATGGTCAATAACCAATAATTACGCAACTCAAATATACTCAAACATATTTACTTCTACCCGTAATTGTCAATTCCCAATATGAATGCACCTCAAATATACTTGAACATTCAGAAAAAATGTTCTTGATCCCATACATTTGATGTACACATTTAGCTGATGAACTGAAAAACATTGTACATCAACCACATCACAGTTGTAACGCCAGCATGTGAACCAACATGGACACACGGTGCAACTGACGTGAGGCACCGCTGTGACTTAGTACCCCTGTTGTATTTGTTCCCCAGTAGCACTACATAGTGGAGAATGTGCTGCTTGCTAACTGTGAGTGAGTGAGTGAAATACCCGCTGTGGGCAGTGTTTCTGGGGTATCGAGAGGGAAGTTTGCTGGAGGAAAATGTCATGTCACATCACAGAGAAGTGAAAGATCCCAAAAGGACAAACCTTAAAAGGTTCTATTTAATCCTGAATAACAGAGACAAGCATAAATGCATACACGCACACACACACACACACTCACATGCACGCACATGCATGCACGCACATACACCAACATACACACACACACACACACACACACATGCACAGACTCTTTTTACCCTATCAAGCACTGTCTCTGTGGAGGTCCATGGGTACTTGCACCCTCTCCCTGGTCCATTTAATGATCTAATCTGCCCAATGCCCTCCTATGACCCGTCTCTCCGTCTCCGTCCGAAGACCTGCTCCTTCCATGCCGTGACCCTTGATGACCTTGGTTTTTTGTGAATCCTGGTGATGACTGGGATTGTAAATTAGTGCCTGTCTTCCAGTCGCATCTTCACTACCACCTTCACAAACAAACAGGGTTGTGACTCCTGGGGCCTGAATGATTGACACTTCAACCACCCAACAGAAACGCGGGTTGTCCTCAGCCCTGCCTTAGTCAGATGTGGAAACATTACGGCCTTGCTGAGTCGCCATTACCTTGCACTTGTGTCTGGTAAACTACAAAGTACTCGTCATTTCCACAGCTCTCAAAGTCCTCGCCGACACAGCGATGAAGGCACAGCTCCTCTTCCTCGTGCTCGTGAAGGGTAAAAGCGGAAGTGGGGAAGCCACAGTGACATTTTTCACCAGCCAGAACCGCTAGGGTGAACTCCTGCACACAACCCAGCAGTGCAATTCCAAATTTTTGGAAGTTAATTGGTTACTCATATCATACAAAAATAACCCTCAGGGAGTAGCAAAACATATTTTCATAAGTTCAGTCTAGTCGTAAAATTGACCACTCGGTTTGGAAACTTTTAATTATTTAGAGCATAGTTTCTATAAAATGAATACATGCAAATGAGACAGAAGCAAATAAAGCAATTACAAATGTTTTAGCGCAGAAACCTCTCCCCAAAAAGCGAGTGAGTGAATTTTGGCCGTCACTGTTGTACATACACACACACATACATAAACAACAAACATATAGTGCCCTATAAAGCATGGAATGGGACACAAACACCGACCATTAACAAGCATGTAATTTCTTCTGCGTAATTAAATTTTCTCCAAGAAAAATGTTATATATTTGCTGGCACCCTGCACAAGACAAATTCACCAAAACATACACAAACACATACACACACACACACAGATACACATACACACCTTCTCTGTGCACATATCCACACACTTGTCAACAGACATATTCTGAATGACAGTGCCAACAGGAAGTGCCAGAGATATGTTGTCCGGCCTCCTGAAGCATCCTTTAAAAATGGCACTTCCATCTGAAAAACGAACCACATATACACAACACACATATCGATCATTTTTTATTAATCTCTGCAGCCTGATTTACGCAGTTCCACAAAACGTGTCTGTGTATCGCATGCGGTTTCACAATATTTCCATGAATAAGTCTAAAGACACAGACAGCTCCTTCCCAAAACGCTCACCACTGCCACCATTATTAAGTGTCATATCTTCAGATATACTTCTCAAGGGGAACAGTGTTGTAGTTTCTTTTTTTCTTCAGTGGTTACATAAAATGTGCACAGCATGTGTACCCTGTACAATGTACAGTGGTTTCCAGAGAAACATTCTCAATATATACTGAAAAAACAGTACTGTATATTTTGGACACAACTGACTGAATGTGTGTTTTTAACAGTAATAAAAACATTTAATAGTAAAAATCAACAACAAAAACCTATATATGAATTGATCTCCAAGCTCAAACACACCACACACACACACACACACATACAAACACACAATTAATTTTAGATACACCCTCATCAAATAGTTTTCTTTCAGAACCTTAGTGCCTCAGCCTACAAGTGCTCTGCCTATTTCAACATCTTGGTTTGATATGTTGATATTGGTTTGAAAGGCTCCCTGTTCTTTTAATGTATTTTTATGTGGAAAATTGTAAATACAAACTGAATAGGTGTGTTTGATTGGTACTGTGTATACTCAGAGGCCCTTTTTAAATACATATTGTTATATATGTCAAAAACATCATGTTTCTCTGGAAACCTTGTGTACTTCAGAAAAATCGAAAATGTTTTTAATTTTTTGAGGAATGGTTTTGCCAGCACGAGGTGATGTGACTGTGGAAGCGATAGGCCCTCTCTCTCCCCCAACACACACACACACACACACACACCAACTGTCACATGAGGTATGTGTGTTTACTCAGTGTTTCAGAGGAAAAAATATCACAGGAGGCAGCAAAATGATTTCCCTTTTCGAACAGTAACAAAAGGAAGAGGTGGAGTGACAGAGGAGCCATTCTTGTGGTACAAAGCTTACCTTTGTTTACATAAGACTTTTGTTTACATAGGAGTTTACAAAAGACTTATGTTTACATAAGAGTTGTCCTTTGACTAATGTTTACATAAGAGTTTGTATTATTCTCATAAGTTTTCCTTATTTTCTTCGGTGCAGGTAATGATGCTAAAAAAATTCTGTCAGGTAAGCAAAGCACAAATGAGCACTTTAGGGAGTTATAGGACACATACACACACACACACACACACACACACACACTCACACACACACACACACACACACACACACACACACACACACACACACAACACTAAGTGACCTGTTCTCAAAAGAGCCCATACAGCTCGACAAGTTCTGAAAAAAACAAAAAAACAAAAACAGTGCAGTTCTGAACTGATCCACAGTGCTGCCAGACAATCTGGATCAGTAGAAAAGATATGAGAATCTGGGTCACTGTGGGGAGAATCTGGGTCAGTGTGTGTGTTTGTGTGTGTGTGTGTGTGTGTGTGTGTGTGTGTGTGTTCATGTGCAGACGTGGGTGTACAAAGCCCTTACATCGACGGGCTGACTCCCGTGTCACCTCCAGCCTGTAGATGGACAGGCGGTTGGGTCCTCCACACAGGTTGCTCTTCTCCCCCTTACACTCCATGTTGCACTCAGACTCCGAGGCATTTGCCGTCTGGATCCTCTGTCCGCAGTAACACTCGGCCCCGAACTCCAGCCCAGCATATATGTACCCTCTTAAAACAACGAGAGCAAAGCGTCAGTTTCTGTTCCAGACTGTCTAGAACAGAGGGTGATATTTAGAGAAAGAGGCACGTTTTTAGTTCTTCATTTGTGCTTTTAATTGCCGATGATTTATTACACCTTTTTTGGCTTTTGAAAAAATGACAAGCTGACAAATCGACAAAGTGCTTTGCTTCTCTGTTCTAGATGCTTCTCTTAAATTTTCACTGAAACAGAAGCATGAGACCATGTCACAGAACTGCTTGTGATCTTGCTGAACTGCTTTGTAATGTCAGTCTTTTAAACTTTACATTTAGATTTCAAGTATTTGGCAGATGCCTCATACAGAGTGATGTACTGAAGTGGATTGTAGTCTGTAGCGAACAGGCGAGTCTCAGCTACTAAGTGAAGAGGTGAGTCTTCAGACGACTACTGGGTTGTTAGGGTGTCAGAAAAAAAAACTTTTACATCCTTTTGGTATTATGATACAAACTTGACACCGTACTACAGGAAGTACTGTTGTTTTAGATTTATTTAGGTATAATGACCAACTATAATTTTCTTTCCCCTTTCCCCCAGAAAAACAGCTTCTATAAGCGACAGAGGAAAGTATTTAGTGTGACTTCCCCTTACACTGGAGCAATAGCAAATAGCAAAGATCTCTCTTAAAGTCTCTTAAAGCACTGTCTAATATACCAGAAGATAACCTCAGAAAACTTCAGGAAAGTCTCCCCAGAAGAGTTCAAGATGTACTTACAACCAAAGGAGGTCACACTAAATACTGAACTGCGCCTGTAGAAACCATTTTGTCCTGATAATTGTGTTTGTTTTTATTTGTGTACACACTTCCTGTTTTCTGTTTGTATCTTAAGGAGACTGAGAAATAATCATATATAGTGATTACACCATTTCTAAAACAACAAATCTAATGGTGGCCTAAGACCTTTGCACAGTATTGTGTACACACACACATACACCACACACACACACACACACACACACACACACACAGAGGACTATTAAGTACTCCTTGCTATCTCTGAGTTGAACCCACTTTTGTATTCAGAACTACCTTAATTCTTTGTTGTAGAGATTCAGCAAGGTGCTGGAAAGATTTTGGTCCATATTGACACGATAGCATCACGCAGTTACTGCAAATGAGTCAGCTGCACGTCCATCTTCTTTTCCACCACATACCAAAGGTGCTCTGATGGACTGAGATCTATTGATTGTGGAGGCCATTTGAGTACAGTGAATTCATTGTTATGTTCAATGAACCAGTTTGAGATGATATGAGCTTTGTGACATGCTATATTATCCTGCTGGAAGTGTCAGAAGATGGATATATCCTGGGATAGACATGGTCAACAATACTGTGGCGTTTAAATGATGTTCAGTTATTAAAGGGCTTAAAGTGTGCCAAGAAAATATCCCTTGTGCCATCACACCACCAGCAGCAACATTTTTCCAAGCTTCTATAATCCACTTTTGATGACTTTGTGTGTTTTGTAGCCTCAGTTGCCTGTTCTTAGCTGACGGGAGTGATATCTGGTGTAGTCATCTGCTTCAGTAGTACACTTGCTTCAACCATCAGTGTGTTGTGTGAAATGTTCAGAAATGCTCTTCTGCATACTTCAGCTGTAACGAGTGTTTTTTTGAGTTACTGTTGACTTTTTTATCAGCTCAAACCATTCTCCCCTGACCTCTGTCATCAACAAGGCATTTTTGCCCAGATAACTGCCACTCAGAGAATATTTTCTCTTTTTTGGATCACTCTTCGTAAGCCCAAGAGATGGTTGTGCATGAAAATTCCACAAGATCAACAGTTTCTGAAATACTCAGACAAGCCCTTCCAGTACCAACAACCATGCCACTTTCAAAGTCACTTCCTTCCGCATTCTGATGCACGGTTTGAAATTTAGCAGGTTGTCTTGACCATGCGTTGAGTTGCTGCCATGTGATTGGATTTTTGCTTTAACGAGCTGATGAACAGGTGTACCTAATAAAGTGGCCGGTGAGTATATATATCTTGTCCTTTAATCGTTTAAGCATTACTTGGGGATTTCTAGACACTGGCAAAATATTTAGGACATTTTGACTTCCATCTTCGGCGCTCTGTACCAGGACAAATGTTCAGGCACTGTTGTGTTCGTGATTTTAGATGATGGACTTTATGTCATTGGTGTTTTTCTTTTGCATCTTGTGCTCTAGCCTTAAATAAACAATATTTTTGCCAGTCTCTGCTTACTCGCAAATTGAAAACAAAAACTTGCCGTGGCAGTTCCTGCAGGACTCTTGTCCTGGCCTGCACTATCCTGAAGGATTCTGTTGTTTACTTCTCTTTTCCCTGCAAGACACTTGTCACATGTGATCTATAAGTCAGTGTTTTGTACATGACGGTAACAAGTTCTGCTGATGTCAATATCTTTAATGCTGATGACATAATGTGACTGAAGAGGAAGTGAGACAGGCAGAACATGTGAGAGAGCAGACAGTGAGAGAACACACAGGGCCAGTTATCTGACCTTTTGATTTTGGTAGGTTACCTATCACATTTCAAGAATATGCACAGCACCTCAAGGTACCTTCCATCAAAAGTCTTCATTCCACTGAGGTTTCCTTGTTGCTTAATTCGACTGACCATGTTGAAATGTTTACTTGTTGATTACTTAGCCCAGGATAGTCCAAACCACGGACACAGAGATCTTTTTTTTTCTCAGAGCACCTATTTCAGGGAAATCTGCTCAACTGTTTTGAAAGAATATACCCAAAGCATGTGGGTGTGTGTTTGTGTATTTGTTGTGTAAGTTGAAGTCAAACCTCTCAGCACAGTTGTCTTGGCAACGGAATACCGTCATTTTTTTGTAGTCATAGAAGGATACTCCTCGTAGTGCCCTTTTCTGTGTGTTGTCGATGTAGCAACCAATGTACTTCGCTAGAGAGAGATATAGAGAGAGGGTGAGAGAGAAAATGAAAGAGAGAAAGGGAAAATGTGAATGAGAAAAAGAGAACAAGAGAAAACTCTTGTCTAACAGTTTAGAAAGAAATATCAGTGCCTCTCAGCCTTCCCCCAACGTCTTAACACCGCCCTCACCCCACCCTTCCCCCAACGTCTTAACACCGCCCTCCACCCACCAAGGCCCCCCCGGCGTGAGCCCGCCAGCCGGGCAGCACGGCGCGCACGGCGGGAGGCCG
>JAOYMR010000027.1:15490737-15518907 GCA_025802075.1 Tenebrosternarchus preto
CCACTGGTACTTTTTAAAAACTTATTAACTATTTTTTTTTTTTTTCTATATATTTATCCTTATCATGGTGACTGGTGTTCGCAAGAAGAGGATGGGCTCCCCCCTTGAGTCTTGGTTCCTCCCAAGGTTTCTTCCACACGCTCTTAGGGAGTTTTTCCGTGCCACTGTTGCCCTTGGCTTGATCACTGGGGACTTGGACTTGGACACTTGGGAAGCTGCTTTAAGACAACATCTGTTGTAAAAGGCGCTATATAAATAAACTTAATTTGATTTTGATTTAGAGCATTTACACAATAGAACTACATTTGACTATGTGTAGTTATTTACCAGTTAATTCATTCATCCATTTGTTTATTTATTTATTTATGAATGCAGCTGACACAAAGGTGTTAAAACTGGACTTATTAGAAAAAAATAATAAACTTAGGTTCTGAAGAACTCTGCAAAATTTTAAAAACTAAAAATTCGGGTAACCACAGAAATGGCCTTCTTTCTTGACTTGATCAAGTATGTCTGTAGAATAAAGTGCTGTTCTTTACTTCATGTGTGGAATTACAGAATAGGCTGTGTAAATTAGAGCCCTCTGCCTTCAGTTTTAATTCCACTGTTATTAAGGTCGAGACAACAAAGTCTGTGGGTGTGATTCAACTCAGTTAATCCCCAATGGGGTAAAGGAAAGGTGTCATGCCTAGTGAAATTATAGCGTTAAGTCTTTAATTAATGTGGGGTGACTTTATGGGGAAGTGGTTGGGTGGATGGCCACACTGAAACAGCTCCTACCTCGCCCGTCCTCCATCTCTCTGCCGCTCCTCCCTCTCACTCCTCTGTTCCTGCTGGTGCGCTCCTCTCCTCCAGTCCAGGAGGGGGCGCTGCTCACCTTCGTCCAGGAGGGGCTGAACCTTCTCGCAGCCCTGCGTGTGTCCTTGAACACTCTCCCGATGAGGCCCAGGCCGCGGCCCTCGGGTGGGGGGAGTCCTCCGTCGGGCGAAACGGGAGGCCGGGCGGCCCCGGCCGGGCCACCGTCGCCCGAAAAGCTCGAGTGGAGGAATACGAGGCTGCCGGCAGTGAGGTAGAGGAGGATGAAGGAGAAGAAGCGGACAGGCTTGCGACGGAAGCAGCGCTGGATCTTCAACAGGGGGCGGACCATGACGGGAACGCAGGGCCTCGGCACCCGCAAACAGACATGAAAAGGAGGGGAGAGAAGGTTCCCAGAAAGCAAAGCAAAACACAACACAAAAGACACGGCCAGCAGGTTGCAGTCAAGTGGACTTGTAGAGGGTTCAGGTCTCTCAAAATTCAAAAACAACACCGAAATTGTCTGGGAAAAGGGCTTTCTCTACAAATCCATGGATCCACACAGCTGTGTGGGGACATTAAAACAGAGCTTCCAACATTATGGCTGTCTCCTAAAGAGCAGGCAGGTTCTTTAAAAATAAAGTTGGTACCTCTCTTCCATCATGTGTGTGTGTGTGTGTGTGTGTGTGTGTGTCAGTATCCACAGATTCTCTCTATGTCCAAAACGACTTGGTGGTGGAGTCCAGCGTGGGGGCCATGTTGTGACAGACAAGCCCCCTTTCGCAGAGCGAAAGGCGATATCGCCGTGGCGACGCTTTCCCTCCTGCTATCAGGGCTCCCTGGTGGCCTGGTTACCAGGCGATCGACCCGTCAATCAAATGGCCGCTGATTCACTCTTGAGTCGCTGCCCGCTCGCAGCCTGAAAGGAACGGAAAGGGAGACAGAGAAGGAAAAAGCCCAGTTCAGTTCTCTGCAGTGAGGGCATTGGTCCACACAGGCCACAGTCATTCAAAGTAAATTTCCTTTCACATAAAAGCATTAAATTAGCAAACACACAGAAACAGATTTGTTTTTAGTTTCAGACTGTTGTATATAAAAGTCTTAAAAGTTGACGTCCAGGCAGCAGGAGATTTTCACAGTGAACAAATACAGTCTAATTTAAAATCCAATGTGAGCATTATTGTCAAGCTCTCTTGCTGCAGAAGAACAGTTGATCTGCTATTGTAGAGCAGGTGAACTGCTATCGTGGAGCAGGTGATCCGCTATTGTGGAACATGTAATCTACTATTGTGAAACGTGATCTGATATTGTGGAAGAGGTGATCTGCTATTACGGAACAGGTGATCTTCTATCATGAAACAGTCTATCTGATACTGTGGAACAGGTGACCTGTAATCATGAAACAGGTGAAAGCACCGCTGAACTGTTGCATCATTCACCAGTTCAGTCTCATTAGGCATCCTTCAGTCATTTAAAATCAACAGAGAGTCTGAGCTGAGCAGCGACTTTGCAGGACAAAGTTCAGAAGCGACACAAGATCTGTACTGAACTACTGAATAAGACATGGGGCAGGATGACGGGACAGTCTGCTCACTTACACGTGACACCCGGTTATCGTCTTGGGTTTTTTTTTTTTGTTCTGCTATGAACAACGTATAAGCAACCAATTATAATAGTTCTTTTGCAGGTTTTTGTGGTGTGTGTGTGTGTGTGTGTGTGTGTGTGTGTGTGTGTTTTTGGCTGAACATTTCATTTTGTTGGCAGAACATTTCATACGGATGGCAGAACTAGCACAGATGTAAGATGCATTATTTTAGCATGGAACACGCTCTATTTAGCTACGAGGGGAGCTCTCCAATTTATTTCTACACATCCATATTCAGATGTGAAAAGAAATAGGAGACAGAGAGAAGGAAAGAGAGAGAGAGAGAGAGAGAGAGAGAGAGAAGAGAGAAATAAAGCTATCATATCCCAAGGTTCTTACACTTAATTTCAGTTAATCACACAGTCCACATTTGTTAATTTAAAAAAAAGCTCATTAAGTTAATACATTCTGGGCCACAGAAGCAACATTTAGCCCTCCTGTACATCTTTCTTCTAAACTCTCTCAGTGTTGAAAGACATCCAGCATGATGATCCAGCAAAACATTGGATTAGCCCAACTGACATTTTTACAAACGTTTTTTTTTTTTTTTTTACCCCCCGAAACTACAAACTGGTTTTTAAAAAGTCTGTTGTGTTCAGGCCAGTAAGGGGATGCCATAAAAAAAAGATTTCTGACAGATTCTATAACCATCCTTGAAATAAATGCTGTTCATTTCAACGAAGACCTTCAGCTGAGGGTTAGCCAAGGATTTTTTTTTCCTTCTGAAAAATATGTTGGCCTAAAATCAACTCGTGTCATATTAGATTTCATGTTCCTTCAAACTCTGTGAGGGGAGTTGACTTTGACTTGCCTTTGTGGTCTTGTGGCGGTCGAAGTATGTTTCTGCAAGGATGGAGGGTTCAGGGGTCGTTTGTTCTCTCCAACGGCTGTGGAGTGTGTGACGGTCAACAAAAGCGCTGACAGAGAGTCTGTTCAAATTAATTAATAACTGACATCTTGCCACTGTTTAAGTGTGTGTGTGTGTGTGTGCCTAAACATCTGAGTTTATGTGAATGCTTATAAGTGTACTTGTCTGTGTATGTGTGTGACGGTAGTTTTGTTTTTTGTATACTTTCACAGATTAACAAAAACAGTGGTAACTGACCAGAAAAATGGTCCTGATGTAGTAAAATCTCCACAGTAATTCCCCAGGGTCAATTTTGTCTGTTTTGGTTTAGTCCCTATTTGTTTCCACATGCTCTATTTTCTACATGCTTTTCTTGTTTTGGTTTGCTTCTCTGCTCCTCAAATGCCCCCCCCCCTCCTAGTTATGCACCTCACCAGAGTCTCACCTCCAGCCCCTCCTGGTAACACTGTCCCCAAGTGTTCCTTGTTTGTTTCCAGCTGTATTCAGAACATACCCCTGATATGTTTGTCCTGTTCTTTGGCAGGCGTTGTGTGTGAGCATGTTTTTTTGCCTCCCTCGTTGCACTGCTTGTTCCGTTCTTCGGGCTTCACGTTTTTCAGTCGTCAGCTTCTTTATTAAGTGGTTTTCTCTGTCTTTAGTTTTCACAGTTTCACTCTCTTCCATCCCTTGTTGTTTTGTTTTGCCGTATTATTGCTACTGACCAAAATGAACCCTTGTATTTATGTCCCGCTTCCTCACCTTTGGCAACATCATTACAAAAGAACTGTATTTTTATAAAAAAAAATACAAATATAAAATAATTTTAAAAACTCAAAGAATAAATATTTTAGTTGTTTTATTTCAGTTACTATGGGGATGGGTTTAGGGTTAGATTTAGGGAAATATTTCTTACATATATGCAGATGCACGAGTATTACACATATATGTAAAATGTATGTAATACATATGTATGTAATATGTATGAAATACGTATGCGTCTAATACATATGTAACATATGTATTCTCCTGCTATTAAACAAGATTTTAAAACATCTTGTGTGAGAATGGCACTCAGTAAAGTCTGCAATAAAACACATAATACACATATGAAACCTGTGTGACATTCAACTCTATTCACTCAGCAAGTCCGACACCAATTTACAGCAAATTCTGAGCTTTAGATTTTCATACAGCCTGTTGGAAATAAAAGCAGAAAAAAAAAAAAACGAAGGAGGAAGGGCTTTTAGCACAAGCACCCGAATGTCAAATGACTTGGAGTGGCAGTCATTCAACTCTTTTAACGTTTCTCCTTCAGGAACCAAAGGACAATGGCCCAGGCAGGTACACCCATTACAAGGCTCCATTTAGATCTGGAGGAGGGAGAAATGTAGCACAGTGAAGGCACTCGTGCCACGTGGGCGAACAACAGCTGGGTCAGTGCTTCTCAGGCTTAAGGGGTCCAATATGTCTTCGTTTGCATCTCCTGTGATGCATGTGCAGTAATTAGTCTCATTACCACATTGCAGGTGCTACAGCAGTCACCGGCTCCCACGCCAAAGCAGGGAAGAGCAGGCCTCAAGGGCAGGTGTTTCTAATATATGCCTCTAGTTTCTGGCTCAGTTGACGTGCTGAAAACGGAGGTGAGGTTCAAAGTATTGAGTTACGTATATGCTGTGACATACTACAACTGCAATACCACATTGGTTAGCACTTAAACTGAGATGGTTTAAGGCTACTCCGCAATATTTCGTATATGTTTAGGTAGTTGCATATTGCAGTCCTGGACAGTATCGGTATCAGTTATGAGTTATCGTTATCGGTATTATGATATATCGTGCAGCCCTCACAGATAAGTAGAAGAGAATGGAATAAAGAGGGTGGTAGAGAGGCAAGGCAAGAAGGCAAGAGAAGGAGGATCAGAGAGAGAGAGTCTGAAAACCTGTTTGTTCTGAGGCCCAGCTATGATCAGTCTGCAGAGCGAGTAGAAAAGAGTACTCCAGCCAAAGAGACGAGCCCCGAACGAGGGAGTGCAAAAGGCTAATTAGATACAGAAACAAACACAGCCTGACCCTCTCCATGACTGTCCGGGCTTGCCACCCCCACAACTCCCTCCACCAACAAAACAAGCATTTGGACACTCAGCCCATTCCAGATCGTCATGGACTACTACCTCCAGCCCATTCCAAAAATGGACCCTCATTCCCCACTGGAGGAGAGGGTGGGGGGGTGGGTTGGGCACACTGTGGCACTGCCATTCCTAAAAACAAAACTCAACAGCATAAGCCAGAGGAACCACCAGCCAAGCTCTAGCCATTCCCAGTCCATTGTGTACATTCCTCACAGAACTGCACCTCAGTATTGGACACATGCAAGCATTTGGAGAGATTTAGGATACGGATGTTTCTAAGACAGACCTTTATTTTAATTTTAGATTTGGCTGTTTAGAAAACTGGATACCGGGCAAAAAAGACTTCATATTCCAGACCACACAGAGATGGCCAACACTAAAGATACAAGTAGAAAAACAAGAGAAGAGATTTCAGGCTTGTGACTCTGTATGGACAGGACTTCACTGTTGCTCCTTAGCGTGTAATGCTACTAGCTAAATAAAAGCAACTTGTGCACGATCAAACTATAAAGCAAGTAATTCACTACAACAGAGTTGACGGTAACATACAACACACATTTTACTCAGTCAGATGCAGTAAAATCTTGGAAAACAAATTGTGGAATGACACCTCCTTGAAACAGCACACTTCCCACGCTTATTTCATCAGCTTATATGTTTCATATGTTGGGGTGGTTTGACCCTGTCAAGGTCACGTCGAACTTCACTTTGGCCCTCGGCGCCTGGCCACAAGGGACCACTCTGACCAATGGCAGGCGAGATCAGTTAATAACCCCGCCTACGGCCAGCCGGCTCTGGCCTGTGCGTGAGAGCTTTCGCCTCCACCCTTGAAGTGTGGAAAACTAGTCAGCTTGTGAACTACCTCTGCAAAAGATGAGCACACTTCAAGTGTGTGTTCTCTCTCTGATTTTGTACATTCTGCTGATCTTCTATGGACAAACAGCCAACGGGGGCTAATTAACGTGAATGTGGAGGCAGATTTACGTAGACGATGAAGGATGGTGTGGTGACTGATCCAAGGCAGCCACAGAACAGCCACCGCTGCATACCTAAAGCACCGCATTGCCACACTGCATTGACGAGATACGTTTGACCCTTGACTGCGCTACGCAGGTTAAGCGGGCTACAGGGAAGGTCGTTTCTCATTGGCTGACACATGCTGCTTAGCTGTTGAAGCATGACTGAACGCAAAGCTTAAAGTTAGCCATTAAAACACCAAAACGAACCCTGTATGCAACCTCAGATGCCCCTCTCATTTCCTTCCTCTCTCGTGTTCTATTTTCTCCCCTCCCCCTGTGCGTGTGTGTGTGTGTGTGTGTGTGTACGCTCTCGCTCTCACTTTCTGTGTATTTCTCTTACCTTCTTTCCTGTCTCTGTCCCTCCCCTCCCCTGCTATATATCAAGTCACACTCTCATCTCCCCTCCTCCTCTCTCTATTTCTCCCCTGCTCTCTCTCTATCTCTTCCCTCTCTCTACCTCTCCCCCTCCATCTCTCTCTGTCTCTCCCCCTCGCTCTCTATCTCTGCCCATCTCTCTCTCTCTCTCTCCCCCTCTCTCTCTCTCTCCCCCACTCTTTCTTTCCCTCTGGCCTGCAGATGGCCCCCGATGATTCCACAGTCATTTCAGCAGAGGCACTTTCACATCAGATTAACGTTTGACTTCCGTGGCCACAACCACCGCGTTGTTTACCTTCGACTGCCGCCACAGCCGCTTCTGAAACACCTTTTTCACTCTGCTGGTTCAGCGTATGCATGTGTGTGTGTGTGTGTGTGTGTTTGGAAGTGAGAGTGTGTATATCCCCCCAACGGACGTCTGTTGAACATAAAACATCTTTTTTTTTTTTCTAATTTCCTTGATCACCATTCCACTCTCCATCTACATAAGTTGTCTCTTCTATTTTTAAGGCATATCAAACTCTCTGCGGTCCTTCTGCAATGTGGGTTTCTTCTTACCTGTGCTAGCTTCAACACACACAGACACACATACCATTCTCAGGCTGTGATGTTCATGCCAGCCTTTTCACTTCAGGGGAGGAGGTGCTGAGTGTAGTGCCAGTCGCAGGCGCCAAGCCAGCCTCCAGTTAATTACCCACATGCCCTCCCAAGCACCAGTGGGGCGGCAAACGGGCGTCATGCTGCTAACCCACAAGCCTCCGTTTACCTACCAGGGTCTTCCCTTCAGCACTCACAGCACTGAGAGAGTGTGCTCACGTCCACTAAACAGACCCTGCATTCAGGCTGACACTCTCGCTGACATGGCTGAGGGCCAGTCAGGGTGCAGGGCCCCTACAGGTAAACACTGAATCCCGTCACCAAACACCAGTTTTATCCCAATATGGCACTTGTAGCCTAGTCATTACTGGGAACTTGGGTGAATCAACAGCCCAAATGTTTCTGCATTTGAAGTGCTCAAATGTGACATGTTTTTTTTATTTTTTTTGGGACACACTAAAAAACCTCCAAGTAAGATGTGTTGAAAACTAGAGTATTTTCATAGCATAATGCATAAGATTATGTGGAAATTATATAAGGGCTTGGAATTGACATCTGCAGTACAATATAATATATAACATGATAAAAGGCATCACAATACAATACAATTGTGACGATGGCCGCCCCTGTCTCTTCCCTAGTCCTGTGTTCGTGTGGGCGTGTCGGTGTGGAGGTGTGTTCGTGTGCTGTGTTTTTTGTGGGGTGTGACGCTCGTCTGTTCGTCTGTTATCGTTACTCGTTTCACCTGTGTCTCGTCAAGGGTGTGTGTGTTTAAGCGTGAGCATGTCTTTGTTGATCTTTGTCTGACTTCGTGTGAGTCTGTTGTTCGTGACTCTATGTTCGTGTTTTGTGCGAAAGCAATAAAAACCGTTGAAACGACCGTGTTGCGCCTCGAGCCCGTTCCTGCAGCGCATCCGCACCACAACGTGACAACAATACAATATAATATGTAAGATATAAGCATAACAATATGACATAGCAATACATAACAAGAATCGCAGAACAATATGGATATATGTAACAGATACGAACACCAAACATACGACGAGAATAACATTTCTACATTGCTTACATTTGAGGTTATACATTTGTAAATCTGCTTGTATTAAATGCAAACATTCCCCTTCAGGATTCCAGAACCTTTTTTTTTAAGGATGAACAGCTAACCTGAGGTAAGCATTTTGGCAAGGACACTTAAACTTGATACATATATTATCTGTTTTATCTTTAAGGTTGTTTAAGGTCATTTTAGCAGCCCTTCACTGCCAGCAGAAGTGATGGATTTATTTACTACATACATGTGTTGTGTAAAATTACATTAGGAAATCCCAGTAGGGGAAGGCCAGCATCAGGTCACATATTGCCAAAAATGTATTCAAGGTACAGCACTGTATTGGTATTCTGACCCTGGCTGTATGTAAGATCCGTCCTCTTATCCCCACATGTTTTATTCATTGGCTCATGGGCTCTCATAGGGAGAGTGCTGACCTAGGATCAGTTTAATGGCTTCCACAGTGTCATTTATGGATGCATATACATGGCGAAATTATCCAAGTTGAGCTACTCAGTTTGAAACATATTACTTCCTGGTCATCTGAGCCAGATGTTTATATCTGTATAGGTAAACCAAAATGAGAGCATAGTTTTTTTATGAACATTAGTTAAAGACAACTTGAATTAAACCAGGAACAACATTAAAGATGATTGTTTATAGTCATTTGCAGGTACACAAATATATTGAGTAGTTTTGCATGGACTAAATGAAGCTGCTGGGTTTCTCTCATGCTTCAATTTGATACAGGAAAATGTAATTACAGCACCAGAATTAGCACTGAAATAACTTCAGGCCAGAAGCCAGATGCATATCTGCCAAAGCATCCACAGTGTTTGCAGTGCCTGGCTTCCCTAAACTGTGCGGAGACTGCTACATGAAAACCAGCCCGGTTTCTAAACAAGACGTCATGCCGTGCCTTCCGCCGTTATCGCACATCTGTGCCCAGCGCACTCCCGAGAGGCGAGCTGGGATTTCTCAGAACAGGCCGAATGGCCGAGATGACAAAAAGGGTATTGCGGGAGCGGAACTTGTCCAACCGAGGCAGCAGAAAGAGGAAGAAAAGTCCAGATGAGGACTGGAAAGAAAAAAAGGAAGAGAGGGATGGAGAAATAGAGAGAGAGAAAGAAAGTGACAGAGAGTGTGAGAAATGAGGCCATTCGGGAGGAATACGCTAGTCAAACACGGTTTCATAATTACATTAGATACATTACTTTCAACTTCAAAGTTATGTATATAGCACGTTTAAAATAACAGCAACTGTCAACCAAAATTTGCACAATTAGATAAACAAAAATGTGGCATGGACAAGTAAAATAAATAGCTAAAAACAAGCAGTACAAAAGACTTAATACTTTGCAATAGGCTAAAATAAAGTAACAGAAAAAGGAGAATAAAATAATTAATTAAGAAACAACTAAAGACACCAAAGTGACTGATATCCTGACAGAAAGGTCAAAGGCAGAACAGCCAAACAAAGGCTTAATCTTGAAAAAAAGACAGATGACCAAGAAAATAAACGGGTTTTTAAATTTCAAACTGTTGAGGGGTTGAGAACAGGAGAATTGCTCTCCTGTTGAGCAACCACAAAAAAGCCACCTTTAGACCCTCAACAAAGAACATAGAGCATCTAAAACCTTCTGATTAGTAGAATACAGGGCTCGAAGGGAGAAACAGAGGCTGATAAGATCAGAGTCGGAGCTTGGAACCATGCTGGAGGAGCTTTAAAAGCATACAGTAAACCTTAAATTCCATTCTGTATCCGACTGGTAGGCCGTGCAGGATCACGAGGACAGGCGTAATGCTCTCCCTTTTGCTGATGCCTGTCAGGAACATCACGGCTGTGTTTTGGACCAGCTGCAGGTGTAACAAGCTCAACTAAAATATTCCCAAGTAGAGTGAATTGCATTAATCAAGCCAGAGGAAATAAAGACTTAAATGACCAGTTCCAGTAAAATACAGGATGCATTTGTGTTTTGCTTATATTCCTGGGTTGAAAAAAAAAACAAGCTGTGTTTATCTGTTTTGTTTTGTTTTGTTTTCAGAGAGGAATTGAAAATAACACTGTGGAGCTCTGTATATAACTTGATAATGGCCCCTGAGCAATTGGTACATCTCTGTCAGATTCAGGAGTACCAAAAATATCTTGTCTTGGTTTGCTTGAAAAAAAATTACATTTTGTTTTGACATCCAGCACTTTTAAACTCTTAAACAATCGGGCTGCAGAGAGATACTTAAGTTGGAGGTACAACTGTGTATCACCTCAATAACAGTGATCCAGTATTTTATACCTCTGGAAGATGGACAAATGTGGGAGCATGTATGAGAACAAAACAGAGCCTAAGATAAAGCCCTGAGGTATTCCACGTATTCTATAAGGAGTGATAGCTATCTATCATAACACAAAGTGTTCTGTTTTCCTAATATGAGGAAAACCATTTCAGTGCAGTACCCTGGATACCAATGTCACACTTCAAACGCTCCAGCAAAATAGTGTGATTGACAGTGTTAAAGGCTGTACTCAGATCTGAAGGGTTGATGCATTTTAAAGGAGCAACCGAATCTATAATGTCCATGTAGAATTGAATAAAGCAAGTGGTTCATCAGTGTTCATGCCTGAGGGGGATTCTCAGTGCTGAAACCTAGAGGAGAAGCAGCAAAGAAAGCTGAAAACTGGCTGGCTGTGTGATGGCATTGAGGGAAAGAACATGGAAAGGTGACCTGGAATGTAATAGGTCTGTGATCAGAGAAGCATGCATCTGCTCTACCTCTACACTGTCCACTAAAAGCCCAGTTGACAAGACAAGGTCTAAAATAAGCCTGTGCTTATGTGTGGGACCAACATCAGACTGATTAAAATTAAACAAATCAACCAATTATAGAAATTACCCAATTTCTATAGGCTTGCAAGAACAACATACATGAATGTTACAGTAAGTCAAGACTTTATCAATGATGGATGAAATGCCAGAGGAAAATTCCTGAATAAAATTACTACTGATTTTGGAGGGGCTGGGGGTGGGTTCTGAGATTAGAGCATAGGACACAGGGCACAGCAGGTCCACTTTAGCCAGCAGCACTTGAATACTCTTTCACGGTCTGCAATCGACATTTGAATCGATCTTTGAAAATGGTTGCTATGCCTCCCCCATGGCCAGTGGTCTAAGGGCTCAATGAGGAAACTACAGCTACATTACATGCACACAAACAGCAGAACACGGGACCAGTTAAGAGAAAAGGCTGAAAGAAATGACTAACAATACAAACAAACAGGGGAAAAAAAAATAGCGCTACGGGTAAGAAACACTCAACATTCTACCTCAAACTAAACAACCAACCAAACAAACGAAAAACAAGCAAAAAAAAAACTTCCCCTCACCATATCCCTTTCTGGGTTGGCCTGGAGCAGAGCCTGGGCTTGTCCAAACACATCCAAACATAGGAGGTATGGGCAAGGAGTGCTCCATTGTAATTTGTATAATTCTTTATAGTCCATTAGCCTCAGTGTCCATGCCTGTTCAGCCTGAAGGGACAAGGGGAGGTGGAGTGGGGTGGAGGAGGCCGTAGAGAAAAAGGCTGAAAACGCTGAAAAATACTGATCCATATACTGTACGGAGGGCATGTTTTGGTGCACGCTCAGAACTCGCTGAAAGGGCAGCCACAATGGTGCCAATGGACTTATCTGAGGTCTGAATTGCAAAACCGGTCTCAAATACAGAGAGAGAGAGGGAGAGAGCAACATTAGGGTTGAGCCCCAAAAAATAGGTAAAAAAAAGAGGCTCTACTGATCACAACAGCCTCAAAAACAGCTGAGTGCAATGAAAGCTACAAGAGTGTTCGTCCTTCATAAGAAACCCAACTGGAGAGTATTTGCCTAATAGAGCAAACGAAAGAAAACATGCCCAGTTTGGTTATTACAGAGTGAGACTGAAAGAAACAGTGAACACCTCTGTATAAGTGTATTCAGACTGAAGTGCTTAATGCACAAAGTCCCTGCAAGGTTCTAGGGACCTTTCAAGTGGAGAAAGGATTGCCTCCACCTTTCTTCCCAACCAATCAAGGGCCCAGGAGACCATGGCAGCTATTTCCAGCTAAAATGCATGAAACAGCTTCCTGATTAGATATGTAGTAAATCATGTTAGGTGTTAGCTCTGTAGTTAGCCCCATGAAAACCAGAACCAGAGATTCAAAGTTGGGACACCAAAACTGGTCTTTGCCGACTGAAAACATCTGTTGTGTGTGTAAAAGAGACATGACTTTGACTTGGCCCTTTAATGGGTGCACTGTATGGGTTTTTCGTCAGCAGTGGACATTGAACTGGACCAAGCTGTCAGTGAGGGGTCAGGCGATTTCCTCCATACACTGACAAGGCCCTGAGTGTCGTGCCCCCGAACAGCATTCCAGGCCCTCGACTCCACAGGAGGGTCGCCGTGGTTCCCAGTCCAGAAGATGCCGGCGAATGCGACTGGCCACTGCTTCTCTCAAGGTGCGGCCGTCACATTTGACGCAAAATAAGGCCAGAATCCAAAATTCAGAATTCAGCAGCTCGTGCGTGTTTAGTAAACGGGCGATTTGGATTGGAGGACTTTTCAATAGACTACAGTCCTGTAGACGCCACAACTCTAGTAAACAAGTCTGCTAGTACATGCAATTTTAGAATCCTTGTATATCCCCGAGTGAGATGAAGCTGTAGAACAAAGTTAGAGCTTCATGTAAAAACACAGTGTTCAACCAAACTGAAACTCTGGCACGAACACCAGGCTGCATATTCAAAGAGCAGAAGAACGCACTTTTACGGCATGGGGTTTGTGCTGTTCATCGAGCTGATGATGAGGAGGGGGCGCCTGAGTGAAAACAATAGCAATGATTGCTATTGACTGCTCTCATTGATTCACGTTACATATCCAGCGCGTCGTGTGCATATTACCCACTCCATTGATGCAACCGGGCATGAGGTGACAGCTCATACAATGCCCTATTTAACACACCTAGAGCCTTGTGAAAATGGTTTGATAGAGAATAACAACAAAAAAAAAGATTGTGAGCGAGATGCAGGCAAGGTGGATACACAGATAAGCTAGAGGGATAAAAAAAAAGTGTGTTTCTAAGAATGAACACATGCACACACACACACAAACATTTATGGGAGGTTATTTGAATGGAAGGCATTTATGGGAGCACCTCCTCAGGTTTCTCCTCACTCTCTGCTCCTCTCCTTGTCAAGAGTAGTGTAGTTGTGTCTCTGTTCTGGCATTGGGGTAGATGAAATGTGAAAGTGTATAGATGATCTGAGCTGAAACTTCCCAGTACACATAACAAACCCTGACCAAGGCAACACCCTTTGCAAATTCCAGAAATGTTGGGAAAATTAATCCAGAGGGGAGGTAGAGAAAAAAGAGAGACCACAGACAGATACAAGTAGAAAGAAAAAGAGAGCATGCAAGAAATGGAGAGACAGAGATGGATGGAGGGAGATATACAGTATAACAGGCACCACTCACTCAGAATGGAGCAATAGAAGGTTCCAGACTAACACTGAGAGTAGCCAGGGAGACACTTTCTGTCAATCTCCTGATCCTGCTGGTACCACCTTAATGAGACTTTACAAAGCCTGAGGCAAAGAATGTTCCCCAAACATTCTAGCAAAAAAAAAAAGCCTTTTCCCGCCAGCTTCACGCTCGACAATAAACCCTCACTGAGAAAGAGAGCCAACGGCATACGTTAACTCGAAAAGTACACAGTGCCAAATCCCATAGCCACAGTTTGGCACTGAGTATAATAAGAGACTGCTGTTTTATGAATCTGACATCTTAAGTGAAACCTAGAATAAAACAGCACAGTTAACATTAGAACTTAAGAGTACGTCAGAGTAAGACATCAGAGCGTAATGCAAAACATCACTTAACATTAGATCATAGTGTAATGTTGCAGCCAATTACACAGTTTGGTTGAGTAGTGTTCTAACCCTGTGGATATTCTGTGTCAAAAATGACGTACCACTGACGTGCTAACAAGTGACCACTAACTTTAAACCACCATCAATTAGCTGTGCATATACAAAATGGAAAATAAATACAGTATATAATGTTTTTAATGCAACATTTGACCTGCAGGTCCATTAGGAAGATTAATTAAGACCATTAAGAAGAGAGTGTTTCACAGATTCTGAGTTTGCTATTAGCTTGAAAGCTACTAGTTTGACTGGTGCCACGGCAGAAGAGTGAAACACACTGAGGCGAACCCTTAAACCTTGAGATCCTGAACTTTTTTTAACCACTGGAAGTTTCTATATTATGAAAATAATGTCAAACATTTCTAATTTCATGATATGACCAGGATCAGTAAAATGTGGCAGAGACCCAGTTTGTGGTTAGTTAAGTGAATGAGTGCTATTTGTGATAGCAGTCTGCTATCTGCTATTTGCCAATAAAAAGTTAGTGAGCAGGCTTAGGTATATTGATAAATGTATATCGATGCACTAGCATTTCGTATATAATGACGTAAACATCATACAGTTTGCACATTATACCTTGTTGCTATGTCCACACACGGCACAAAGTGGAGGGTTCTGCCAAAAACAGGTGACCTCACAACCACACAGACTGTCCAATTACAACTAGCGCTTTAGGCCCGCCCACATGTCCCAATCAAAAAGCTTAGCCGTAAACGACGTAAGGGGAATTCAGGTCAGTTCTTGTTTTCCCTTTGCTTGTTAGTTTCTTGTTTCTTTCACTTTCGATCCAGGGCGTGAATCAAAAACATGCGACCCGTTTTCCTATTTCAGGGTCAGAAACGGAAAACCAGTTAACGAACAGTACACGGACCCGGCTGTCTCTCTCTGGGGTGCCTCAGTGTCTTGTTTCTCAAGTTTTTTGTTTTTTTAGTTGTTTTTTTTTGTACAGAATAATACAGAATGGCTAAACTACTAGAACAACTCTACTCTCTACTCTTAGATAACTACTCTCTAGTAGAAGTGTTTTTTTTTAAGATATACAGTACGTAGTACTGATATGTAGTGAGTTTTATCAACTAAGGGCAAGAAACAACAACAATGTACTTACAACTGCAAGGTTAATATGATGTGTTTCACAAGAACTACCACTGCAGTCTATGTACCCAGCATGTTAAACCTTCATAACCCTTCAGAACAATGCAATTGGAACAAATCTGTGAGAAAAAATTCAGTATTGAAACAGTAAAAGATGATCCTCTTGCATGTTATTACTCTCTCTCTCTCTCTCTCTCTCTCTCTCTCTCTGTCTCTCTTTCTCTATTACTCTCTCTATTAACACAAGTGGCAATGCAAAACTATACAGTAAAAGACTGTTGCAGATACAGGAACTGTCAAAACACCTGATCTCAGTTGACGAAGGAGAGGGTGAATGAGAGACTGAAAGCGAAAGTGAGGGAGAGAATGAGAGAGATGTGGTGAGATGGAGAGACAGAGAGTGGGAGAGAAAGAGAGAGAGAAGAGAGGGAGAGAGCGTGTGTGTGTGTGTGCGTGAAATGAATGAGCTGTGGAAGAGAACAGAGTTGAGAAAATTATTTTTTTTATTGTTCTTTACGCCATGTGTGTGTGAGAGCGTGTGTGAGCGTGTGTGACTGATGTCCAAGACAATGTGCGCTTGCAGGCACTGCCAAAGCCTCAATTCGGAAACCTTTTTAAACATGAATAAAATATGAGTATCGCAGACACATAACACCCCTTCTAAGAGAATGAGAGAGACAAAGACAGGCAGACAGAGACAGGCAGACAGGGAGAAAGAGAGAGAGAGACAGGGAGAAAGAGAGAGAGATAGGGAGAGAGAGAGACAGGGAGAAAGAGAGAGAGAGACAGGGAGATAGAGAGAGAGAGGGAGATAGAGAGAGAGAGACAGGGAGAAAGAGAGATAGGGAGATAGAGAGAGAGACAGGGAGAAAGAGGGGGACAGAGAGTCAAAGTCAGTGAGGAATAAAGATACAGGGAAAGGGAACTGGGCTAATGTAATCAGAGAAAAAACAGATGATGAGAACACTGAAGAGAAAGAAATGTGAGAAATGAAAGGAAGAAGTGATAAAGAATGAATGAAAAAATTAAATACTGCTGTTATTGGTACCGAATACCTCACACGACCCCCCCAAATAATTATTAAACTTCGCCTTCTTCGGGAGGGCTTTCTTTCCCCAATTAACCTCCTCCTCTAAAGCATCACTTTTGTATGCGTCTTTCTTAGCCTCTATTTTTGCCTATCCATTACCATCTACAGTATAATCTCAGCCAAATCCAAGATGTTTAAGTGGCACTCTTAACACAGGCATGTTCCAGTGCAGTGGGCTATGGCTGATCTTGGATCAGTCTCTGTTCCATCCACCACCACTCCAAGCTGTGGGTGGATAGCGTCGGCACTGAATGTGTAACAGCTGTGTGGTATATAGTCTCTGCACCTGTGTGAGTCTCAGCGTTGTCCAAAGTACACCTGGAGTGCAGAGTTTCAGCTTGTAAAAATATCAGCCTGAAATACACAGCTATGTTAGCTAATTCATTTGGGTTAGAATAGTTTCCTTGATTTGGTAATCATTTTTGTAAATCATTTATGGAAAATCAACTGTTGATGTATTTCAAAACCGTCCTGTACTGTGATGTAGAGTTTGCAGGATAAGTAGAGGCATTTTAAAGAAGGCTGTAAGCAGGGTTCAAGTTTGCTGGCAACTTTCTGCAGACTTCCCATAAATCCTTGTGCTTGACTCATTCACTTACTTACAGCATAAACTGAGAAAGTGCAGGCACATCAAACTAGGGGAACCACTTTAATAACATCTCAAAAGAGAGCATGACACCCCCATTAGAAGGACATATGGGATCGGGTTATAGTGCTACAACACACAAAATAAAAAAAAAAAATTTCAATCTGATCTAGGAATCTGTGACAAAAATGACCAAAAGTCACCTGGCAGAGTGGACAGAAGGCATAAAATCCATCTTTGTGAAGTCACTTTTTTCCAGAAAATTTATGCCAGTGCAGACTTCCTAACTGATTAGCATTTAGAGCATTGGACTTAGCCAGTAGATATGAGGCCATCTGTTAAACCACTGAAATAGAAAATATCTTTGATTGTATGAGAGCTAGCGACCTGTAATGACCAGTGGAAAGCAAACCACCAGGTCACTGCATATGAATGACAAATTGGTGTCTGTCCTAGTGCTCTGCTGGATAGAGGACATGGACCATAACCACTATAATATCCGGCCTATAATTGGAAATCTGGTGACCGCTCCCAAACACAGGCTGGATGTAGGGGAATTCCTAGTGCTGCTAAGAGATTATTCAATTCACCTTTTCAGGTGGTGATAAAGTGATATCAACTGTGAATCAAGCCAGCTGGGACCAGATGCAGGGTTAAGACAGACTACCTAAATCTCCTTTGGGATCAGTAGGAATTACCAGCTAATGGTCAGATTTTTCAGGAGCTATGATAAAATACCGCATTACAATTTTATTAGCCATTAAACACTGGTTACTACAAGCAGAAAGTTTCCCCGCTGAAAAATTTATGACCATGTGTAGATGTTTCCATATTTACACATGCATACACTACTGCAGGTATACTTCTCCCCGAAGGAACCGAGATGGAGGAACAGGCAACGTCTCACCCAGGTGTGGGACTCATTATGCTGGGAACAGATTCCCGGCAAACCACCTCAGGAGAAACTGTTTGTTGCATTTGCTTTGTGGCAGGCCGGAAATAGATTGCTGCTGTGTTATAAAGCCGAGTTTTTTTATTTGGTTTGTCTAGAAGATTTCCGGATTTGCGCTGTAAATGGGGTAGATAAAGACTCTTTGAGAGCAGGTCTCATGCTCGTTGAATGTAATTGCACTGAAAACTCCAGATGCAAGCAGAATTTCCGTAGAGTTGGCACAGTCTGCCTGAAGACGCTTACTCATGCTAAAATAAAAAATTCATAACATTGATCTAAAAACTCCAGGACTTTAAATGTCTTTTGTCTCATGGTATATTCAACAGTTTTCAAGGATCGAGATATTTTTGTCATTGGTATATTTATTTAACTTTTTTTTTTTTTTTTTGTATGCTTTAACTTTCACCCTGGTAGTGCTGGAATGCAATTAGAGATTTCTAATGAGTGCGTTATCAAACACAGCCAGCATGCATGAAAGCTTCTCTCAGTGCAACAGAGCGAGAGAGAGAGAGAGAGAGAGAGAGCGAGAGAGAGCAAGAGAGAGAGAGAGCGAGAGAGGGAGAGAGAGAGAGAGAGAGAGAGAGAGAGCGAGAGAGAGAGAGAGAGAGAGAGAGAAAGAAAAAGTCATCCACAGTGTTTCTTCCTCTCATCCTGATCGTCACTGTAAGAGAGTGTTAATTATTGCAATATGGGACTGAATTCCGAGGAATTAATCATAATACGGTAACCATCATAGGATTTGGGGAGCTGTGTGCTTAATATTAATGAGGCTTTGTGGGGCAGAATTAGCATAGCTTTATGAGAGCACTGTAAGAGGAACTGGAAATGTCACAACCAATCCCCCAACAGCCCTTTCGCCTCCTTCCTGTTTGATGAGGCTCTGCTTGGCCGTGTTCCGGGTTTAGCTCTCTTCTTTTCCTGTGTCGGGTCCCGCATTCCGATTTCAGCAGTTCGGTGGCCCCAAGGGTGAGGAAGACGTCCCCAATGCTGACTAGAGAGTGGGAGGGGTAGAGAGGGCAGGTTTACTAACACACACACACACACACACACACACACGATGCCCAGTGCAAGTCCTACAGACGGTGAAGCCCTTGCGGCTCCAAGGGCCCACAGATCCAAGCCCGTGGGAAGGTTCCGGAAGGAACATCAACTGCCAGCAGTTCGGAGCAGCTGATTAACGTTCCTGCCAGTGTCCCCTGGTTAGACTCCAGGCTGGCCTGACCTTCTCATCCCCATCCACTGCTGTCCAATCAAGCTCAATTATTTCTCCTCTCATGATGACCGATTCTCAGCGCCTTTCATATTCCTAGTGCCCTCTCACCCACTATCTCTCTCTCTTTCTTTATTTGTTTCTGTCTCTCTCTTTTTCTTGCTATCTCTATGTCGCACACATTCCCTCATCGTGTCTCTCTGCCTGTCTCTCTCTGCATCCCCATTCTCCATTTACCAAAGGTCTTTCAGTAACCGGTATCTCATTCAGCCATGTAGGCAAAAAGAGAGACAAGAGGTGAGATGTGCTACCAAACTGCACAAACAAGCAATGGAAAAAATAAAGGGGACTTACGTGTCATTAAAAGGATAGGGAAGCTGTTTTCCTCACAAATGTTATTTAAAGTGCAGTTTCCAGTCATTCATAATCTTGCAGACCGCAAGCTAACTGATCGCTTCAGTACTGAGAAACTTATCCCTCCTCTTCAAATATACATGTATCTTCAGATGTTTCCCAGTACAAAGTCATAACCATGCTTTTAATTACATTTTCTTAGCTTTTTTTGTCCTTTTCCACAAATCAGTTCTTGTAGCTACATCCAGATATTTATAAATGACTGGGACATGATATATAGCAATAGCAGTTAGTGCTAAAAATTGAATGCGATATTGCTGTCAGTACATGTTGTAAAGAAGAAGGAAATACACAAATACAGCCTACATTGTGAGTTTCCTGTTTTCAGAAAGCAGAGGAGGTTCTGAAGACGTAGGCGACTGTCCCACTGGACTGTGTTCGAGCCCTGTTGAGAAGCTTTTCCAAGTCTGTGCTAAGCTGTATTATAAATGAGGGAAAATAAACGAGGGAAAAAGTCTTATTCCTGACGGTCTGATCAGACCTAGACCAGCTCCCTGCCAAAGGCCAGTCTGAGACTATGTGCAAGAGCTCAATCTTGTGGGAGAAGACTTGGTATTCAGAGGAGCTAATTAGTGTCTTGAAGCTAACCTGGCCTTGTTGAATTTGTGTCCTGAAGCTAACCTAGCCTTGTTGAATTTGTGTCCTGAAGCTAACCTGACCTTGTTGAATTTGTGTCCTGAAGCTAACCTGGCCTTGTTGGTTGCCTTTTTGGATTTTGCTGTTTTCTTTCTTTAACAGTGACCAACACCCCAACTGTCTGGCATTCTCAATGAACATTATGCCTTTCTCTCTCTCTCTTTCTCTCTCTCTCTCTCTTTCTTCATGTCTCTTTTCTTGATGGCTCACACACACCGCCTCTCCGTCTGTGCCATTCCTGTCTCTCTCTCTCTCTTCCTCTCTCTCGCTCTGTCTTTCTTCATGTCTCTTTTCTCGATGGCTCACACACACCGCCTCTCTGTCCTGTGTCTCTCTCTCTCTCTCCTTCTCTGCGTACTCCAGTTACCTAAAGCCGTTTCGGTAACTGGCTTATCATCTCTCGACACAGCTGAAGAAGACAGCAGGTGAAGAGGGCCACAGACGAAGTGGCTGATAACAGGAGACAAACAGAGCTACAAAAAGCAATGGCAAACCGATTCAAATGTAAAGAGGGCTACTCATCAACGAAGGCTGTAACTCAACTGATTTATCAAAAATAATCAATCGCTCATCATTTGATCAGTTTAGATCCAGTTTTGGACATGGTGGTGATCTCCTGACCTTTCATTCATTTGCCTTTTTAGATTTTACATTAGGACCATAATTAAATCATTGCTTCCTTTCCCTGCATTTATTGCTGACTCTCAGCATGAACTTAAATTAACCCCAAAGAGCCATCATTCCGTAAGCTATGAAAAAGAAGAGGTCATAAGCCAATGCAATTGGGGGGTCAATGAAGACAGTTGTGGTTCACAGTACAGTTCAGTTGCATTATGTGAAGCTGGTCTTATTGTTTTGTGACACAGACATGTCTTTGGGTCTCATTAAGGGATCACAAGGGCCAGAAAAGGATGCTAACTCCCCCCCAACCCACCCAGTTGAGTCTCGCTTCCTCTTGGTTTCTTCATTTTACTCTCAGTAAAATGAAGAAACCGAGAGTTTTTCCTTGCCACTGTTGCCCTTGGTTTGCTAACTGGGGGATTGGACTCGGTCATCTGTAAAGCTGCTTTGAGACATCGGTTGTTGTAAAAAGTGTTAAATAAATAAAATTTGACTTGACTTGACTTGATCACAAGGAGCATGCACTTTACCCGCCAGCGTTAAAAGTGGAGTGTATCGTTTTTTGGGGGGTTTTTTTTCATTCTGCGCTGGCAGCCCTGGGTCTTAACGCGTTGGAAATGACGTCTCCTTTATCCAGCGCGCCGACCTTGCCTGATGACGCTAATGATGATGCACTGAAACCATCCACCATTACGGCTCCGTCACTGTCAGTTACGCACAGCTTCCAGACCTGGGCCCCAAGCAGTAATGGCCATAGATTCATCATACGTGCAATGAGAAATCCATCTCTGCCATTCCGTGTCTAATACAGACGCTGCCCTTGACGTGTACGATATTTAGCCCATAAAAAACCCATGACCTCGGTTCTATTTTCTGCATTTTGAGGTTTTCGGTTTCACTCAAGACAAGTGAGCACACGTACTTCGCTCGGCTTCCTTTTCGGGACGTGTCCATTACGGCTCTCGCGGTGCCACTTTCATCACCCTTTCCACAGGCCGTTGCTCACTGAGAGCCCACATCCATCACCCGCACGGCAACAAATCCACATCCTCCATTATGGCTCTAAGTGGGCCAGTTTTTCTGGCCGTCCCTGTAGAGCTCTCCAACCACGGGTATCAATCAGAACAGCCATCGTCTCTTCACGGCACATCAGTCATGACTTGAAGGCCAGCAGTGTCACTGAACCCCCCCTGGACCCTCCAGAATGGGGGGGTGGGTGGGGGGTGGATTCCTGAAGACACCGTCTATCTCACACACATACACACACTCACGGCCGCAGCATGTGATCATCGGCCTAAACACTGTTGCTTCAGACTCAGGCTTCCACAATAACAGTACTATAAAAACACTACATTACCATCTCACAGGTTGACTGATCAGGGCAAATCAGGAATGAATATCCTTGAAACTGAAATGCAGTTCTTTAAGAAGTGGAGCTTGCAGACGTTAGCATATTCTCTCATATTCTCCACGGCAGCATTATGCATAGGCACATAAGCACTCACACCAAAACCCTTCATAGGCCATTCTGTCCTTGGCAACACCTCTACTTTTTCTGAAATCGCATTCGTCCCGCCACTGAATCACCCCCCCCCCCCTTCCACCCACCCACCGGCTGCTCGGTCATTTCCTCGCACGGCATCCGATGCGGAAGCATCGAAGACTAAGTCACGGAATCAGCCTGAGATGCGTTCGACTTCCCGGCGGCCGGCTTCCTTATCAGAATGCTGTACAGGATTATCCCTCTATGTTCCGGGGAGTGACTAGGAAAGAGAGAGACAGAATGAGAGAGAAGCAGAGAGAGAGAGAGAGAGAGAGAGAGAGAGAGAGAGAGAGAGAGAGAGAGAGAGAGAGAGAGAAGAGGAGCCGCAGAGAGCGACGAGCAAGCATTTGCTGGCTTTGAGGTCTCACGGGCAGGACGTTTCTCTGTTTAATGGTGTGTACCGAGCGTCTCCAGGGCGACTGAAGCTGGGATTTCACCCCTGTGTGCCCGTTATCTGCAGCTCAGTAAAGTCTGCTGCTTGCCTGTAGTCCTTCCTCTTATGCCAGTTAACGTCACCCCAGAAATACACAACCTGAAAGTTCCATGTTAAGATGGATGAATACATTTCACTATGAAGTAAAATACCATGATATTTTTTTTTTTAGATAATATCGCCCTCCCCTAGGATCTAGCCTTCTTCAAATAAGTGCTGTTTTTTTCCATCTGCAGTAAGCCTGTTCAGCAACTTTTTTTTTTAGCTTCTTAGGTTAAAAAGTAATCAGAACTAGAAATATTACCATAATCCATTGTTCTCATATTGCTCATCCCTAAAATATATCTCTGGTATTATAACACTCCTATCGGCATTGCTAAGGATTATGGGAATAGCAGTGGAACTTTGGTGTCTTGAATGTAAGGATAAGGATAAGGAATTACATAGTACAGACTTGAGAGTTGAGCTGGATATACCTGGAACAATTCTCACTGTCTTTGGATCGACCCAGTGATGTCATGGGTCATCCGGTAGTTAAGACAAGGCTGAAGTGGATATTGGAGACATCAGATTCATCAAAGATCAGAACAATAATACAAAAAAAATCGCTTTTTTTAACCTTTGCCGGAGTCTCTGTTTTCCTCGCTCTCTCCGTCACGTGCTCTCGCTCGAGCAGGGCGACCCCATTTCGTGGCTATGCATCAGATGGTCTTCCTTCTGACCGAGGGTCCACCAATAACTCAGACCGAGCTCCACCAATAACACAAACACACACATCTCCATCACAGGCCAGCTCACAGAAGTCAGGGGTTCAAAAGCAAGCATGCATTTAAGCTATTTGGCTTTGTCTTTTACCTGACAGAAGTCAAATGGCTTTGTTTGAATGAGCAAGAGATTAATGGTGCAAAAATAAAACGCTTCACGTATAGTCATTAAGAACCAGATCCTTATTTGTTTACCTGTATGAACCGTTTACAAAATCATAATGAAACCTCTCAAGTGGGAATCGAGGTCACGTAACACTTGCGGTGAGACATAGAATCTGAAGCTAATGTGGAAATCATGTGCTTCAGTGCCATAGTGAGCACCACACATCCACTTAGCAGCACCTCCCAGGTCTCTTATCACAATCAAGTACAGGATATATAACATAACAACCCACAGAACCTCCAAAGTGGTCTGCAAATTAAAAGAGACCATGGCCCAGCACCCCTGGCTCCACCTAGCAAACAAGTGGCAGAGGATCGTGCCTGAAGAAGATGTGGTTAGCGCCACCCGCTCTGGGATGGAACCGGCTGATTTCTGCAACCACGGACAGCGCAGTTCTGGTTCAAAACGGCCCGTGCCCTTGTAACGGTAGAGGTTTGACCGCTCCGTGGTGTGTGGCCCTGTGAGCCTGATAGTGCACCATTGCAGTGCCCTAAATAGTATTTGGAGCACGGCCATGCATAAGAACATAACAGAGATATCTCTAGACTTGCATACAACTGCAGCGTTATCACACACTCGCAAGTTTCTTCCCCTTAGATACATAGTGCATGTGTTTTTTGACCTCCAAACAGGACACATCTCACACACAGTTATTCGGGGCGCTCTGGCATTCCCAGAATTCCTGAGCTCCTCCAAGACACACGTCACCATAACAGCCCCCCAGCTGGCAGGATGCCAGCGGCTGAGTCCAGTGACCCCTGAACTATCCATTGAGCTGAAAACTGATTATCACCACACAGTAAAAGTGGCTAGAGCTGTGGGGGTTAAACCCCCCCCCCCCCCCCACCCCAACCACCAAGCCTGAAAGGCCTTCCTGTCCCCTTCTAGGAAAAAGACATCTTTAACGTCCTCGAGGACACTCGTACGTCCATTACACAATGCACACTGTGCTTCTGAGCTGCTCGTAACAGTCAGAGATGTTCAGCTGAAAACCGAGGCGGCTGATAAATGCGCCGGCAAGTGAACCTCACAGTTTCAGTTGTATAACACAACGGCAGCACGTACTGTAAATGTTCATTTATTGGCATTCAGTAACTCTGTTTTATTAGCTTCGGTTTACTCATGTTGTGTTCTGGCCTGCACAGGTGGTCTTGCTTCTAATATGAACATGACCAAGGCTCAGAGTCATTACCCAATAAGCCTGGGAATCTTCTTTTATACCACAGTGAAATTTACGGTAAATTTAGTGACAATAAAAGTCAATAAATGTTGATTCATTATGTGTGGTGTGTAAACATTTATTAGGCTTTACGATAAATGTTGATTCATTATGTGTAGTGTGTAAACCTTTACAAGACTTACGCAAGATTAAAAACCATCACAAACACATAAAAGCAAAAAAACTTTTTAATTTGAGCTTTATTTGAGTTACTTAAGTATGTGTTACTTAAGTCAATATTACTACTAATTATTGATTAAGACAATAAGCCATCAGTACTGTTTACTATTTGACTCTTATTAACATTACCATTTTGCTCATGTTGTTTGTTTACTTTTGTTTTTTGTTTTTTTATAATCTGTGGCCAACAGTGTGGGTGGTGAGATGAGTTCAAGGAGATCTGATTGGGTAACAGAGGGCTGAACTCACAAAGGTCATTGTGAAGGGACTGAGGGTAAATCCTAGTCTAGTGCTGGAGGTACGCTTCCATTAGGCCGTTCCGTCCTATCGCTTCATTATGTAAACTGTGACCTACCATACATTTACAACAAGGGGCAGAGAGAGAGAGAGAGAGAGAGGAAGAGTGAGTGAGAGTGAGGGCATGCATCAGTGCTCAGATAAAAAAAAAAAACTGAGGTAAAGGATTAACAGAGTCTAATTACATTTCAGACAGCACACAAACTAAGAAAGAGGGGCTAGAATCAGCGAGAGGGGCTGACAAACGAACCGCAAAGACAGGAGGAAGGACACAATGATAAGAAGAGAGAAAGCGAAGACAGAAGCCTCGATTCTCGCAACTGCCTGACATTTCAGAGTCGGCCTCGTGGGGAAAACACAGAAAGAACGTTTTCAGCAGAGTGCGTGAGACCGAGCACCCTGCAGACCCCCAGACTCGCTAGGAGCATGCAGGCCCGAGTAAAAAACACCACACTATTGCGTTGCACTCGTGCACGCTCTCTCAAAACTTACCATTGTGCGCAGAGATGTACAACACTACGTCAACGAAGGTGTTGTCACAACAATACATAAAGTGACAACAGTTTTGCGATTGACCAGAGTAAATGTCAGCCCTTTTAAATTTCATGGCACATTCGCACGAGCTTTTAAGCGAATGTCCCAGGGTTACTTTTGTTTCCCGGAGTGCAAAAAAAACCCCACATTGCACAAAAACCCGCAAATTGCTCTATTTTTTTTTTTTTTTTTTTTAGTGAGTGAGTGAGCTAGTGTTGCAGAGAAAACGCTCGTGAATGAGCTGCATGCTTCGCTGCCCTTCCAAATCAGCACCGTGCGGAACAGAGAAAATCAACTTCTGTCAAATAGTGAGAGATTTCTTCAAATGAACTATTACCGTACAAAACACTCTCGGGTGAGAAGATGTCGTGCTCTTTATCTTACGTAAAATTCTTATTTGTCTCCTCTTTGAAATGACAAAAGCCATTTGCAGTGTGAAATAACAGTATATATAATGTAACTAGAGTTTAAACAAACTAGCACAAATGTGCTGGATTAGCGAAACTCTACATCTGGTCGTCTGCAGAGCTCAGAGGTGAGTGTCGTAACACATAGTCTGAAATTATGGCCTCCTTTAGTGGGATTACGAACCTGTGTCTCACCGTTAGTTTGGTGCGATAACGAGACTGTTACCATGTTTTAATGCAAAAAAGAGAGTAACATTCAACATCTGATGTCTTGTTTAGCATATTCTATGACTATAGGCATGCTGGTAAATCTTAAATCTCCCTGCACATGTATCAGAATGAGCCAAAATGGAAAAGGAATGGATTTTTTACTACTCTGCTTTGCGAATCAAATTATATATTTGAATCGAATCAACAATTTGCCACATTCGAATTTTACCACGTTCATACTTCAACCTCGGTGTTCGATTTAATGAGTATTGGCGCTTGGTTACCTGAAGTAACGGTGCTTTCAGAAGAGTTGGAATTAAGGACGGGGGAAGCCAGGGGAAGCCTTTCCGAACTGTCTGGATCAGCTCCGGCGAAACAGGATTTCACCACGGTCTCAGCTTGCTTTCCGACCAAACAATGCGGAGCTCTTATAGCGTAAAGCGGTCTTCGGGCAACTATAAGCCAAAAAATGATCGTCGGGTTGATCATTCACTTCTGTATGCAACGGTCACTTCTCCTCCAAGCGTGCGTCGCTCATTGAGTTTAAGTATAACGTCGCTGATCCGGTTATCTCCAATCACTTCTGTTCAGTGCTCCCGCGCACGCCACTTGCCGCATAACGCGTGTAGCCGACGCTCTGAACGTACACTGCTTTACGCTGAAGCGCACCTCTGGCTGCACGTTCTCTTCAAGGAGGGGGTACGCTTCTCTTACAAAAGCGATAAGACGAACAGTTTCGACAACAGAAAACGGGGGGCAAATCGGGTCAGGGCGAGACCTGTCTGTTGTCTCGCTGCGCTCAAAGACAGCGTCTGACATCCCTGCGGCTGACGGGCGCTTTTCCTCTCCCCGCTTCACAGCCCGATAGCACTGCCTACAGTTCTTAAAGAGGCACAGCCCGACTGCTACGGTCACTAATGCCCAAATTACGTGATCAGCAGTAATATAAGTATGCCACACAAGCAAAAGACTAGTTTATGGATTTGTTTATTCATCTCTATAGATTTGCTCCTTCTTGTCAAAGGCCTATTGATTATACAGTGTTGCCTTTGATTAAATTGACATGGGTTCCTTTATTCATTAGTTAATCAAGTGATATTCAAGAACATAAACGTTATCATATATAGTAGGACAGAAAAAAATCCAACAACATTGTCATTTATACAAAATGACTCACTCTCTCACTCTCTCTCTCTCTCTCTCTCTCTCTATCTATCATATATTACACATATATAAATGTAAGTATTGTTTATCATCTTGCCTGATATACACCCTCTGGAGGTTCATCCATGTCTGTTATTCCTAGCCCATTTCTCCTTTACCAGCACTCATGTATTTACACCTTTGGTATGGTAATGGAGTTCACCCAGAAGTCCAATATTTTCGGAATCACGGAGAAACCA
>JAOYMR010000027.1:15519007-15535725 GCA_025802075.1 Tenebrosternarchus preto
AAAAATCTCACTCCCACCAAACTTAAAAACTTGAGAGCCCTGCATTGTCTATTTGTGGTCTGAGGCCACTGGACACTGACCCAACTGGCCCAGTCAGTAATCCTTCCCTAGTTCAGCACTGTACTGGGAACAGTTTGCCACCCTCACTATATGCTATTGGCACCTTTGAGACATTGACCATTGACAGCACAGTCCATGGAGCTATTCCAGTCATTTGGTTGAACTCTTGCTTTGGTTGGGTTAGAACCAAAAGATTGAATCCTCACCATCATCCTTCTACCATCACCAGTCATATCAGGAAATGTGGCATTTGTAAAACACAAGTTACTTATCCTCCCATGACAGTGGATATTCAGTGTTTGATGGAGTTTTAAGTATCAACAGGTGTCATTCGAACCGTTTACAAAGTTCGGTTTTGCAAGGTGAAACTCTCCAGTCCGTCACACACTTCTAACCCTTGACTGCAGAGTATGTGTAGCTAGTTTGCTCATTTAAACTTACTTGGTTTGTCACAGGCTCTACACATAATCATAACTGAATTTAATTTTGTTTAGTTCTGCACAATCTGGAGATGTTTGCTTTTCTGACCACAAACCTATTCTAGTATCCTGTGCATATATGTAAGGACATTCTATAGCGTTACTACAGTGTACTGTACTAGCATTACTTCAGAGACTGTGATAAGGTAGTAACGACTACAATGAAACACACAATGTCAATCTTTAGGGTGTTGACCTTGTTTCCAATGTTCCAATGAGGTAAAGTCAGAGATAACTATAAAAGCACCTCCATCTCCCACATTCTGCTGTAACCAAGTCACACAAGCCAGCGGTCACCGGAAGTGTCTGGACCTTTCAGAAGGAAGCATTGGTTTGAATGGCTTCTGTCTTACTGCTAGAAAAAGTTCCCAGAGGCCTGATATCTTGTTTAGAGTTGTAAAATGTTTGTCCACTGGGAAACTTTATAATGGTTTCTTTTTGCTAACATGAAGTTCCTTGGAACTATTCTCTATATATATTTGAGTAATGGGGAGGCAGGCAGTCATATAAAAAGAACCCAATGTTACACTTGAACAAAGAAGACATCTAGAATATTTCTCCCAAAGCTCTTGATTGCAGTATCTAAGTGTTAAAATGTGCATGATCTTTTGTTACATACTAAAAGCAACTCGTGTTTCCAAGTTCTAAAGAACAAAAACAGTTTTTTTTTTCCCCATTGTGCAAAACACAAATCACATTAAATTAATAATTGGCTAATTACAGCAATCCTCATCAGCATTAACCTCATCAGGAACATGACAAGCCAGCAGGTTATAGTACAACTACGAATCTATCAGCAATCAACACTGTGTACGCCCAGAACATTTTTTAATTGGCACTGGTGACTTCAACCGCATGAATGTGAACTTAGCACTGCCAAAATTCCACCAGTAATGTTGATTTTGTGTGGCGTGGTGTAAACGCACTGGACCTTCTTTACACCAACATCCATGTTACATACATGTACGAAGATCACCATGGCACCCCCATCCCCTCCCCCAACCTGATCCACCAAACCACTTCTCTCTTATATAAAGTTCCAGTGTATAGACTGGCCCAAATGTGCCAAACCAGTTCTGAAATGTGTGAGGACCAAGCTTGAAGGAAACATCTCAGCACTTCAAGACAGACTGCTGCACATTCAAAGAGGTTGAGAGCCACACTCATTCACAGGAGAACACAGTTTCTATGATTGGTCATTTCAAGTCCATAAATGAAAGTGCATTCTGTTAAAAAACATTGTCATACACGCTAAATAGAATCCATCGGTGACTGCAAATGTGTACTGCTGAAAACGTGACACATCACTTTCAGATCGAGGGCTTCCCTTTCCATTAAAGAAGCCAACATGTCCAGGGCTACTGATTAAGCAAAATGCAGCTAGACCAAACAAAACATATTTATTTGAGATTCGTCTGACTTCGGTTTGTCTGGAGGTCATTGTTGTCCTAACATACATCTTCAACATCTCCCTAAGCGGGGCTGTTTTTTTTTCTGAGTTTTTAAATCACCACCATCATCACTGTGAGAAAATACATTGGCCATGTACTTCTGTTCAAATGACATAAGACATGTCCGTGTGGCTGGAATGACCTGTCTCACTTGAACATATTCTTCTGTTCTTTGCTATTGTGGCTGGACGATCGATTGTAGAGGTGCGATTAACTTGCCTGCATCCGACAGTTAGTCGATTACCTATGTCTGCTGTTTTATAGTTGTGCAATGGCGGATAACATGGGTGATACAGCACCAGACAGAAATGAAGAGGAGACGTACCCTTACCGAGAGAGAAATAAATGTTCCCCAGAGGAAGAGGCACGACTAGAGAGGCAGCACTTCTGGAAAGTCATCGATGCATTTAGATTTTACAGGTAGCCTGCACAACTTTTGCTAATAGCATCAAACTTCCGAAACGCGCTATGAAGTTAGCTGGCTAGCAAGGGAAACAAAAAAGAGAGACAGCACCAGATGGCTTGCTAGCGAGCCATTTCATACTAGTTTGACCTTATTCAGTACAGAATATTTTCTGAAATGTTGTGGGTTTTAACATGTGTGTTAGCTGTCCAGCGTAACGGCTGTAAAATAATTCAGTTATTTTTTATATCAACTAGCATGAAGGCGATAGGAGCTCCCATTGTAACAGCACCGCTTGCTACCTAGCTATGAGTTCGTTAGTTTGTTATTTAGGTGGCATTGAACCTGCGACTGTCTTGCACTTTATCACCATAGACATGTTCTTTGAATAAATGAATACTGTCAAATTTACTCTCTAATCTGGCATTGATCTGTATATGATTTTAAATGCCAGCTAGCTACTTACGCGAGGTTTTTGTAGTAAAACTCTAGCTTTATCCAGAAAAGGATGCGCGTGTAGCTGATCCTAATACAGTTTACAGTACACTCGAGTGCATATTATTGCATCTTTAAAATGGACTCATTTGGATGTAGTGATTTCTATAGGACAAATTCAACAATATAGTCAATAAATATCACACTGTCAAAGTTGTATAAATTATATTTTGTAGTTAGCTACCCTTTTTTATATGGGCGAAAGAGCTGCAATAGTAGTTGCAGTGTAGTTTTAACTGAGTGAGCACATTGATCTCGCCACATTGACCCTTGGGTAGTGAATCTGACCAGTTTACTTATAATTAAATTGCAGCCTTGGGGCTTGACTGGTGTAAATGTTTTATCCGATACCTACCACCCACCCGCTGTCCTTATGTCCAGGACCCACGTTCAGGAGCGGGTCAACCGGACCGAACGCCAATTCCGTTGTCTCCCACAACGGCACCAGCGCCTCCTGTCTGGCTTCTTACCTCACCTGGACAGGATCCGCCACTGCGTGGACCAGAACCATGAAGTTCTGCAGGCCGTCGTGCGCAACTGCATCCACATGTTTGAGAACATGGAATACGGAGAGGATGTGCGTGAAACGCTGGGGTGGCTAGCCTGCATAGCACAGAGACTGTTGTATACTTATTTCATGGACAAAATATTTCTTGTACATAAAAATTCCATAAGTCTTTGTCCGAAATAAACCCCTAACATTTATTTGCAGTAAATTACATTCCTTCTACTAAATCTTGCTTTACATAGCTTTATTACTGATATGGCCAGTAGCTACCATAGATTGTTTCAGGAATTAAATTGTAGTTAAATTGAACTTGTCCTGCCTTCCTAGGACAACAGGAGAAAAGTGGCACCGACTTCCACGTTCGACATGGACAAGCTGAAGTCCACCATTAAGCAGTTTGTGCGTGATTGGAGTGAGGCAGGAAAAGCGGAGAGGGACACGTGTTATAAACCCCTCATAGAAGAGATTCAGAGGCAGTTCCCTCCTGAACAGTGGTGAGTATAACCCTGCATATACTTTACATACTATAAGGGCTGCCACAGATACATTCTCTATACTTGGATTTACCAGATCAAATCATAAAGCCTCCGTCTTTAGAAAGACCAGCGAAAATAGCTGGAATAGCGTAAACTGAATGTAGTGGTTTGCCATTGATGAGGAGCACAACGAAAGCTAACTGCCTGTGCATGGCAGCAGTCCTCAATATGGTGTAACGGTTGGAGTATGTCTGACCAGTTGTACATGGCAACATCAGCTGTCAGCGTCTAAATTACAAGTGGCAGTTTATTAAATCTATGCTCGTATACAATGCACATGTAAGACACGTGCTTATTAAAGCAGCTGATGGTTGTAGGGGGCGGAGTTTCTAATGAAGTGAATGGTCAGTGAAGGTATAAGCTACACACATGCTACCCATAATGCACACAAAGGTGTTTTCATTTGTTTTCTTGTTCACAGTGACGTTTCGAAGGTCAGCGTCCTGGTCCCTGGAGCTGGTCTGGGCCGCCTGGCGTGGGAGATTGCCAACCTCGGCTACTCCTGCCAAGGCAATGAGTGGAGCTTCTTCATGCTCTTCTCCTCCAATTTTGTCCTTAACAGGTACAAGGGCCTCAACCTTTAGACAGTCCAATTTTCGAACAGCATTAAGCCTAAAGAAGACATTGCAGTACTTTTACTTTCCAACATCAATATTGAAACCTTGCATACTGAGATTATACCTATCCGTAAAAATTCATTCTTTTAAAAAACGCTAAACTTTAATATGAGCTACTTATAATTATCACTTAATGTGGTCATCTAAGGTGACAAGTAGAGAAGTTGTATGTAAACAATCTGACTTAAATTTTTTTTTTTTTTTACAGGATTAGATTGTCGTTTTTTTTTTCCTCTCCAATATCAGATCCAATGTTTTCTGGTGGTGTCTTTCTGATAGCAGTATTTAGTATTTGGTACAGTGACTCACTACCATCTTGAACTGATACACTGCCAACAATTTTGACTATGACTTGACTCAAAGTTGAGAACTTAAGGACTTAAATTTGGTGTGATTTAGTTAAGCGTATGGTTAATATTACCTGTTTCTTTGGCGATGTTTGAAATCCATGGTTAGTTTCATCAATTATAAAGAATATTTAATTATAAAGAATGGAAAATCAGCCTACCACAATGGGCAACACCATGGATTTTGGGCCCATATCACATTGGTTCCCACCACCAGAACATGGCAGCCATTTTAGGGCCCCTGTCATTTATGGGCCCTTAAAATCATCCAAACTTTTCTTCTCTCATACGGTACCTCGCACGGTGATAACCTCGCAAAAAAAAAAAACTTTTATTTTGTAAGAAGCTAAAAGTCTTTAAATGTTCGTCTGGTGAGAGTGAAACTGAGCTGCCCCTGTCCCCATATTCCCAGGTGTGATAGAGAGAATGCTCTGATATTGTATCCCTGGGTTCACCAGTTCAGCAACAACAAGATGTCTGCCGACCAGACGAGACCCGTGTTCTTCCCAGACATCAACCCCCAGAGTCTCCCGCCGAATTCCGACTTTTCCATGACGGCTGGGGACTTCCTGGAGGTCTACACGAATCCAAGTGAGCCGGGCTAAGACCTAAGATCTGTAACCATTATTGTGTACCATCAGGCACTGGTGTTTGCCTGTAAATGGTTTTTGCTGTTTGCACCATTTGGCCTGAATGGAGGGTATTCACTGGCAGAAATGATTAGTAACCAGATTATCATTGGAGTGTGAGTCACATGGTGTTCTTAAAAGAAATAGAGTATGATTTGATGCCATATGTAAAGCTGAAACGTAAATATAATGCTTACTCAATGTAAAACAGGCCATAGCCAAGTACCATTGCTTGTTCCAATGCATCAAAGCTTACAATAGTTTGTTGGTCCCAACAGATATCTGGGATTGTGTTACCACCTGTTTCTTTATCGACACTGCCCATAATGTCCTTGATTATATAGAGACCATCTGGAACATTCTTAAACCTGGTGGTGTTTGGATTAATTTAGGTAAGTCCAGCAAATGTGTCGTTTGGCACAATCAGTATAAATGTGCTGGTTGGTCATTTCCTCGTATTTTAGTAGATCAGTGATTTTTTTTGAAGCAGTTTTAAGTTAAAAAAAAAAAAAAAAAGTGATTAAAAAACATTCTTGGATTGTGTTGCTTCAAGGTCCTCTTCTGTACCATTTTGAGAATATGGCCAATGAATTCTCCATCGAGCTGAGCTATGAAGAAATTAAGGATGCCATTTTAAAATATGGATTTCAGCTAGAGGTAAGGCAGCGATGTTGAGTGTCATTTTAATGGCAATGTTGTCTCTGTATATATTAAATGACGTCCTTGCATCGCCTACAGGTGGAGAAAGAATCTGTGCTCACTACGTACACGGAGAACGATCGCTCCATGCTAAGGTACTTGTATGACTGTATCTTTTTCGTGGCGAGGAAGCCCACGGACAAGCCGTCCAATGGGACCCTGTCTCCCGAAGACGGCCCGCCAGACGAATCGGTACGGAAAGAAGAAACGACAACCACGTGACGTCAGAAAGGCAGGCGCCGTTTTCCAGCCGCGGCCCCTCGGATACGCTCGAGAGAAAGCCATGGAGTCATTTTAACATCTGTGCGGATTCTCTGATCTCGTTTGCTTCTAAAATTATGGTTTGTCGCCCCCAGCTCTGGACAGCCAACGCCCTGCACTCTTGGGCTTCCCCTGCTCACCTCTAGGGGGCAGGAGTGGGGGGAGGGGGGTCTCCCCTGGACTGAGATTGAGGGTGTTTATCTAGAAAGACTCTTGGGGTACTAATTAAGATCCACACCCTCCTGTCTGTTCTGGCCACAGTCACAGATTTTGTCCTTTTTCCATACTGATGACGGAACGCGTGATTCAGTTGGTACAACTTAATTGGCTGGTAATTTAAAAATGCTGTATGTAAAAAAAGCCCTACCATGATTCTGTCCCCTGGCAAGGATTGTGAGTTGGAACAAAATCAAAGAGGATTTTGGCTGAGCCTGAACTACAAACCTCAGATATGTTCAGTAGACAAGCACTGACGTGCACAGTGTGTGGTTCCAGCAGGACTGGGACTACAGGTTGACGTGCTCCTAAATTAGCATGTGACCCGAGACTCTTACGATGGCTGTGGGCCCTGTGGCTATAGGCGCGACAAGCCTTATGTAACGTAGCGTCATTTTTCTTGACGTCTCTCTCTGCCTTCACGCGACGCTGCAGGCTGGGTAGTCATCCTCACCGAGTGGTACTTTTTTACGCGTGAAGAGCCCGTTACATTGTTGTTTTCTGTGATTCTCTTGCCATCCGTATACAAACAACCTCCGCCGGACGCGTTTAAAAGAAGCTTTTCACCTTAAACATGTTTTGGGGTTTGTTTTTATTGTTTCGAAGCTACGATGTGTATACCGTTACAGTGATTATACATTTAATTGCTGACTGTCACTCACTGCTTCCCCGGATGAATTCCGCCGTGTGGATGACATTAGCTGTTAAAATTATAACAAAGATCACAGCATCAAGTAAAGTTGTTTTAAACTTACCGTGTAGTTGCATACTAGTTTCTACTATTAAACCTGACATTAACGCACCAATTTCATCGTAAGTGGTAGAAGTTTCTTTTTCCAAATATTTGAAATTTGAATGCGTTGATGTTGCTATCGGTGTAAACAGATGTACTTTATTAAAATAAAGAAATACCATTTTTAAAGAAATCTGTTCAGTATTAGTCTTTATATTAGAAGATAATCTCTTACGGTTCACGTCTGCATTGCGTCTGTTGCTTGTTTGAACCATAGATATTATGTCTGGTTTGAACTGTGGTTGTAACGTAATCGGTCTTCCCGCCACACGAGGGCGCTACAGCTCATTACCTACTCACTTTAATGACGACATTTATCTTGTAAATGCTTATAAAGTTGAGCTAGCTAGCGACTAGCATGTGAAGTTGTATTGTGCTCTTGTCTTGTATTGCGGAATTTTACGCAAGTGTAAAATTTAATAGAAAGTGTTGCACATATGAAACGGAAAGCAGAGAGCGAGTTGCTCTGGGAAGTTCCTCAGAAATGCTTTCGCTCTCTTTCTAATGAAGAGATGCAGTTTGCGGCCGTGCAAGTGATGCAAAGCGTTAGCGAACCTCCATCCTTTACCACGTTAATTGGGCAAACTGGACAGCTTCGCAGAAAGAGGCCGAATTGTGCGGAAGATCACGAATCAAAGGATATCCTCTCGCCGCAAAAGAAAGTGCTTTCGAACATCACATCCGATTCTGTAGATGCAACCGAAAATTTGAGCACTTCTGGAAAATTTCAAGAAGCAAGCAAAATGCTTGTTCCACAGCCTTCGCACCCACATGAATTTGCCTCCAAACGCTCAAAAAAGGAGTCTAAATCGGAACACCCTACCAAGGTGAGATATTACTAGAGTTTGGGCGAATCCTAACCCTGAACGATTAAACTAACGTACGTTACGAAATCCTTAATGTAGTAACGCCTGTATTTCATTTAGCCTAGTAATTCGACGTACACGAAGATCCAGGCGAATTTTAAAAACCTTAACCCCTCCCCCTCCAATTAGTCATAGGTATGAGTTGTACATCGGGAGTAGGAACGAAACTGTTTGCCTGGTCTTCTAATATGGTGTGATCTGTTCATGTCTTGATTTGAATTATACAATCTAATGTGTAAACCAACAATATTACAGGTGATGCACGCTGACGTTGATGACGTCGGTGAGGGAGATCTTTGCATATTCAACTCGTTCCAGTTTTGGAGGACTCCACTTCCTGAACTAGACCTTTCTATCCTGGACGGCCAGTACGCGTCTGAAATAAATGAAGACTCTTTTCTCAAAGACCCCATCGAAGCCATGGAGACATGACACAAATTGCCACTTGTGTATAAACTCTAACCACACATGACCACTGGTGCACCTGGTGTGAATGTGGGAGCCTGTATATTGCACAGGTTCTAAAGTTTGCTTAGATGAACACTCACAGTCTGAGCATGTCTGTGTGGAATGTGTATATCAAGAGTTCCATAATGCATATCAGACTTCTGCTTAATGCGTTGTGCCAGCAGGTAGGTGTCTTCTGAGTGTTGATGGGAAATCATACAGGCACCACATATCCGTTTGTTTTTTTCCTTCTCATAGATATTGAGCAATAGTTGAGGATTAGAATTTTTGGTGTAAAAAAAAAAAAAAAAAAAGTTTTCCAGAGGTGTCACTTGGATTGAACTTCGAAAGCATATAGCTTGAATGCTTACTTTCTTTAAGGTCAGTAAAAGTTTTAGTGAAGTTTTTGGGGGTTTCTTTCATATCCACTGCAAGTGTTTTGCCACAGTGTTTGGTAGTAAAACAGTTCCCTAACTAACAGGACATGACATTTTGGGTTCTTTGTGTCTTGTTGAAAAAGTTTAATGACATTTATCATCAGTGTATTCCAAATTCCAAAATGTCTGTCTTCTCAGCTGAGCAATAAAAATGTGATTTTTTTTTTCTAGATGGTGCCGTGCTTGTGAATGATTAAAGTTACGTCTTGTATTACGACCGAGTGGTTAATCTCGCAGACCGTGCCCACATTTGGCATCGAAAGTGACATTTTACTTGATTTAGTTCTGTGCAAGTCCATGGTGTTGCTTTCTCCTCTGCTGTTAAAGTTTCAAAGGCAGTCGAAAGTGTTAATGACGGAGCCTCCTACATTTCAGTGTGGGCAATTATGAGTACTAAAGTTATGAAGCTCTCATTCTGTTGGAAAAATTACCGCAATCTCATATGACCTTTGGTCTGAGCAAAGGGATGATAGTTTTTTTTTTTTATCACTCAAGGCTAATGATGAATCACCTGAAGAGATCATCGTACTTTCTTAGGTTAAGTTTAACTGTAGCTGATCTGATATTGTAAGCTGTGTTTTTATAATCTTTTAAACTGATAAGAGACGGGTAATGAACTTATATCCGAGGAATGTCGACGTGGGTGGAGGGAATCGTATGTATCAAGTCCGTCTCCGTAAAAGTGTCGGTTTTTGTTACAAGACTCGGTGCAGCCTTTGCGCTCTAAGGCACGGGTCACTAAAGCGCTAATGAGTAGTATTATTTAGTATTATGCACTCTTAATAATTCTTAAGAATGGCAGTCTGATGCTTGTAATCAATACTACAAGAACTATCCTTTGTACTGCTTATGTAGGAACGTATTTGGCGTCATCCTTAGAGTCGCCCTGGAATAAAAAATAATAAACCAGGTAAATGTGTTAAAAATCGTAACGGATTAAATGTGCGGAGTTCTTTCAACTAGATGTTGGAAATAAAGCGGTGGGCTACAGTGACACTGTCAACAGTCTACGCAGAGCCGAACAATACTGGAAATGTTCAATACTGTGTCGTTATTCCATCCACTTTGTCCTTCGCCCCTATTCAGTTACCGTGAAGAGACGGGACACGTTTGGTTAGTCATTCGAGGGTAGGGGTTTTGCCTGTGGTTGATGAACTCAGATGGTGAACGTTTTAAACATTTGTTAAAAATGTAAACTGACAACTCTGTGTAAACACATCTTCGAGATTAGACATTGGATTAAAACATGAATAAACTGCTGCAGATAACTTTAATGTGTAACTACCAAAACAGTGTTGAGGCGCGTCAGACGTTTTGTGCGCTAAAAGCCCACCCCTTCTGGTCTCGCACAGCAATAACTATGTGCGGTCTCGTGAAAGTAAGTGGAGCGGATGAAGGAGTCGACAACCTTGAAGAAAGCATGTCCGCCTGAATAAACAGGCTGGCGAAAAGATGGAGGTAAGCACACAACTGATATGAAAACTGGTATAAAATTAGGCTTCTCTAAGTGAAGACGAGCTTTTGCTGGCTAACTGACTTATTAACGGTTCAGACTGTTTGTTTGTTTGTTATTTAGCTGTGACGTCTTTCTTCTTCCAGGGCTAGCTGACATTCGGGTTTACAGAAAACGCTTAGAAATTATATTAATTGTTTTGGCGAGGCTATTCGTCGTTGTTTTCTTATCTCATGGGTTCTCGTTAGAGGTGAATGAGGTGGGTGAAGTAATTTACTGTTGCGTGGAGACAAAGTGCTCCTCGTTTCCTGGAAAAAAGCATCACAACCTATTATTCACATTAATACATTATTAGGATTTTATGCTACTGCTAAGTGTTTGTTTAATTACTCATTGAATGAACAAACCAACGACATATTTAATATGACGTAAAATATAAATGATTTGCAGAGTAACAACCTTAGGTAATTTTAGGTTCACTAGTTTATGCATACGCCCACAGAAATGTTTATATTTTATAATGTGCCTAATAAAATAGTCAGATTTGCTGTAGACATATGCACATTGTAGCATCACCAAATACAGATGTATGCCTTACCTACCCTGACTTTTAACCTAACCCTTAAACTGTCCTTTACATTTATAATAACAAAAACACTTATAAATTGAAACTGACAGAGATGGGAGAATGAATCAAATTAATCAGATTTGTTAGAGGAGGCATAGGACTGAATCTGTGTTCTGTACCTCCAGTCTTAGAAGCCAATGCCACCAATCATTTAAGGGGTTTTCTCTCCTTCGGTAATCCAGACACAATTAATCGCCCAAATATCAACCCCCATTTGAGGTTTCAATGTTGGGAAAAGGAAACTAGTACACTGTGCAGTGCAGCTTCCTCTCAGGACCCTGTCAGGCTTCGCCTTCATTCTGCAGGTGTAGCCTGGGGGGGAGGGTGAATCCAGGAATAGCCAGTTGACCCGGCCACATGTACCTTTTATTTACTGTGCTAACAATGCCTCACTTCCCGCTGGATAAGCGATCGTGTTTGTGTCCGGGTTTTGGCTGAACCAACTTCATTTGGTTCCGGTATGATATTCCGAGGACTGTTTGTGTTAATCCATGTGGAATAATAGCAAGGCACTGTGATTTGTGCATCTTCAGGACCATTAGATAAGCTAGAATCATTAATCATATAGATTCATTAATCGGTCCTCTTTTGTCATTATTTTTTGCTGTCCAATCAGAGAGGTCCGGGTGAAGCTAGCTGTAGTTTCCAAGCAACATTGTTGCCCGGATAAGTATCCCTACTGTCCTGGAATTAGGCTTCCCGTCTGAGTAAGCCTGATGGCACTTCACATTTGAGGCAGTTGTTGTTTTCCACCAAGTCAAGCAGCCACAGGGGGTGCGATGAAACGATTTATCGATACTGTCCTTGCATGCAGACCAATCCAACTTGCTAATATTCAGCTCCAGTACAACCGACCGAGGTCAGAGGGCGCACTGCCCCCTCTGGACTTGTCAAGGGTGCGAGCTGTGTTGTGATTGGCTGGACAGCTATGGGCTACATTTGGACTCGGAGAATAGACACCACAGTGTTTGTGCTTTTGGCTCGTTTTGCCATTGCACTGTGCTGTGTTAAAAAAAAATAGTTCAAAAGCAACACACTTTGGGTAAATATGGGATAAAAATATATTAACCAACAAAACAGGGAACACCAGAAGGCGCCTTGCTGTGTTGTGCTCTCTGACCACTTCCCTGACCTTGGGTTACCAACTTTCTACTGGGCCCCTTTACATTGGGCCCCTTTACACTGGGCTGTAATTTAGAAAGTGTTTCTTATTCCAGCGAGGAATATCATGGATCCAGACGACCTTTTACAAGAGGGAGTGTGTGAAATTTTTGCCAGCTTCACATGTCCATCACAGGCAAGTTTCTTGACCATATGCATCTTGCTTGGTTAGAGTTGGACACCTCTTCATGTTTTAATACCCCCCGTGTTGGAGTATTTTTTAATACATTTCAGAGTATTTGGGAAATTTTGTGGCACATTTCCCTAGAAACCTTTCCCATCCTTTTCAGATGTTCTCCTGTTTGCCATGTTTGTCAGAACCTAATCAGGTAAGAATTTGTCTGTTTCTGATGCTACCTCATCATTGGAATTTGTAGTATATTTTAGTATTATTTGTAGTATTGTTTAAAAAAAAAATTCATTATGGTTGCACACTGTATTTTATTGGCCTACGCTGAGTCAGCTCTCCATGCATATATTCCCAGACCTCACCATCACAAGACCTCACCATCACTATTCAGCTGTTCTCAGATCAGCACCATCCCAATATGTTGTGAGCAAAATTGTGATACTTTAAGAATCAGAATCCTATTCCAGTCCATTTGATATCCGTTCCTTATTCTGCAGTGGTGCAATTGTCATGGATTGGATTTTTCTGCACACAGGCCTATTTGCTCACATTCCCTGCCATAATTGAGGCCTTTAACTTACTGTCAACTTTTATTACTGAAATCCTAGTCAATATTATGGCTCAACTCAACTGTGCAGTGCTGAGGGACTCCAGGAAAGGGTATGGATACCACCAAACTGGCCATATTAAAGATCAGGCATTTAGCCCTTTCTTTCTTTCAGGTGCTGTTGCGGAAGGCTAATCGGGGAGCATGTGGACCTTGACTCTGTGTCTCGGGGCCGAGGTCCCGCCCCATCCATGTCCTCTCCACCCTTGGGTGATGGGGAGGAGTGGACTGTGTCCAAACACACCAGGACAAGCCCCACTGACGCTTTTGGCTCCATCGACTTCCAGGGCAGCACCACGCGTTCCTGCCGAGCCAAGGTACATTTCCCAAGACTCGGAATGAGCGGTGTATCCATTTTGGAATGCCGTCATCTCATTTTTACGAGGTTTCATTAACGGAGTTTTCCTTTTTATGCCGTTAGAGGATCAGCTACCTTAGCCAGAGAACCTTTAATCAACACATTTGTTATTAAAGTGGAATAGACTGGTCCTGTTCTGTCTTGCTATTGTCTCGCTCCTCCCAGTATGTGCGTCTGTCCTGTGACACTAAGCCGGAGCAGCTGCTGTGTCTGATGCTGAGAGAATGGAACCTAGCTCCGCCAAAGCTGGTCATCTCCGTACACGGTGGGGTGCGAGACTTCTCCGTCTCGCAGCGAGTGGGCCAGGCCTTCAGCAAAGGCCTCATCCAAGCTGCTGAGACCACCGGAGCCTGGATTCTCACTGACGGGTTCAACACGGGTGTGTGTTTGTGTGTGTGTAGGTATCATCACAGTATTTACTATCGAGATCCTCACAGACAGATTCAGTACAGGTGTGTAGGTGTTTGCGTGTGTGTGCGATCGCAGTCTGCGAGTGCGCTTTACATTGCCATTTGTTTATTTGCTTCATGGTTTTGTCTCTCCTCTATGAAGGAGTGTCTATGTATGTTGGAGATGCTGTGAAAGCCTTTGGTACGCATGAGCGCAGGAAGAGAAAGGTCATAGGGGTCACGCCGTGGGGGCTCATTGAGAATCACAGCGACCTCATAGGACAAAATGTAAGCCATTTCAACCCTGAATCAGACACGCATTCCCTCACATAAGACACTTTTCAAAACCACTAGCCTACTCTGTTAGTTAACCATAACTTTACCCTGTGTCAGATAACTAACTAGCTGTTAGCTATATGTAACAGTAGTTATGTGGAGTGTGCTGCAAGAGTTGGTTGGAAGTTTACCGCACCTGTGTTGGCGTGACAGGTCCTACGACACTATCACACACTGGGCAGTCCCTTGAGCAAGCGGTCCAGCCTCAATGGCTTCCACTCGCACTTCTTGTTGGTGGATGATGGGAGTCTGGGTAAATCTGGAGGCCAGCTGGAGCTGAGGAGAAGGCTAGAGAGGCACCTCCACCGGCAGAGGATCCACCCCAGTGAGTGTGTGTGTGTGTGTATCTCCGTGTTTGTGTCTTTGAAGGGGAGAATGTATGGTGACATCCACCAGCAAATAGATCAGCCCATAAAGAGGTACACATGTTATCAGCGATTACTATATATTAAGACTGTCACTTATCTCTTCTTATTTGTCATCATCACTATTATACTAATCAGAGAATCTCATGTATTTACATGTGTTTGTCTGTGTGTATGTGTATGTGTGTGTGTGTTTTCATAGGACTAAGCCAGAGAGTTCCCCTAGTGTGTGTGGTGATAGAGGGGGGTCCTCCGGTGCTCTCCATGGTGCTGGACTATGTGAGCAGGTCTCCCCCTGTACCCGTCATTGTGTTCGAGGGCACAGGTCGGGCAGCAGACCTGCTGGCTCTGATCCACAAACAAACAGCTGTGGACAGGTGGGCATCTCCAGCTACTTCACTTTTACCCTGAATGCACTAGCCTCATCAACACAGATTAAGATTTCACTGTTAATGGGGGATTCTCTATTGTAAATTCTTATAGTTTTAGCCTTAATGTAATGTAAAATGTAGTTAACATTTTAAAAGTAGGTTATAGCTGAACATTTTTGGTAAAAAAAACAAACAAACAAACAAACAAAAACCCATAATTATTGGAATGGCATGTTTAAAAGACAATGCAGAGGGAAATGACCAAAACCAGTGACCTCCCACCTCCCACTTACCAGTGACCTTCTACTTACCAGTCCTATCTTTTATGTGCTTCCTGCAGGAAGCTGGACTCTGACATTAAGGAGGATTTCCTGCTGCGACTCCAGGCTGTGTTTGACGTTGGGAGAGCGGAGGCCTCTCGGCTCTTTAACGTACTCACCAGCTGCATGGAGTGCAGGGAGGTGGTGAGTAGTGGATGTACCTGCAGGGCTGGATAATATGCCTTTGTAAGAAAATACAAATCCTGTTCCAAAGCTGATCTGAAGCCAGCATGGACGCAGGTCCTCTAGGGCTGGGCAATATATCGAATTAATTGGTAGATTCAATATTTTAAAAATAGAGTATTAGTATTGGGTATTGTGTCAGTACTGGGTATTGTGAACACAGTTTGGTGCAGGTGAATGAAAAGAAAGAGGTAGTAGAGAAGATCGAGGTTGACGTCAATGCTGACAGACGAAGCTTTAATATTTATTTTGGAAAAAACTGTTTCTCTGTTGTTGTTTTAATATAATATACCAAATTCTTGTATAAAGTGACAGCATATGGTGCTGAAGTTCAATCTTTAAAACATTTTTAGCTTTGAGAAATTGTGATTTATTGAATATTGCTTTGCTGGTCAAAGTTATCACTATGTTACTATATATATTTCAATCCTTATCACCCAACTTACAACTCAAGTTGAGGGAACACTTTGTTAGCTTAACGTTAGAAGTTTCAGAGTCTCTGTGAGACCATGACCTCTACTGCCAAAGAACCTTTTATATCTGCTGTTCAGTTGTGCCATTCATTGCCATAGACAGGGTTCCATAAGGATGGAAGTGTCAGTGTTTCGGGAGACTGGAAGAGGCTGGAAAAGGATAGATGGAATTCCAGTTGTGTTAACCTGCTGGGTATTGGCTTGGTTGTGCGGTCAGTCTCAACTAAAGCCTCCTGTGTCTGCACTAGCTATGAGAGTCTTCATATGCAGCTGAAGATACGTCCACCTGTCTTTCAGGATGTTAATGTAGTAGGGGTTAGACCTTTTACCTTTGGCAGTTGTGTAAAAATGGGTAGATAGAAACTGTATGAATAACTGAGCAGTGTTTTGATCTAACTGTGTTTGACTGTACTGATGCTCACAGGGAACCATGACAGTGTTGATCATTAGTGCCGATTAGACATATATTAGGGAACTGCTTATGGTTAGCACTAATCTGCTGAAACAAGGAGCCATGGGAGGGGACTACTGTTTCCATAGTGACATTCAAGTTTTATTTCTGGGACTTTATCTTAACAACACCAGTTACTGTTGTTACTGCTAGACTTTACCATCACATGCTCACAGTTTTTTCCAGTTGCTAACACACTAAAATGACATCCATAGCACAATTATTTTAATTGACACACAAAGAGCAAAA
>JAOYMR010000027.1:15571761-15588904 GCA_025802075.1 Tenebrosternarchus preto
CGTCGGAGCTGAGCGCTTCCGAGCCGCAGTGGCCGCAAGGCCTGCCGCACGGAGATCTGTCATAAGCAATAAGGCGACGTCCGTGAGCGTGCCACGGTTGCCGGGACAACTGGCGCCTCCCTGGGCGTGTGAGTAGGAGTATAGTCTGGCTGTCATAGTGATCAGCCACACCGCCCTCACGGCCCGGGCAGGACGCGATGTCATTCTACAGCTCGCTGCTTCTGTCAGTAATGCTAGCAGTTGTTGATTTTGCAAAAACAGGAATGCAGTCACAAACACACACACTGGCAAAGGAAAGTGGACGCAAAACACTTTGTACCATTTAAAAAGAGCAAATGCAAATAACAGACAATTATGGACAAAATATGGTTCATTTATGGGCCTGGCAAGTGGTACCACAGGCCCAATCTGGCCCAGCTGTGACAGTGAGATGAAAATGTGTTAGTAAATGCAAATGTCTGTCATGACACCCAGGACACACAGGACGCACAGGTGTCATAACCCCACTGAGAACGTGACTTCGAACTGCCGTTTGAAAAGTGCTGTACCAAAAAATCTTGCCTTACCATGGGACATGTTGGCATGGCATTTCTATTTTGGGCCAAATTTGAACCACTACTGTCAACAACCACATCCCGCACACAGACACAGCTGTCCACATCCGAGGAAGGGCTACGTTCCAAGGAAAGGCTGCGCCCCTCCGGCCGGCCCCGGACTAAACCAGAATCACCATTCTACCGCGTGGATGAAAGTGAGCAAACATTGTCATGAACTGCATTGTCCTGAACTGGCCTGATGGCTGGTTTGCCGACCAGGTGCTTGGAAGCGGGGTTTGGCACATGTACGTTTAAGACAGTGCCAGCTGAAGTATAATAGATGTGTGGCTAACTGGGGTCAAGCGTATGTGGTGGGTGGGGTAACTGGGGGGGTTGGGCCCCAATATGGAGCACAGTACTACTGAGGTATAATTTTTTAAGGTTTCTTTGTCCCATTGTGTAGCACTTCTGCAGTTTTTTTTCCCTTCCCCAGTATATCCAGGGGAATGTTTTGATGTATGAGTGTACACAAAGTGATTTTTTTTTTATTTTTAAAAAGGGCATTTAATGATTTGAGCAGAAACAGATCTAACCCAGTTTGAGAAAAATGGTCTCCACAGGAGTTCATTAGACCTTCAACCAGATGGTTCTGGAGATCTGATTCTACGTGTTTGTAACATATTTTTATTCATATCTCTCAAGGTGAACTGGTAAGATAAAGGATTTTAACATCTTAATGTCACAATCTTCATGTCCTAGTTTTCATTGTGGTCCAGTTTTATGAATATGTAAAATGAGAACATAGAGTGACAAAAGTCTGTTTGCATGGACCTCAACTGTGAATGCCGTCGTTGTTAGCGCTTTATCGCTAGTGATGCTATGATGATAATGTTACAGGCATGTCACGGCAAGCAGGTCTTTGAGGGTTATCCACTGGACATGTAAGACAGGGAATGCAGTGCTGGCGATTCCACGCTTAATATAAGCTCAATCACGTGGGCTTAGCCGAGGACAGATGACACACAATAACTCCTCTCCAGCCAGCCGCTAGCCCAGCCGCTAGCCGGGAACTGCTGATGCTGACCGGCTGTTAGCATTAGCACTAGCATCTGGAACTGACAACGGATGTAATATTGCAAATTTTTTATTTAGCTTCATAAAAATGGAGTGTGTGTGTGCGTGTTCGCACGTGCATGTCAGGTGACTAGATGGGAGGGAGCACATGGGCTGTAGTAATTGATTCCTGATAATATAAAACCCTTTCCTGTCTCAGGAGAAGGCCTTTCTCTCTAAAGATTTCTTTAATTAGATTCATTTAAGTGGCTATGAGCACCTTTGCAACTTAAGAATACACACACACACTCACACACATTCTGTACAGAAGAATATTATTAAAAGTATTAATTACCACCTGTCATATCATGTCCAAGGCACCAGCAGTATAGCGACATGATTTACAACTCTGTAATGTTCAAACCAATCAATATTCATAATTACCATTACTAGCCCATTAGAATAGTTAATTAGTCTTGCCTGTGGTTTCGATGTTGAAGGTTCCAAGCATATGGCCATGTTGTAGCAGAATATGAACATGGCACATGGACTAATTGACTTTCTTGAGTGTCAATGACAATGTTTTGTTCTAAAGCCAAATTTGAATATGGCAATGAGAAGCTCTACTGGTGGCAATGTGCAAACGAAAGATTATTTGCACTGACTTGTTCCCACTCTGCAAACATGCAGGAAATGCAAAAAAAAAAAAAAAAAAAAAAAAAAAACCACTAAACTGTGCAGTGCTGTGGCCCTCTGTGTTTTGAAGAGGCTGCAGTGTCCAAATGGAAGGAGAAACGTGCGGTTAGGCCGTTCTTAAGATTGCAGTGGCTGCATCGCACCACTAGGTGGCAGTGTGGCTAGAGTGTGATGGCTTGGGGTGGTGGTTGGGTAAGACCCGAGGGGGCTCGTCCGGGATCAGCATGTGGTACTCATCCATGTTTTAGATGTTCGGCTCGGTGAAGGGCCCACGTGCTTTGGGGACCTCAGCTATTGTGAAGGATCCGTATGCTAAAGACCACTACCATGCTGTGTCCAAGAAAGCAGCCAGCAGGGTGTTCGGATTTGTTAAGACTGCACAGTTAGTGTACCAGTACTGTGTTCTCCAGCTTTTTACTCCTGGTGATTGATGACTACAGTTTTACTCAAACAACAGACTTGTCAAGACTGTTTAAAATATGTTGGTTAATATTATCATATGCACTTCAGATTCCCTATTTGCCTGAAAACTTTATTTCATTTAAGATGATGTGCATGAAGCATTGTGGTTAATATTCTTTCCAGTAAATGTTTAGCTGAGTATGTGTGTGTCCGTGTGTGTTTGTGAGCACATGTGTCTTTGTTTGGACTTGCCCTTGATACATGGTAACACCAACATTGTGATCATGTGCGTGTATGTGTATGGGAGTTTGCACTAGATGGATGCATCTACTGCATTGTGGATCTTGGTTGATGAGGCCAGGGGGCTTCTCCTACTGGCCTGGCATCAGCTGTGGCAGACTCCATCTGTGCTGTGATAGGCTGAAACAATTCCGGTCCGTGATGTAATTGGCTCTAGCAATGCCAGTCTGTGCTTTGATTGGCTTTCTTACTAATCCAGAAGGGCCTACTGGCCGGTGTCCAATATATGAAAAATATGCAAATGTATGCAAATATATGCAAGGGTATACCATTTATCACACTGTTAATATGCAAATGTATTGTTGTACATTTGTAATTGGATAATAGATATAGCATGAGAAGAAGGAAGAGCAAGAGACTGCAACACTGTTGCCATTTTCTTGGCTTCCTCATACAGATCCTGAATTAGATGTTGAGTCCATGATCCTTCTATTTCTTCTAATAGATCAGAAAATACCATTTGGGTAATCATGACCCCTACGACCTCCTGACCTCTCTGCGACCTCCATGACCTTTAAACTACAAGACATCTTGACACTTTGGGTCACGACTGTGGCTCTTAGTCATGGTGGCAGGCGCCTGACTCTGAGCAGGTCGTCAGGGGACGACACGTTCGTTGACGAGGACATCCACCAGGCTCTGCTTCTGGGCCTTTGGTAGCCTAGTCAGTTTATTTGAACAAAGAAAGACTGGTCTGCCATGAAGAAGCTGGAGAAATTACCCAGCAGACCCCAGCAATCCAACTGGACACAGATGAACGTTCTGTTAGTTGATGACTGAGCCTTTTGCTGTGGGTCAACATACTAGTTAACATACAAGTCAACTAGTCAACATACTAGTAAGAATACTAGTCAACATACTAGCTGCATACTAGTCAATATACTAGACAATTAATCAACATAGTAGTAAAAATACCAATCAATGTACTAGTTACATACTAGTTGACATACTAGCCAACATACTAGTCATTTAGTCAGAATACAAGTCAGCATACTAGTAGAATGAACCAAGATCTACTCTGATATGGACAAAATTAACCAAAAACAGAAAGAACTTATTCCTGCCTGAGCTTTAAACAATTTATAGGTTTGATTTGAGTGCAGTTCATTCTCAGAAGAGGTAATTATTTTTCTTGTGAATGGGTTTAACAAAATGACAAAACTACACTTCCAGCATGAAACCTCAATCACCTCTGAAGATGGACTTCATGGTGTGTACTGGAGTGTATGTGTGTGTGTGTGTGTGTGTGTGTGTGTGTGTGTGTGTGTGTGCTGGAGTGTGTGTGTGTCTGTGTGTGTTGTTTAAGTGGTTTAAGTAGGTTAGTAAGTCACTGGCCTCAGGGTGCTACAACAGTGTCATATCTGTTATGGAACAGCATCCTCATTCTTTCTATCACACACACACACACACACACACATACACACACCCTCACTCACACACACACACTCATACACACTCACTCACTTACACACACACACACACACTCATACACGCTGTCTATCATATTCACTCACACAAACACACACACTCACACTTAAACACTCCTACACACTCTCTCTTACACACACCCACACTCACACTGAAACACACACATACACTCTCATACACACACTGAAACACACATGTACACTCTCATTCACACACATACACACACACACACTCTCAAACACTCATACACACACACTCACACTCATACACTCTCACGCACACATACACACATACAAACTCAAACACTCATACACACACACACTCACACACAGTCTCATATACATACCCAAAAATCTCCTACACTCACTCACACACTTATTCACTTACTCACTCACTCACTCACTCACTCACTCACTCACTCACTCACCTATAAAATAAACTTCATATCCTTCATAAATACAAATACAGCTTGATACAACATGATAAGACATGGGAACTAAAACCTCAGAATTTCAGTAGCAGAAGCAATTTCATTAACAGATGATTCTCAGTATAATAGCAGGCTGAATATAATATCCGGTATTTTGTATTTAAATATCTCGTTAAAGCGAGTGATTTAGATTATCCTGGACCCAGAGCATAATCTTAAGACCTACATCTTAAGTTATGCATTTTCATCTTATAGACAAAGGAATTCATTAGTACAGAAGATTTAATTAGAAATTGAGAACAAAATTTACACCTCCATGTTCCTCTACAGCATAGCGAGTTCCAGAATAATTCTCTCAACGCCTGATCATCATGTCTACTGAAAGACACTGCACTCAGAGAGCCTTTAAAATATTAAGCATTAGATTTAAGTGTTAGGTTTAGATCGGTTTTTGTGGCAGATTTTTAAAGAACATAACTTGCTGGACTTGTTGGTGTTAGCGGAAAAGTCATCTGTTTTCATGTGCACTTTATAATGAAAGTGTCACTGTAAGCCTGTTGATGGCTTCATGTGTGTATGAGCCTGTGTGTGTGTGTGTGTGTGTGTGGATCCTTGAATGTAAGCCTATATCTATACATGTATATGTGTATACAGTATGTATGTTTCAGCTCGAGTGTATTATGTGCAATGCGTGTGGGCATGTGTATGTGCACGGGTGTGTACACGTTTGTGTGTGTGTGTGTGTGTGCATACGTGTGTGTGTATTTATGTGCATGCATGTGTTTATGTGCGTGCATGCGTGTGTGCGTTTATATGTGTCTGTGTGTGTGTGTGTCCAAACTTCACAGGCGCTTTCGTTCCCAGGGCAGGGTGATAATGGCCTGCCTCAGGCCACGTTCTGATTCAGGGTAACGAGGTGCTTCCCAAAGAGGCCCCATGGGTCCAGAGCTGAAAGATGCAAATTGATCACAAAGACATCTTTTCACCTGAGAGCGCTCCCTCTCTCTCACCCTCTCTCTCTCTTTCTCTCTCTCCCTCTCTCTGTCATGTATTTCATACACTGCTCTATCTTTACATACTTATCTGTCCTGGGCTTTCTCTCACATCTGTCTTTCTTTCATTTTCTTACACACACACACACACACACACACACACACACACACACACACACACACACACACACACATATGCATATTCTTGCTCATAACATCCTTATCTACACTGGATTTTCTCTAAAATCTCTCTCCCTCTCTCTGTCTCCCTCTCTCTCTCTGTCTCACTCTCTCTGTCTCTCTCTCTCTCTCTCTCTCTCTCTCTCCCTCTCTCTCTCTCTGTCTCACTCTCTTCCTCTTTTAGTCCTCTACCTACCTCTCTGTGGGCTCTGCTTATCTGTTTCTTTCTCTCCTATCGTTCACACCCTTCTACTGAATCCCTCTAAGGATCTCTCTTTTACACACGCACACAAACGGCCACATACACCCTTCGCGAACATTTCAGCCAGCTTCAGCAGTGTGTGTGTGTGTGTGTGTGTGTGTGTGGTGGGGCACCGCAGCGGTAACGTGATCACGACTTGCGTCGTGGCGTCTCACGATTTTCCCACCAAACGGCAGGTCCGAGGGAAGGGTCCATGAAGGACTGGACTCCCCCTGTGTATGTGTGCGCAGTTCCCACTGCACCTGGTGTAACGGAGCAGGAGTAAAAGAGAAGGAGGTTTCATGAAGAAAGATGTGGAAGAAGTGAGGAGAGATGCCTCATGAACATGAGAGACAGACAGACAGACAGACAGAGAGAGAAAGAGAGAGACAGAAACAGACATAGAGAGAAAGAGAGAGATAAAGAGAGAGTGATAGACAGCGAAAGATAGAGAGTGCTAGATCCAATTTCAGTGTTACATAACTACGCATTTATGCTCTCTCTTTATGTCTCTTTCTCAGTCTCTCTCTCTCATTCTCTCATTCTCTCTCTCTCATTCTCTCAGTGTCTCTCCCTCTCTCTCTATCACCAGGACTCCCTTAGTGACTCCTGAGGCATTGCAAAAACATTAGAATGGTGTCTAGAGCAAAAGCCCTGGGATGAAATTCATCTCACAGCCTAGCAGAAAGCAACATTAGCTGTAGCACCACAAGGAGAGCCCAACACAAACAAAAGCACAAACAAAAACACAAACATGAGCATAAACAAAAACACAAACAAAAGCACAAACAAAAACACAAACAAAAGCACAAACAAAAACACAAACATGAGATCAAATATAAACACAAACATGAACGCAAACATAAACAGAATAGAATAGAATAGAATAGAATAGAATAGAATAGAATCTTGTTCTATCCCACTGTGAGGCACTGGGTGTCCTTTCCTTGCTTTGTGTAATCATCCTTTGGTTATGTAAGGACAAATTATTAGTCAGTGCAGGGCGAACTGAGAGTAATGACCACAACAATCAGACCTGTGAGAACTAATCTCACAGAAGCAATCCCTGGGAGTAGTAATCCCACAGAAGAAATCCCAGGAAGTAGTAATCCCACAGAAGCAAGCATAGGGAGTACTAATCCTTCAGAAGCAGACCCAGGGAGTACTAATCCCACAAAAGCGGACCCATGGAGTACGAATCCCACAGAAGTGGACCCATTGAGTACTAATCCCATAGAAGCGGATCCAGGGAGTAGTAATCCCATGGGGGCAGACACAACACTCAACCCCCACTCCCAGAGAACCAAATGTCATTTCATTTCTGAACGATACAAAGAAACACAAGTTATGTTTAATCCTTGGTTTACAGTGGTATCACCTGAATTCATTCTCACTTGAGAAATTTTAAAAGATGGATAAAAAATGTCCGTATTTTTAGGTTTTGCTAAGATTTTTTTTGAGCTACAGTGCTGTTACATGCCATTTGTCTTGTATAAATCAGACCACTGCAAGCTCTCTCACTCCAGGAGACCCCAAAAGACTCAACCAACATATCAGTGCAGGTTGTGTCACTGACTCTAATTAATATTTCTATTAAAAATCAATGTCGTGTGTGGTCTGTACTCATCTGTCAGTTGCGAGAGTTGAGTTTCTATTTTCCATAGCAACAGCTGCCAAGGTAACAAAGAACAGCCAAACAAACTCAAAGTCCTGATAACAGGAAGGCTAAATTCTAATCGCAAGGAGAAGTATCCCTGCTTTAAACCATGTGTGTGGTTTTCAAAATCACTTTTAAAAACACCTATTTTGAAAACTTTGCAAGAACTCAGGAACTCATTTTTTGCATTGAACTTGATAGATACAATTCACTTTATAATTACAGATCGCTAGCGATGTATCACATCTCTGGATAAGAACTGGAAAAAAATTAACAGAAAGATGCATGTAGTATGTGTAATGGATGCTGTTTCATTCAGGCTGAAACTTCCAACAAACACTAGTGTCAGAGACTGTGTGCAGCACGATCTAACTGGGCGGTGTACGCGAGATACTGGTTAATGTCCTGAAGGCCATCGGCGCAGGACGAGCTGGTGTGGACGGGACAGGGCGGAGGGGTGGCCCTGGCTCTTGAGAGGAGTCACCGGCAGACCACCTCACTTCCCATCAGCCTTCGTCACCTCTGGGTGGCAGGGGTCAGAGGTTAAGTGGGGCCCAAACGAATGGGCCAGGATTCCCGAGGGATCAGAACCAAGCTGTTCGGTGAGGGCCACAGTGGAAATTAAAGACAGTGGGCGAAGATTGAGAGAGAGCGCCTCTTTCTCCCACTCACTCTCTTATTCCTCCCCTTCTCTATCGTCCTAACAGCACTTTGGTGTCAGAATAAAAGTCTGAAGAATCTTGGGTCGTTGTGTCTCTCATTCTCTCTCAAGCTTGCTGTTTTTCCCTCTCTCTCTCTCTCTTTCTCACACACAAACATACACTTTGTGTGTCTGTATGTATAATCATTACAGGATGCTGAAATAGAGAAGGCACCTTGAAAGCAATCACATCTAGAGTTACAAGATCGGGCGCTCATGGCTTATGAGCTGGAACCCTTTGAAAGGAGTAGGTATATTTTTAATCAATCTGGCAACCAGATAAATGCTTTGGCTGCTGCAAACATGTCTGCATACTCAGTAACATAAACGACCTGCGCACATACACTCACATATGACTTTTTGGAACTAACGGCTTTGGTGAGGAACGCTTTATTCTGTTTTAAAGTAAACACAAACAGTTTATCTGGCCAAGTGTCTAATCTCCAATCTGTCGCATATGAGTAAAATGGGAAAACAATCACAGGAATCCCGTCAGTCGAGCACTGGAAGCTTGAGGAGTTGATCGGGTAGTAAACACACACATGTCTACGACGCTGACTGCACTACGCTCGCCAAAGCCGCTTAGTCGTTAGCGTTTCTGTCGTTAATAACTGATGTGCCATCGCACACGTAATAAGTACCAGAACACCGAAAGCTATATTCTGAAAGCACAAGAAGCGCAGGAAAAAAACCTGTTTGTAACGAATGTGTTCACAGTATGCATAAATCATCAATTTTCTGGAATAAATACGTAATAAAATTAACACACATATATAATTAACTAAATATATATATTAAATATATATAGGAACTATATGGTCAACCTTTCAGACTCCCCACAACTTACAGGCTAGTTTATAACACTGACGACATTAAAATATTAAAATATTTATGATAAATCAGAACACCAAAGTCTGATCTTCAGATTAAAATAAGATTAGTATGATTAGTCACGTTAAAACACAAAAATGCAACGTGCAGCTTCCAGAGAGCACGCGGTAAATTAAAACGCTTACATTTCATGACTTACTTTTCTTACGGCAGCTGTACGAGGTGGTCGGAAACCAGATTAATTAAATAGTACAAATTATATGAGTCTGGATATGTGGATTTATTTACGTATTTGATTTACCGTAAAAAGAAGACGACTAAGATTCTCAGACAATATTCTTGGTGGGACCCGTAGGCCCAAATCCACTTTGATATTACGCAATTAAAACGGCAGCCTATATTATACAAATACTTTCTGTTTAGTCGTTACATTTACGTTTTATAATTACCTCTAGTGTAAAAAATCTATGAAATCGAATAATAAGTCAGCCATAAAGCACGGTATGGGGTAACGAGTTAGAGGCTTTGGAGTTTGGAGAGCTGCTTCGGACGGCGGGTCTCTGCTGATGTAACTCTTTCTGACAGGGTCTTTCAAATGAGCAAAAGAGGACCCTACGTGAGAGCTGACATAAAGAAAATATATTCTCAACGTTCCTCTTAAGCAAAACCAGTCCAACCCTCACCTTATGAGAGAAACACAGAGTTTCAATCATTATTAGGATGCACTTATAGCTTGGACAGAGAAAACGCGACCCAATATTATATCAGTTCAGCTATAAAATACCTAAATGTCGCGAAACCAGGTTATTTCAGTAGTTAAAAATCGTAAATGTTAAACTAAAACAGCCTAAAGGATAGTTCGTGCCCCTCTGGCTAAAGACAGTTTAGTGATGTGACTAAAACAAGAAGGGAACGAAGAAAAATCACAGTCACTGCTGCAGGCGCAAATTAACTAGGACATAAGATCTAAAAAGAACACATTTTAATACCAGTTACGCTATCAGGCTGTAATGCATGTTGCAGCCAATAAGATGTTAGCTTCAAAATAAGATGTACTGCCATTGATATAAACGACATTACGAAGTGAGACCACAATCTGTCGTAATTAAAAATCTTAGTGAAAATGTAATATGTACAGCATAATAACTCAACATGTGTGGAGTAATTTAGGACTATATCCAAAGGGGTCACAGAACAAAAATCCACCTTCGACTGGATTGTGAATGAATAAACTCTGAACGAACTTTAATCTGAAATTAAACTAAAAACCAAACCAGTCGGGCAGAGCGCGGAAAAAAGCTGCGTTTGCTGCTTTGTCCAATCTTCTGACCCGACCTATACGAGGCGATATACTTGGTTCTGTAAAAAAAACTTTATGATCCAGTTCACATGACCGGTCGCCGGTGAGAAAGTCTGAGGAAACTGATTAGGAGGAAATCGCGCTGCTCCGCGCGTGAACTTTTGTCACGGGCCAGATGCTGCACTTCGGCGCTTTCGGCGCGGAGCGGCGCCTGACTGACGGAAATGGGTCAGTGGAACGCACGAGACGCTGCAATGCACAAACCCCACTTCACCCGCCACAAAGGTCTGCTTAAAATAACATGCTTTTCATATTAAATCGTGATTTTCAAGGTTTCTTTAAATGAAGCAATCGGTCTAATATGCGCGCATTTGCAGCGTAGACTACTCCGTTTAATCCACCTTGCAACACTCTGACATTTACCCAGTCACACAAGTACAGAAAATGTAAGTTAATATAGCATGCGACTACATATTTTGCAACAGAAAACCTACAAACGCCACTATCTGCTACTCTTATTCACAGGTGCGTAAGGCGTTTGTTTGGTGGCCCCATTCGCAGATCTCTTCACTTGGGTACCACGGATATGGAGCAAGATGATCTGCTTGTCCAGATAACTTCGTTGTCTTCCCGAAACTTAGTGTCAGGGTTAGAAATTTTCGCACAAACACGTTATTGTTTATCTGTTTTAGCAAGCAGAGACTCTCTGCCGGGCTGATATATATTAGGACACCGTGAGGGATCCTTAATAGTGTATTTACGAAGGAATGGCTCATTGGTCACGGACAACAAACTGCGCGGTTGAATTAGAATGAGAAAAGAGCGCGCATCACGCGCTGTAATTCATTATTCAAATCAGCTGTCAGAAACAGTTGGATCCCTACCTCGCATAGTGGTGGCGACTCGCTCCCGAACGCGGCAGTCATGAAGAAACAAACAAACACAAACAAGGGCAAAACAAGATCCTCGGAAAGAAAGTTTCGTCTCGTTACTGTCAAAGCGGCAAATTCGTGTGCCAAAGCATTCCAAAGCGCGTGCGAACTGTGCGCACCAGGCGGGCGAGAGCGGCGCGGTGGTCGGTCACTTAAGTTGTGTGGCAAAGCAAGCATGCGGATTTTCATATGACATCTGCGGGTGCATATCCAACGGAGGTTTTCACTGCTTCCGCGGGAGAAGGGGAGAGCGCATGGGAAGCTTGCAGGAGCCCGGATTGGACTGCCACCTTCCGCTCCGCCCACTTTATAGCAGCTCTCGTCATTAAGTTGTAGTTCAGAGAGACCCTCGGTCGCCTGCGACTTGCGTGGAAACGGCGCGTGGATGAATACAACCCTCCCGTTCACAGCCGAGTACGCACAATAGATTTATTGTTTTAAAATGTTAAGAGATTGTTTTCTGCGATTATTATTTAAAAATCTGTTTTTTAAATTTGTTTTTTTACTTTTATATGTACTTTTATATGTGGCAATTTGATTTCTTTTTAGCCCCTTTCAGCTAAGGTGATATTTTTTCTTTTATTTATTATCATTATTAGTTAGTTTTATTTATTCGATTTTATTATTAATGGATTAACTGTGAATTTTTTAATCAGTTTTATTTATTTCTTATACTAGAGTCTTTTTTGCATAAGGTCCGTCTGCTGTCTACACAGAACTAAGTGTTATTTGAAGTCTTCTGATCCTGGAAATAAAACAAATGAATGGCTACTTGTGACAACTCCTAGCATGAGTTTTTCCTCATTAATACACTAAAAGGCATGTGATATAGCACTTGATTTTTATGTCTGGATAAATCTTAGCTAAAATAGTTGTTAAATTTACATTCATGTTGCCTATTACATTTAATAACATCCTTATTACATGGTTATGAGCGATGGGTAGTAAAATGTAGTATTACTATGTTGGAGTCATGGTGATGTCTAACAGAAGCTTGATTTACATAATTTTCTTTAAATTTAGAGAAAAATTTATGTTTTAAAAGAAATATATTCTTGATTGAAGTAAAGTTGGAAATGATAATAGGTTTGAGGAAGGTGGAAAGGCGTTCGTGTAACGTGAGAGATTTTGCATCCAAGCAGACTGCGGTTGGTACAAGAGTGGCACCGAATCCGGGACCAGCATCCGAGTGCCTACGAAGAGAACGGAAACACGCAGCCATGGAGACGCAGAAGTGCAGAGTGGCTTTTGATGGGCGGTAGACGTGACCACGGCGACCGCCACTCAACCCTCTGACCCACTAGCCCGTCGGGGACCTCGGGACACCACGTAGAGCCAATTCAGTTCCTTCCCATGTTTGAAACCACTCTGACAGTTTGATGTGTTAATAAGTTTGACTTAGGCAGGACTTTACACTGTAAACCACCCACAGAGCAGTTACTGTACATCATATTTTTGTAATCTGATATTTAAAAATATTCTTCATTGGTAAAGGGACCTTGTAACAGGCCCTGTCTCATTAAATAGCTTGTGAAACAGGAGAGAATGCAAGTGGGTGACTTTGCCCATCTTCTGTGTGTGTGTGTGTGTGAGTGAGTGAGTGAGTGAGTGTGTGAGTGAGTGAGTGTGTGTGAGTGTGAGTGTGTGTGTGGGGAGGGGGAGGTGGAGAGACCGAGCTGTGGACGCATCCCGGTTAGGCAGAGACAGATCGCCGCAAGCGCATCTCCAGTGACCTACATTTGTGTCTTTTCTTTCTTTCTTTCTTTCTTTTTTTTTCATTTCCTATTTTCCCCCTGCGAGCAGCTTCATAATTGTGATGTAATGACCAAAGCAAGCATGACAATAAGACAGACTGGTCAAATGGACATTGTGGAGGTTTTAGGTTGGAGAGGCCAGACTGGCTCACACTGGGGGAAAAAATAAAGCTTTTTGTATGCCTATTCACTACGGCCTGAGGTTTGACATAAAAAAAAAAATCTGTGCCACCTCACCTGTGAAGTTGAATAGTCATTGTTTGCCGGTTACAGAATGTGTTTGGCGTTATGAATTTGATGTGGTGTTTCTGTTTGGTTTTGCCTTATCAAACTGCTGTGGCCTGGTCGCTACTGGGAGAGAGTGACTGGTTTTCGCAATCCCTCGAAATTAGGACTGGTATAGCAGCGTGTTCTGTTTGCGCAGAGTTACATGGACAACAGCAGGAACACAGTGAAAAATGAATGATTCAGGAATCGTTGAGACCACATGGTGTCTAAAAGTCACTGAAGTGGAAAAAGTTTAGCTGTGGCCTACAGCCGTCCGGTGAAAGGGCCTCTCCTCTCCTCTCCTCTCCTCTCCTCTCCTCTTCAGCTTTCACGCTTTTCCATTTTTCCCTCCTTTCGCACTTCCATGTAGCCTAAAGTGTGAAGTTATTACTTCACCTCGCCCTCATACATAACTGTCATATGCATAAGCCTAGACATCAGTCAGCCACATCATAAATTGTCATGTTGATTCAGTGAACGTAGTCACCATGCCTCAAAAATAGCAGCCACAGAAATATTTCAGTCGGCCCTGTTTTTAAGGTTAAATCACATTCGCATAACTCGTTTGCCCTTGAATCGACCATCAGGAAGTTAACTTCAATATAATTAGATAAGTTTCCATTGAAAATAAAATATAGGGCACGTTTTCTCTAAGGAACCACCCCTTAACTCTCAAATGACATGAGCCTTTTTTCTTATTTCACTACAGAAACACAAGCAGGTGTTTGTGCAAGTGCGGGTTTGCCAGTGGTATGGGGAGATTTAATTTGTCCTACGTGATTACGGCTGTAAGCAAGGACCTCAGGATGTTTAGAGTTTAGGGTTTTATTTTTTTTTCCAGTTAACAATCGTTGTTAAACATTTGGGTTGTGTGGAGTCAGTGTAAAATGAATCATTTTACAGTAAAATCTACATAATAAATCAACATATCTCAGGTAACATCATACTGAAACTAGGATCTGAGAGAGAGAGACAGAGAGAGAGAGCGAGAGAGAGAGAGAGAGAGAAAGACACAGAGAGAGAAATACACTTGAGAAATTTATAGAGAGATACCAACCACAAGTGACAGAGGCAATTTTCGGTGGAAAAATTACTCCATCATAATTTCAATCCCAAAAAGGATTGGAAAGAAGGCCCTGAAGGACCCTGCAGTGTCACCTTGAAAAATGGTGGAAGAAAAGATCACCAAATTACACACACACACACACACACACACACACACAGACACACACATACATACATACACACACATACGCAGCAATTAAATCATGTGTCTTCTTTCTTGGATTGATCCAATAATTAATGTCTTTGCTGTATGTTAAATGTTGGCAATGCAAAGTGATCTATACTCACATTTCTCTGCAGCAGCTCGTAATTAAGCTTCAGCTAAAATTAAACAGCCTCCAGTACTATTTTGGAAAACTGTGGATGTCTCGAACCTGATCTGAAAACAAAAGAAAAGGGCAGTTTTACTGAGTTAATATAAATGCTCTGTACCAAAACCCCACTTTTCTAGAGCTATATAACTCCTGTGTAGCTCTGCAACCACTTCAGATGAGTAGTTATTTTCTACTCATAAGAGTAAGTGTTTCAAGTGAATTTGTGAGATGTGAGATAAATATTACATGATTTCCAAATTGTATGAGGTTTGGAACAAGGGAACGCAACTTTAAAACCTTACGACAACCATAAATTCACACCCAGCGATTTTTAAAGTCAGACTTTGTGGAATTTGTAGCTTTTATTTCATTGAAGTCTCACACTCAGAGCAATGTTCTTACCCAACATTCCTGTTTCATTATATTACTGGGTATTGCTCATGGTGGCAAGATCTGGTCTGGGATTCTGAGTTGAAGGGAAGAAGCACACACACTTTTTTTTTAAACAGACAAACTAAAATGGGAGGGTGGGGGGGGGGAGGTGTCGAGTATTTTCAGACATCTTCTTCGACTTGGTATGATTCCACTTCTTCTCTAGTAGATTTACACCTTAGGACGTTACTTCTTCTAGGAGTCCCGAGTGTGAAATAATTTCATCAAGGAACAATTTTAGCTACTCGTCCCAATAGCTCAAACTCAGCACAGCCGAAGGGATAACATGATTATTAATATTATGGGAAATTAATAAAGTTATAGACTCCATCTCATGTGTATCAAAACACAGTAATAAGCATTCCTCTCCTCAAAGCTTTTTAATAAGGGCAATCATTCCACAATATAACTGCCTCTTCCTCTTCATCAAATTATTACTACAGACAGCCAATCAGTTGATTATAATTGGATTTCTTTATAATTCATGTTTTCTTTTTTTTTTTTTTTACATTTTTTTTTAAAATGAGGCCATTAAGATATTACTCTTACTTTAAATGTGTGGTGGGTTTCTTTCTTTCCTTTTTTTTTTTTTTTCAAAAAATATTATAATATGCCAGTGTAGCCTGGGGCAGATTCTCAGAATAAATGTAGCACTGATTTAGTTTGCAAGCCTGATGTATGTTGATGCTGAATCTATGGAAGATCAGTCCCTCACAGACCTGAGGATTTCGTGTTCCAAAGCTGCCGCGGAAAGGCCGTCCACGCGAGTGTGGCATGGTGAAGTCAGAGGGGGAGAATCTTAAATCGGTCTGCACTCCGTCCAGGGGCTGGTCCTTAGCTGTGGAGCAACTGACCTTAGGTGGAACAGGTGTGAGGACCAACACTGGTTGGGAAGGACAACACCAATGACTGGAACACAAGGATACCAGGATGGTAGTGGAAGCTCAAGTAATTAGTGAAATTAGTTAGGCTAGCATTGTGCAAAGCTGGTAGCTTCTTGACAGGACCTGAGGTGAATATTTACATATGGTGAACATCCCTTGGGGTCTTTATCCAAATCAAAATTCAACCAGCCAGAGGAGATGCTGGGAAGCCCTGGGCCTACAACACCACTCCATTATTAAGTTACTATTTCTTATTCATCCTGCAACAAATAATTCACTCAAATTCACACCTACACCTACTGCTGATCCACAGAAAAATCACAGTTAAGTGCCAGTGACTGATGGGCAGACAAAAGAGAGGCAACAGCAGTAACTGTGGCTCTGCTGAAGAAGAAGGAACAGCAGCTATATGTGGCTCTGTAAAAGAAAGATGGAGTAGCAGTAACTGTGGCTCTGTTGAAGAAGAGGGAACAGCAGTAACTGTGCCTCTGTTGAAGAAGAGAGAACAGCAGTAACTGTGGCTCTCTAGAAGAAGACGGAACAGCGATTATTTGTGGTTCTGTTGAAGAAGAGGGAACAGCAGTAACTGTGGCTCTCTAGAAGATGACGGAACAGCACTTATTTGTGGCTCTGTTGAAGAAGAGGGAACATCAGTAACTGTGGTTCTGTTGAAGAAGAGGGAACATCAGTAACTGTGGTTCTGTTGAAGAAGAGAGAACATCAGTAACTGTGGTTCTGTTGAAGAAGAG
>JAOYMR010000027.1:15619536-15641474 GCA_025802075.1 Tenebrosternarchus preto
TATAACTCTACTACAATATAACCCTACTAGAATATAACCCTACTAGAATATAACCCTGCTAGAATATAACCCTACTAGAATATAACTCTACTAGAATATAACCCTGCTAGAATATAACTCTACTAGAATATAACCCTGCTAGAATATAACTCTACTAGAATATAACCCTACTAGAATATAACTCTACTAGAATTCTCTATTCTTCAGATATATGAAAACATACCTATAAACATCTAATTGTAATCTTTAGTGTCATACGCAACTTAGCAATTACTTTTATATTTAAAATATTTACTGTTCACATTTAAAACTCAAGTAAAACTGTATTAATGTAAGATATAAATAATAAATGAAGTAGATAATAAAATTTGTGTCCATTACATTTTAATGGTGGATTATAGTAAATTACAGGCCCTCAATGTTCAGTGGCCATGGACTTCTCACTTAAGCATGTCGGCGGCGTGGACAGTAAATGATAACAGGAGCTTTTATGATGCTACATGTGCCCAGTTAAACCAGTAAAGAAACAGGCCATCCAGCTGAGCTGAAGCACCCCCACTCCAGCCTGCGTCACTCAGCAGAAAGACAAAAAAATACAGAAAGGCAATGCACAATTTTAGAATTTTATTTACACACACACACACACGCACACACACACACACGCACACTTGCAGCATATCACTAAAACACGTGCAAATGTAATCAGAGAAAGAATCTTTGTGCATGTAATGAAATAATGAAACAGAAATATTTATATTAAGGGAAAACATGCTACTGAAATCCTACTCGTTAGGCCTGGTTAATAAATGCAAATACTGGTAATGAGCAGGAGGGACCTTGGAGCCTCCCGTTTCTCCGTTTCTCTTTGCTCTGTGTTTTTGTTGTTGTTTGTTTGTGTACTTTTTCTTTTTCTGACTCTTTTTTTTTTTTACATTTATTTAAACATTTTTTTTTTGAAGTTTTGCCTTGCTGTTCCCTCTGTCTGTGGATGCTGCTGGATCCTCTAGTGCTTTAATCAGAGCCCAGTGGGTGGGAGGGGGCGTGTCCTCAGTGCTCAGTCCCGCCCACAGCAGCCATGCTCCCTCCCACCACAGCGCTGGCTGACAGACCCACAGGCCCATACCCGGTTCTGCCTTCAGCAAGCAGACACAGACACATCACACACACACACACACACACACACACACACACACACACACACACACATACTTACATGCAATACATGCATAATTTTTCACTGGCTAAAAATGTAACCCAATGTAACCCAAACCCTAACTTTGAGTAATAAACAAGAGGCTTCCAGTTCTTTCAGAATGTCTTCTAGGTGCACCTCGGGTTTGTTTTTTTCAGAAAGCATTTTCCTCTTGGGGATTATCCAGGTGTCCTCACAATGTCATGGTTCTCATGCTTTTCTACCATAATAGAGATATTCGATCCCCACAAAGAGTTACATATAAGCGCCAGCTCTCCCCACACAAAAACACAATTCATGTAGAAATGATTTGGTAAAAGATACAGTATGTTGATTCACGTCTTGGAAATACATGTACATGCCCTCCTTAATGAGAGTCAGAAAAGAACATGGCCTTGTCTTAAAAAGTGCTCCACAGTTTTTGAATCACTGCTAGGAATCCAAAACCTTTGCTTTTACAACTCTCCAGCTAATCTGAATTCATTCATGACATTTAAACATTGCTATAGGTGAGTAATCTGGGAGCAACAGATGAGTTCAAATGCGTTCCAGTCCTGGAAGACAGCTAAACCTCAGCGGTTATGTCATTCCGTCACACCTGACTCAGTAGATGATCATTAAGCTCTTGGCGAGTGTGAGGTAAACGCATCAAAGTGGTGAAGAACCTGAGCGGTGCCATGCTGTTTCTCTCCAGCATTGGACGTGTGAGGATCAGTGACGTACCTGATCTCAAACCTGGCCTCTGGTACGAGCGGAGATGATGACCAAGTGACGGACCTGATCCCAAACCTGGCCGCTGGTACGAGCGACAGAGATGACCCAATGTTGGACTTGGTCCCAAACCTGAACTCTGGCATAGAGAGCGACGGAGATGACCCAGAGGCGGCAGGCGTGGATGGCAGGTGAAGCCGGTTGCACATGTCAGGACTATGATGCACTCTCGCCTTGAAGTTCCTCCGGTCCACGAAAACACGCTCATCAGGACATGAACGGCAGAAGTGCTGACCCCAGATCAGCTATGTTCCTCAACAAAGTGCATGACTGATATGTGCCAGTCTCTCGAGGACTGAGGCACAGAGCTTTCTTATCAAAGCAGGAACAAATATGCATCTAAAGGACTGCATGGATATAATTATTTCAATATAACAAACACACCCCAAAGGTCACCAATTAAAGTAAACAAAATAAATCTAATTCAGAGTGATCCTCTGGTCATGTCCAAATCTACTGGCACAAATACCCCTTACATTTTATTTTCCTTTCGTTTTTACCTTTAAATTATTCACTACAGTGTTGACGAAATGAACACGAAAAATATTCTCTAAAGAGTTAAAAGGAAGAAAAAGAAATATTAGTTAATTGGAGCTAAAGAAAGTTTCCCCCTTTTATATTCTTTTTCTACTTTCTTGCATTGTACCATCTGACGACTTCTGCTTTCATGTCACTTCATTACGTTTAATTTATTAATGACCAATACTTAATGTGCCAAAAATGTCAGATTCAAAAGCCACGAAAATGGGGCACTTGTGAGCTCACGAGGGGCAGCCCAAGCTGTTTGGAGGCTGTTGTTTTACCCCAGGAGGCAGCATCAGCGAAGAGGGTGCAATAGAGGAAATGTCTGTCTTTTACCATCTCTCATTCTCTCTCACACACACAAACACTACACCGAAATTAACATAAAAATACACGATACAGAAACTAACACAAATAACAAACAAAAAACTCACTGCCACTCACTCTATGCCAGTAACCCACTGACGTTTCTTTCTGAAAAGCGCACATGCTGTAAACATCCTTTCTTTGGTCAAAGAGCAGTGGTTATTCGTGAAAGAGGTGGAGCTATGCAAATGTTGGAGAAAATGCCTGAATCCTGGCCTGAACAAAACGCAGTCACACAAAGGAAAACTGGGCCTTATTACAGGGAACGACTCATCCAGATACACTATTGACCATATTAACAGTGGTTTAGGGTTAGGATTCACACCAACGTGCAAAACGGCGTCAGTGCGCTGAGCGTTCTGTATCCCGAGACAGAGTCCACTTCCAGTAACGCGTGTTCCACGAACCGCGGGCAGAGCGGTCGTTTCCGTTACGTAATTACATTAAAAGTGGCAAACGGGCGTCGTGCGGGGCTCAAGTTCACCCTCATTAATCGATCAGATGTCAGCGCGCGCCTTTGACGCCAGCCCATCTCCCATCACCGCCGATCGATCGCGTATTGATCAGGCCCTCATTTCAGACCTCCCCGTTCCTGCGAATTCAGACCTCCCAGTGTGTTTAGCACAGACATTACAGGCAAATGAAAATTTTTTTTTTACTATGCTATTTTCTGCCTAGCTGACTCACTGGAAGAGTATTAATATAACCTTCTGTGTATCATTGACTGTAACATTGAAGCTTACCTCTGGTAATGCCTCTCGTCAATTACCATCCAACACAATAGCTTCCCTCAGACTGCCTGAAACGGCCATTCCACATAAATATGGTCATGTGATCTCACTAATATGAAGAGTTTTTAAAATATTTTTTTAAAGAGGGTTAAGGGAGACGGGGTTCAAGAAGAATCCTTTGGATTTTTGGTTCTGGTTTTTGGCGTTTGGCAGTGCTGGTGTCCACGTGAAACGCACCCTGTGAGGGATCAGAGGAGCAGAATCCGGTGCATGTTGTGCACACGTGTGATCGCACAGGTCGCTCCCGTGTGGCGATACATGTATTTACATGTATGTGTGTCACTCACGTGTCACGTGTCCTATGCATTTTTGCATGTGTGATCACACAGGTCACTGCCGTGTGCTGATGTGTGTAATTCTTCAAACACAGTCAGTAGCACTGTTCATCTCACCAAGCAGATTATATTGTATATAATGCTGTACATTTATAAGAGAGGCTAAAGGAAATTAAATGACATTAAAACTTCAGACATGATCAATATTTTTAGTAGTCAAATTTACATTCTCATGTGTTGACTGTAAGTGATTTAGTGCCATTGTGCTCAATAAAAGTTAAATAAATTAGCTAAATGCTAATTAACACATTTCCTAATAATGAACAGTCTACTAATTAAGTCATGGTAAATATTAGTTACTGTAAACAAGAAAAAAGCAAACACAGGCTTCAGTCTGTCTCTTCTGTAACACAAGAGACAAATACACAAAAATACAGTCATTCACTATCCCTAATGTCTCTCTTTATCACACACACACTCACACGCATGCACACTCATACTCTCACTCATGCACACAAAACTATCGTTTCTATAGTAACCTTGGCCAGGCACACAGTGTTCAAGAGCCAATTTCTTGTACCATTTGCCCATTTGATTAATTATGTCTTTGTGCTAGAAAACCCAGGGAAGCTAGTTGCTAGTTTACACTACCCACCTCCACCACACACACACACACACAGACACACACACACACACACACAAAGTGTCCCCAGTTGTTATCCCACACTGCTCTGGACCAGGTCCTGAGCTGGGGCCAAAGGGTGATGGGTATGTGGGATAAACAGGGGTATTGTTTGGTCCAGGTCGTCCCCACTGAACCCCCACCTCCCACCCATGGTTGGAGTCCCGCGGTGCTGGAGGTTGGAGAAACAAAATGAACGTCTGTTCTAATGAGCTTCTGCCTGTCAGCTACAGTTAGAGAAGAGTGAGCGAGAGAGAGAGAGAGAGAGAGAGAGGGCAGGAGGGGAAGAGAGACAGGCAGGGAGACAGAGAGAGAGAGCCAGAGAGAGGAAGTCGAGAGACAATTATGTCTATACAATGATTACATGTTCAGTGGAGGAAAAATGGGTTCGTAACAGAAGCAACAATCACATTAATTTCTAGTTACTAAAACACTGCACACAAATACACTTTCTCAGCTCATATTCTCAGAGGCATGAATATTAGTTTGCTGGCTCTTCCTCTGTATCACTTTCTGTCTGTTCTTACCCATCTGTTGGCTTTTTAGACTATTGTATTATAAATGATCGGCTAATTCAACCACATCACATTTAAAAGGCTCTCGTCCACAGGTTCCCTGAGGTTTCTCCATCTCTGGAGACGTGCCTTTGAGGGGAAGTCCCCGCAAACAACAGAGGTGGTCTGTCAAACACACTTTAACGTGACTTAACGATTGTGAATAAACTCAAACATGACTTAAGTGGCTAAATTCCTCTCAAGATATCAGGTGACGACACACAACCTTGGACCTCGTTTACATAAGAGGAGGCTCAGTAACCTTAGGTGAGCATTTAACTTCTATAGGCTCCATAAATATCTTATGAAGGAAACTTTAATGGCGAGGAAAACAATAGGCTAAGTTACTGTAGAAGGAAAATCAGTTTCGGTATCGCAGCCTGAAGAACTAACGAATACGAACATGGTTGGAATCATAGATGGAGATTTGGTTACAGTCAACGTGTACTCGGTTTATTTCACACCTAATACAGTCTTTCATGAGAGGGGTTTGCCTTGCTTTACACCCAGGACCATGGTGAATTTGGGCTGGATCCAGATATCTAAATGGTCAGATACACAACCCCAAAACAGTGTTTTTTTTTTTCCCAGAGATTTCATCAAAAGTCTTCTTTGACCGTCAACCAATTGTCCGGTCTTTGCTGAAGTCGTGTGAGGAGGACAAATGCAGTGTGTGGCCTGCCTGAATCAGAAGGAAATCGTGGTGAATTCCCCTTTTCATCTGATGCCCTGCAGAAGTGAAAGCTAGGCTGACCCTCCCAATATATCTGTGCAAACTCGCCCCCGGGAGGATTGGCACGAGCTCCACTGATTTGTAGAGTGTGTGTGCCGGGGGTTGGCTGGACTGGCGTTACTCATGGTGGGCGAGAACGGAGGGGCGGAGCATATGTTTGACCCTCATCCTTCCCCGCCATTACAAGGACGTGCAAAGCCGCTCTCAGATAATGGCCACCATCTGGCTATGGTTTTTCTGGGGCAAGAGACACACTGTCTCTCCTGTCCCCAATCCCCCCCCCCCCCCATCACAATTGATCGATCGATCAGCCGTTCACTCAGTCAAGTCCATCATGTCATGCAATGTTTACTCCCTCCCACTTCTTAGTAGGTGGGGGAATGTCAGACTCATTTCAGTGTAATGTGTGCCTTGTTACTTTGTTTTGGTTACACAGTGATTATTAATTTGAGGTAACGGATTCGAGATTAACAGTGATATGCCATGGCCATTTTTAGGGCAAATGATAGCTGAGTTTTAATCTCATCAGAGTTCACATGTTTACCCTTCTAATTAAACACTTATGAACGGGTCAGGTTAGATTTTCACTTGGACTACCATATTCTGCACCAGTCATCAGATGTTTATTAATGTCGAAAATGCCGGTTTGTGTTTTGGAAATTATCATTGGATGTACTCAAATAACTGCAGCATTTTGCCTCAGAATTAAAGTTACAAACTGTGGAACAGGTGAAGCTGTGGGTGGCTGATAATCTGGTCCCCATAGTGACTGGAGAAGCCTTGGCTGTGGGATCAGTGCATGGGCAGCTGGGAGCATTTGGTCCTTTCCATCCAATCAAACAACTCAGGCATTGAGACAAGGCGGGGCTAACTGCCTTCTGCTCGGTTAATCTGGCAGTGAATTATCCGGAGGCTAAATGATAAACTAATAGCGACAATCAATGCCGTGTCTAGGATGTCCTGGTCTTAGACTTGAATCTGATTGGATGTGGTCTGAATACAGCCTGAACCAGTGTAAGCGTGCACCGTAGGTCAAAAAGCCTAATGTTGGCGACTCAACCTCTTGGCCAAACAGCGCCGGAGGCATGATCCTAACACGCCTGGTTAAAAAAGCCATGAGTCATGGCTCACAGGTGCAAAGTTCCTCATCACAGCCATATGTATGTACGTCCATCACGCCCATCGAATGTGCTGTTCATACTGTACTTCATGTACTTACATACAGATGCTTGGTCCAGAGCCAAAACAGCCAGAAGAACAATAGGATGCACTCTGTGCTCACAGGCGTTTTTCCATCAGGTCACTCCATCTGTTAGGCACACGTGTGTGTGTGTGTCTGTGTGTGTGTGCATTAATGAGAAGAAAGCTGGGGTCACGTGGCATTAACGTGGTTCTGTTTCAGCTTCGTGGGGTATTAATGAGAGGTGGAGAGGGAGCAGAGGTATGAGAGTAAAATTCTGGGTACCGTATGTCATTCTTGGTACTGTATTCAGGCACTTTTGTCCTGGAAAAAGTGATAAAGTATGACTGGAAGCAGGAACACGTACCCACAAATAACACTTATTTCACAGTTTTGTAAACCATTGACAGTGTGGTAAGTGAAAGATGTTGAGAATGCTAGGTTGGTATTGCTGTGAATACTGGGGTGGGGTTTGCTGGGAATACTGGGAATTCTGAATTGGGATTGCTGGGAATACTGGGAATTCTGAATTGGGATTGCTGGGAATGCTGGGTTGGGATTGTATATGGCAGTCACATGCACACTATATTCCATAATAAAAAGGTAGTTGAAAAAACTGGAGGTGGGTGGTCAAATAGCAAAAAGATACTTCTTCTGCAATTTAGCAATCAGCTTTTCATAGCATTATGGGTAATCAGCAGAGTGGTTGTGGATTAGAGCTAATTCATTTTAGCACCATATCCAGTGGACTATAGAAAAACAATTATTTGTTAGATTTGCAAAATAATAATAATAAAAAACAAAACAAAACAAAAAAACTAACATTATTCAAATAATTGTGTAGTTTGTGAAGCCACACGTACGTGTGTGTGTGTGTGTTTGGTTTGTGGCTGCTTCAACATTCTGTGAAAACACTAGCTAGTAAAGGTTGCAAACTCATTCATTTGCATTTTGTCTAGACGTGACATCATGTTTATCCTTTTGTTTTCTATAAACAAATGTATTGACCTTGCATCGGTGGGGGTAACATCTACAGCTACAGAGCTAGAACACAAAATGTTCTTTTGTCTTTGGAAGAAATAACACGGGTGGGAATTCAACAGAAAGCCATCACTTCCCTTACTGTTTAGGTGTTTCTGGGCCAAGATCCTTAAAAAAAACTCCTATGGAAGAAAAAAAGAAAACTGAACAAATTTTATGAAAATGGCATATTTATTTTATTTATTTGTTTTTTGTTTTTACAAAAACACAGTGGAACTTGGCCCTTTTTTACTGATCTGAGAACAGTATCTAGTTAAGGACACAGGCAGGGTGAGCTGATGCTACTTCAGTATAAAGAATACTCTATAGCCAGCCTGAGCAAGGCAGATGAAATGGGAGTCCTGTGCCTGATCTGCCAGATACAACATTTAGAGAAGCCAGTTATCTAGGTAGCGATATCACCAAGGAGGTGTGGCCAGGGCAAGCTAACACCCACACTGTATCTTCCACCATTTCCATTAAAGTAAATAAACCAAAACATGACAAAAATAATAAATAAATGTATGAATAAATAATCACAGACACACAAACTTTAAATTTTACCCACCCAAGGAAAATGACCTTGCTAAACACTGCGAGTAAAACGTACTAATAAGAATCTCGCCCTCACTCACACTGGTCCGTCTGTTGGCTGCTTCTGCTAAACGCGCACGCTAGTTAGTGCTGTTAGAACTGGACGGTTTATTGAAAATACAGCCCAATTACAGCCAAACGAGAGAGTGTTGCCGTGGCGTCGAGGGGCTGGAGGGCGTGAAGGGAGGGGCCAGTGGGGTAAGGCAGAGATCAGACAAAGCAGAAGCACTTTCTTCATGCCCCTCCCCCCCCCCCCAACACCCCTCCCCTCCGGGCCAATTACCCACAAAATTCGACGGGAATATAAAGCGTCTGTTGATACGGCAGCGGTTCAGATATGATGCGGCATTGCGGATCAAAAAACACCTTTTGGTCTGTGCACACTGGTCCATGCCGCTAGCTCTTACAAGACTTCTCGTTCGGTCACATGACCTACGCCTCTTTAAAATTCGAACACGAGCAACATTTAAATACCAGTGCCGAGGTTGCAGTCCTTAACCACAAGCTAATAGCTGTGACACAGGCCCGAAATCTGATCAGACAAAGAAAAACCACACACTCATGATTTTGTTCCTTGGCGGTTGTCGCAGGTTAGCAGGAGCGCGTGTATCATGCAGCAGCTTTCTGGAACACTACGCTGACTCATAACCCAGTTAAGACTGGCCTCACTTCCACGAGTATCTGGTCTGTTCTGAACACGCTCCGTTAACTCGCCAAATCAACACTACAGTGCCATGGACCTGTCCAACAGCCATCAGTTCAAAGTAGCAAGGAACATTTCTTAACGATAAATTCTTCAGCTTCACATGCAGATTAAATAGTTATTGTTTATACAAACTCATCACACTGGATGTTTTTTTTTTTTTTTAAATCAACATCCATATTTTGTTTAGTGGGATGATGGCTGTGAACAAAATACACACATTAGCTAGTGCATCCATGTGCATGGGCATGCACACACACACACACACACACACACAAACACACACACCCTGATTCCCACACTGTATGGCAGTGAGACGCATCACATCTGTTGCAGTTAAGCCAACACTATGGAGGGTCTGTGTAGCCTGGTCACAATGGAACTGTCTAGAACTACTGGGTTCTGGCACATCTTCCACTCCAAGAACCAGGTTGTTGGCCTGCATACAACATGTGTGTTAATGGTATTAGCAAAGCTGGAATTTACCTATGATTTACAGCATGATGGCAGGAAAGAGTCTCTCGAGGTTATACCTTACCATTGTAAATCAAACCAAGGATGCATATCAGGGCTAACTTTGGTAAAAATGTTACTTTGGCTGAAACCCTTCATGCTGTGCACATATATGGGACTGATTGCTTAGGGTTATCTACAGCACCACAGTGTTTTCATCCTCAGTCCGTGTGTTTCCAGACATGAAATAACTCTCCAAACCCAATCAGGGTGTGAGTGTTGTCCAACACACATCACCCTCTCCATAGTCCGTATTGCGGGGACTAGCAAATGTAATTGAAATCTCCATCTGGAAATAAACAAAGAAGCAGAGAGAGAGTGGAGGGTTGGAGAGCCCATCCTCCAGCCTCCACCCCCCTGACTTTGGGGTGGTGGTGGTGGTGGTGGGGGGGGGGGGATTACGGTGAACACGGCGAGCTGAGGCATCGAAGCACAGTGTCGCGGACTCTCCCTCGTCGCCCTGGTGAATCCGTGGATCACCACTTAATTACATCACATCCACCTTCCTGCCGCTTGTCCTCACGACACACGTCTCTCAAAGTCAAGCGCCGGCAACCCACCTCCCGAGACCCCCCCCCCACTCCCACCCACCCAAAACAACGCCCTCAGGGATTTGCGTTCTTCTAGCACACTGTCCGAGGCCTTGAAGTCTTGAAAGTCACCTTAACCATTACCCTCAAACATTAAAATTATACTCATATCCCTACGATTATACCTATCAGCATAAATGCTTTCAGAATCTCTCCCTTTGGCCAGACATCCTGGATATCCTGATTAGTAACTGCTGCAGATTGTAAAAATGTCCACCGACAACTACGTCCAAGTGGCTACGTCCGAGCGGAGGGTCTCAGCTCCTTGGGTTTGTGCTTCTCTCCCTGCCCTCTGACTCCCCCCCCCCCCCCTTGCCGCCCCAACAAGGCACCATATCGCTTTCACACAGTGTACTGTAATTCAGGTATAAATATCAGGATGACTAATTGAGCGGCATTGTAAAGCAGGTAATCCCTGCCCCTTTCTACAGGTGTTACTGAGAGATTAGATGAAACCTGAGTGCCGTTGTGAAGCAGGTAATCCCTTCTGCCCTGCCGGAGAGCTGCCGCTATGAAGGAAACCCCAGATGCACAGCAAGAGTGTCCGTGGTAACCTATCCACTGCAGCCTGCGCACTTCCACCGCTCTCCAATACGCAGATACAGCTGTGGAGCTGTAAGATGTGGAGGCCAATATTCAAATAGATCCAAGGCACTTTTATGCAATATCTGTGTGTCTGCTGGTTTGGATCCGGATGTTGGACTGGTGGTGATATACACGTGGACAGATGGTGATGTGTCCTCAGTTCATTCATTATTAGTGGCACCATATCATTTGCTGATGATACAATTATTTGTTTTAATGTGTAGCTAGACTGGAGTTTTAATTGAAGTTTTCGCTGAATAAAAAATCGGACTGAAATCCTACATTTGAAATCCTACATGCATCGTACACCTTTTTTTTTTTTTTTTTACATATAACGCTGTCGTGAAAAACATACCAAGTATGTAAAGTATGAAAGTTCTTACTAAATATAGTGCATTTTTTTTTACTAAGTATGTTCAGAGCCAGTGTTCACAACAGCTTGCCTGACAGATGAGGGAACGTGCTAAAACGGTGGGTTGAATCTCCCCCGAACAAACCCCAAAAATGTTCACGCCTTCCCTAAACCCCTGATACACACATCAACAAGCTCACTGTGATGAGCTGCAGCACCAGTGCTAAAGGGCTGGGAGGAAGCAAAGACGAGAGGGAGAAGTCAACGACCAAGTGAATGAGTGAAAGAGAGAGAGAGAGAGAGAGAGAGAGAGAGAGAGAGAGAGAGAGAGGGAGCGAGCTAGAGGTGGGACAGAGAGAACACGAGACAAGAGTGAGAGAACTGAGAGACAGAGTGAGAAAGAGGGAGAGCGAGAGCGAGATGGAGGGAGAGAGAGGGCCATAAAGAAACCATATATGCAGTGCTGTATGATCTCCTGCCACTGTAGACGTCTCCTGCCATGATGGAAATGTCCCAAATGAGCAGGCGGGGTGAGGAAGGAGATGCCACAGACTGGCAGCATGTCATAACCCAGCCCATCACACACACACACACACACACACACACACACACACACACACCTCACACTCCCCCATACATCGGATCAGACCTGCTTCTTCCTCCCTACCAACCAGCGTGGATGTAATGAACACATCAGCATTAACCAGCACTCTCTGTCCCACCATCACTGCCGTCACCTTTATCGTTCCAGACATCCCGACGCCCGAAACGCTTGTTACTCCAATCATCATCACCCCCACCATCATCATCATCATCACCCTCACCACCATCATCATTACCACATTTTGCAGCGCGATCCACTTTGACATTAATCATGCTCGCCAAAATCCGGACTGGGCTTCCCCACTTGCCAGAGGCTTCAGTATGGAAATCTACGGAAACACGGAACAAGTCATCCTGATGCAGGAACACACTGGGGCAAGTGGTCATCTCCAGCTTCCTCACTCACTGTAGACAAACAGCCAATCACAGGAAGTTTAAATGCCAACCGAGAGACTTGGTTAAAAACAGCTGAGATTTTAACGAAAGCAAAATGACCCTTATTTCTCAACAATGAGACAAGCTTGAAAAATTGTACATGCCACTTCATTAAATGTGAAGACTGATGACGTGAGTCTCTGCAGAAATACTCCCACCTACGATTGTTTAGATCAAATATGTCTGAAATTATTGGTGATAATTACAAATCTTTAATGTTAATGAAAAGCTAGTTTAAACTTGTCAAATTAAACCAAACAAAAATGGACGGCCAACTCCTTAAAAAGATACGACAAACCCACTGACCAACATTATGTAATGTAGTCAGGATGCTCAGTTGGTTTATGAACATATCAAGCGTTTCCGAAGGTCAGAACAGCCTAACCAGCATGTAACATCCCACCCCCCCCCCCACCCGAACAGACAGCAGCTGAGAACTTCACAGCTGAAGAAGGCTGTGGTGTTTGGTGGGAGAGACAAAAAGGTTACATGGAGAGGGGATGGGTGCAGGAAAAAAAAGCGGGTGACTCAGCGTTATCTTTCTAAGATGAAGGTGTCAGGGTCACCGTGCACCGCTCCGTCAGATTTCTCCATCTAAATGAAGACGGGTGATGTTACATCTCACCGCGGAGATGATGCAAGACAAGCAGCAGGCGTCCAACTGAGCGACAAGCGCTCCTCTCCCAGGCTTCCCAAGAATATTGAACTGAATATTCTGTAAAAATCAGGAATATCAAACAATGTGCTCTTGAGATCAGGGATATCGAACTGAATGTTCCCCAGAGGAATAACAACCTGAATGTCCTCTAGAGATCAGGAATTCTGGACCAAATGTTCTCTAGAGATCAAGTGTATCTAACTAGACAGTTAAGCTGAATATGTAATACATGCATGTAAATTCAATTTATGATTTTAAGAGTGCTTGTTTACACAGGGTAGTAAATTACTCATATTTGTACAGCTGCAAATGGATTTTGATCAGACATATCTGATTCGGTCACCTCTATCCAAGCTTCTATTGAGAGCTCAGTTTGTTTCAGGCTTGTCTGCGGTACAAGCAGGAATTGTCCACAGCGCCAAGCTCAGGAGGCAGTCAGGCAGGCCCGCTCGCATCCTTACGCAACAGCCTGCCGACACCCGAGCCCCCCTAAGACCCAATCGTGGAACGCGCGTATTTAACACCGGCTCTAAACGGGGTGTAAAGAGTTGGAAATGTGCTGGAAAAGAGAGTCGGACAGAGAAGAAAAGAAGGAGGAATAGTGCGAATATATAAAAAAAGATGACACAATGAGGAAAAAAGAAAGAAAGAAAGAAAGAAAGAAAGGAAAGAGAGGTTAGCAGCATGTGGAAAGCAGATCTGATCTCATCGGGTTCGGGCAAACAAACAAAAAAAGGTGGTTAAAGTAGCAGGAGAGGAAACGGAGGGAGTTATCCGATGCCTACACGTCTGCGCTGGACCCACACCTCCCGGTTAGAGTTTCCCCCTCCAACAAAGAGCCACCAGCAAGCCCAGCCTCGCTGGGCACAAAAGCCGCGGCCAAAACGAGGCAACACCTCTCCCCTTCGGGGATCTTAACAAAGCGCTTTTGTTTCGGGCCAAGATCGCAACATGTTGCAGGACCTACGCCTACCATGGTCCGAAAAAAGATAGAAATACTTTTCTTTATGCTTTTTTTAAAAAAAAATATGTTTGTTGCGGGGTTTCCGGCTTGGCTGTCTGTGGTAGTTTAACTGTGGTACCATTGAGTGGTGCCTCACCATTGTGGTGGATGACAGCGACCGTACAGCATATCACCACTCCCTTCTGCTCGGGTGACTATTATTATGTAACAACAACAACAACAACAACAACAACAACAAAAGACCTTCGTGATTTGAAACTGAGAACCACCTGAAAGGACTGGAGTGGAATGGTTTCAAGACTTTAGTTTTAGTGCAGGAAATTTAGATGCCGATTTTAAATAATCTATGATAATCTAAGATGATGGTAGCTAGGCATCAGTCTGCCGAAGGAGATGGCGCGTATCTTCATCGGGAGAGACGTCACGGAGGCCGTTCAGCTCTGAGAGCAGGGCCCCAGAGCTCCTCCCAGTCTGGGCCCTGCGATTGGGGGCCTCTCTAGAATTTACACCTTTGGACAGAGTGACAGAGCACCCTGGCTGCTCTACGTCTCCCAGCATTATCTTTTGCAGAAAATCAAAAGTCAAGGCCTGGTATCAGAGGCTAGCCCTCCCTCCAGACAGGTTCTTCTTCTTACAAGACAGGCCCGGTTGGGTTTGGAGAAGGCTCACAGAACTTTGAAAACAGTGAGGTACCCTGTCTGCCCCACTATCTTGAGTGGGATCTTCTTTAACAAGGCAACACTAACCATTTATACTTAATTTACCAGTGAACCATTGTCATTAGACACAGAAGCCAGACTCAATTAATAAAAGCTAAAACTTCTATGCTTTTATACTCATAAGCCTCCCTTAATTGGGCTGAGAGGATTTTGAACATGTTGTGTCTCAGTTTACAGTCAGGGACACCCACTACAGCCACACGATGGAGTCCAAGAAACAATGAGTGGACCTTGGTGGGCAGGCGACTGTAGCTTGTTTAAGTAGCGTGAGGTACCAATACCACCAAAGGTCACTGGATTGATTACAGGAAACACATATATGATCAGACTGACAAATATACAACTTTCTAATGTACATGTATAATGTAATATAAAACTTCCCCTGTATATGGTCATACCCGACAGCCATTTTCTTTTTTCTATGACGGTTATCTCTCCATTCTCCATCAAGAAAAGGGGGGTTTGGGCATGACGCCTTGAACTCTCGCCAAAGTCCTGACTTCCCCTGAGTTAACTGCACCCCATTGTACAATTACAGTCCTGGAGGATCAGGCAGCTTCTTCACACTTCTGAAGAAAGTGACCAAATGCGGCAAGTTAAAGGGAAAACAACACAGCAGTTGGAGAAGGGGTCTATTGGGAGTAAAGCCCCGAATTTTGATTTTATTAAATTTTTTTTTCTCCATAATTCAACTTGTGTCATTTCCCCTCAGTTTCTCTGAGTGAAGCAGCAAATCAACACAGCAAAGTTCTGTTACTGGGAAGATACCATCTGCCCCAACACTGTCATAGGGGGTTGATGTCTTTTGTTGGTTATGTTTCATTTAGTCCGTTACCTCAATCTAGTGGACTGCTGCAACCTGGCTAGTCAGCTAGTCAGCGTCATCTGTAATAGCTCGCTAACTAGTGTTAGCTGAGTTGACAGTGTTTGAACAGATATACATAGCAAATAGTGTAGTGGTGCTTGAGGTGAATCTCTGTTGCCATGACTTTGCATAGGTTTTCAGACCCGTTCAGATAGTTCAAAAAGTCAGATTTGCTCCGTCTGGATGTTCTAATGAAAGAAATACCCAAACCAAACATTTCACAGGTGGAAAGTTATTTAACAGATGTGAATATATGACATCCCCATTTTAAGATTAACAAGCTAACTATCTTACAACAACAGCATAACGCTCGGCTTCGCCCCCAAATGTTTACAACCCAAGCAAATACCAAAGCGTTACAGGTTTAAAACTGAAAATTAGGATATTTTTCAATTCACAAGAATACAAAAAACAAAACCCTTACATCCAGCACTAAGTTTTATTCATGTTTTTTTTTTTGTGCAAGGTGTTGCTGGTATATCAAAGAATGTGTATAGAGGTGGTTCCAAAGAGATGGGTTGGGGCACCATGAAAGGAGACCACCTTATATGGTCGTTTTAGAAAGCTCTACATCTTAAATAATCATACTAATTATTCTACTCCATGCTATTGTTCTGTGTACAATTAGCTTGTACCGTTTTCGTTGAAGTAATTTATTTTAGCTTAGCAGATTCTTTTACATTCTGTGCATATTTAAGGCCCCTTAAAACTCACTAAGCAAGTTTTTAGCAATAAGGATACACACCTGTACACAATAATTCACCTGATATTCTGAAATGAACATATGAAAGTAAATTCAAGTAAACGAAAGTAAGGAATTACTTTTTTGCCCCATGAATAAATAAAAAAAAAAACATAAAAAGACAAACATATTTGCAACAGCTTCAGGCTTGAGTGTTAAACCAAACAAATGTATGAACTTCTCTTCTGTGGACCTTAGCACGTTAGCATTTTTGGACAAAAATGCTAACAAGTACTGATAGGGAAAGCTGGTGGTGAGGGCGTCAGTTAACATGTTCAGTTAACATGGCTTCATTTGTCCTTTGCATAACACTGACTGGCCCCTAGTCAGCTTACTTTATTACTAACATGAGCATTTTTGGACAGACGTGTTTGAAATTAAATGCACCTGTTAAGAGCAAATGTTGACGTATTATTGCATCATTGCATAGGAAATGCAGATCACTTAAAAACAAAAAGTCTCATACATTAATGAACAACAAATTGTGCTACAATTTAAAAAAACAAAATACACTGGCAAACAGACATCAAACGTTTCAGATTTACGGTATTTAACATTAGTAATAAAACCATAGTAACAAAAATACTACAGAAAGTGACAGATACAGTTGTCACTTGTGAATTTGTGCTGTGGTTTCATGGTATTTAAAGGATGTTGTTGCGTGTGTTATAATCTTTTGTTGTTGATATTTTTGCAAGGAAGTGAAGGAAAAACACAGAAATCACCTCCAAAATGTAAAAATAATGCTTAGAAAATATAAAAATTAAATTAAGCGGACAAATTCTGTCATATCCATCTCCATCTTTTGATAAGCCTTGATTCATAATATAAAGACATTGTGGCTATAGAGGAATACTATAATAAAGACATTATTAGCTACTGCATATAATTTGATTCCATACCATAACTTCTATTCAGCTTTCATTACAGGCCATTCACTACAGTCTGAATTACTGCACTTGATTTTAAGTACCTCTTAACTTCTTGTGGTTTTACCATTAAATGTATGGATATAAGCCTGTGAGCTTTTCTTTTGGCAAAACAACAAAAGCAATGGCGAGGTGTGATGGGTGTTCCAAGGAACAACCATCTGGTTTGGCTGCTGAAAAGCAAGGTGCTCCTGTATCCCAAGACGTCCACGTCTGGCAGATCCTCCGTGGGTAGCGGTGGCGGGACACAGGGTGAGAATGGGTGATGCTAGGTCTGGAGAGTCCAAAGTGGAGCCGATCGGCTTTGCTGGGGAACACTGAGCTATGCTGGGTGACGCTCCAGCCCTTGGGGCAGGAGATGGTTCAGAACCTTCAGAACAGCTCTAGTATAGCTCTTTGCTGGTTGACTCTATGATGTGAAATTGCTTCTTTTTTTGGTTTAGTGGCTTTAGTTCTACACAATACAGACGTTTTGAGTTTTAGGGATTTTTGTGTCCAACTTCAGTCAAGATACCTCTGGTAACTTTTAGATCTCTGCAAATTCAAGACTCTCTAACAGGATGAAAGGGAATTTTCTTTATCTACTGAAGCCTTGACTTCTGGTTTAACTTGCCCAGCTGTCCCTCAGCATGTCTCACCGAGTCCGCCTGGCGGCTAAAGTCGCTTGCAGCCACTGTTCTCCGAGCCGCACATTCTGGTGACGCGTTCATGTGCAAACCTCACCATCCCTGTCCCTCCGTCCCAGGATCGGGCTGCTCACTGCGGCTGCCCTTTCAGCTGGTCCTTCAGGACGCCCGTCTCCGTGGCGTGCCACACATGCAGGGCGCTGCTGGAGGTGAGGAAGAGGAAGAGGAGGAAGGCTATCGGAAAGCCCACTGTGTCCACCATTCCCCCAGCCAGGGCACTGAAACTCAACTTTCCCAACACCTCAAGGGTAGCCAAGAAACTGTAGTGTGTAGCCTGAAATGGACAAAGAAGAGGACATTGGTCCAGGAAAGAGATAATGGACCAGGAGAAACTGACCCAAATGTTCCCCATCCAATAACGGAGTTTGGCTTGACATGCCATTTCTATTTTGTCAGCATGGGATGTTTGTTTATTAACTTCTTAATAAAGTCTTAATTGTCTATTGTCCGACTGCAGTACTCAGCAAGTGAAGCTCGCTAAAACTGCTGTGAGGTGCATGTTTAATAATTACAATGATCTAGACACAACTTGATAACTGCAGAATAAGATGTCAGTAGTAAGATGACAGGAGTTTCTAGTGCAGGAGTCACCAAGTCATAGCTCAACAATGCTATGAAATAAATACTTTATGGTAACCATCTGGGTTACCAAACATGCAATCTCAAGATTGTTCACTAGTGAGTCATATCATCATATGGCTGAACTGAGAAGATAAGGGACTCATTTAAACCCATGTTAGATTCCTGGAATGGCTTCTTTGGTGGGTACAGGTGCTGGCAGCAGAGTTTCTCCATGGTGACCAATGATGGTTCAGGCTTTGGACTGTTCAACCATTAGCATTACAATGGTTCGTATTCCTCCAGGACCAGAGACTGATCTAGGTTTTCTCCCCTTCCCCCACTATCCCTAGCAACATATTTTTCCACAGGACATTTGAGAGTTGAAGTCATTATGAACACAGCAGCAATGATCAATCTCAGACATGTAAAATAAGGATTAAAATAATAATAATAATAAAACATATATAAAAACTGCCTCATTGCTGTTTCAGGATGGAAAAAAGTGTAGGACTACACACTGCTGATGAGCAGGAGCTGATGGTGGAGATGATGCTCTAAACATCTTGCTACCTGCATGTGAAGCATCAGTGTGAGTGGGGACCAGCACTGTGCACTGATGTGAAGTTCTCTGCGAGAGCACTCGTTACAAGGGCCGGGTGGCCCGAAACAGTGCGGTGGAGCTGACGGAGAAGGCTTGCTCTCCTTGCTCACGACAGCCCCACGCTGGAATTAAGTGGAGCACTTTTATTCCTGCAGACTTGTTTAAGGTTTCGCTCTCCAGGGCTTTTCACGAGCACTCTCCGTATTGGCTTTCTGTCACCCAATACTACCTTCAGAACACGAATGGATGGAGCCCCCCCCCCACAAAACATTCCCTTACACACACACACACACGCACGCACGCACACAGTTACAATATACCACTGTCAGTTCACCGCCACATGACCCGTCGTCCTCATTTTTGCCATTTCTGGACAAATTTAGCTTCTCAGGCACAACGCAGAAAACAGGACTAACAGTGCTGTAACTTCTGAAAGTGGAAATCATTCCAACGCTTACTGGTAAGAACCAGAATCTAGGGCTAGGAGCGATACAAGGAAACCGTGGCTCTTCTGTTGCTAAATTTATTATGCTAATGAAGCAAGTTAGCGGCATTGAATAGAAGAGTGGGGTGGCGTGGGTGGGAGGGGCTCTGCTCCGATCTTTACTGGTGATGAATGGTTTACCATTACACACAGGGACGCAAGCAGGATTTTTTATACACATTTAGTGGGAGGTCACTGGTTAAGACTGTCAACTAGTAGGCAGAAGGTTGACAGTTCAAGCTCCACCCCTGCCAAGTTGCCACTGTTGAGAATCCTGAGCAAAGCCCTTAACCCTCAGTTGCTCAAGACGTATTCAGTAACAATTTGGATAAAGGCATCAGCCATATGCAATAAATGTAAATGGTCGACTGAGAACTCTTACTACCAATCCTTTGTACTACTTAATAATAATAAACATGCTATTTTTATGACGAATTATAGGCCTTGCTGAGGTATCACTTATTCCCATTGATGTGTTGATATAAAAGGCGGGATGCTGTGCTGTGGTGCCCTTGATTGACACTCAGACGGGCCTATGAAGCTCGGGTGGCGGTGACAGGCAGGTGACAGCAGCGTTGTCAGCACTGTTGACTGCCTGCAAACATGTATGTGTGCCCAAAATTAGGGATGTGGCTGCAGGAAGACACTCGTCATCTGATGGTGGTTTAATACATGGAGGACTGGAGACTAGCCGGTCTGGCTCTTCCCAGCAGGAAGTTCTGCTGATCTGGGGACTGGGGACGCACCAAACTGATGGTGAAGAACTAATGGTAACCGCAAGTGGCCGATGCCTGCCTCCTGTCAGCTCCGTCACCGACCTGTGGGTATTTACAGCTGATGAACACATGTATGTTCTGTGCCGGCACAAAAGAAGAGACCTCAAAAGGAAATCGAAGGTGAAGCCTTCTTCAGTTGAGAATAATGAGCTCTGATGGAACCTCACCTCTTCTTGAGCCCCACCTGTCCCACCTGTTCTGTAAACACTTAGCACACCAAGGCTAATTTCTGTTTAGCAAAACAGAACAGTTTGTATCTACATTATCAGTTTAATATCTGCATTATATACATTAAATTTAGATTGAACAGCCAGTCGGGAAACTCCCTCAAGGTTGACGGCGATGTGAAGACCATAAGAAGGTGCCATACCTGGATGCTCTCCTCGGCTCTCTGCGTGCAGTTCATCATGCAGGTGAAGGTGAGCGTGGTGATGAGGCCTGCGATGAAGTGCTGTGCACTTAGGCTCAACACCGAGATCCCTGAGAAGAGACACACGCACGCACCAGTGCAACACACACGCACCGCTGTCTATTTCTAGGGGCACAACAGATTGCGATCGATGAATCGATTCGACAGGTTTCCATGTGATTCTCGTCACCGACATACATACACTCACTCATTCTTATCACGAAGCCACACTTCCAATTAAAATGTTCAAGAATTTTAAGCTCTTATTAAATTGATTAAAAACCTCTTGAGGTTTTCATTTAAAGAAATAGACCAGATTTTTTTTTTTTTTTTAAAACCTAATTAATGCATCCGCAGCATGTGGTCAGTGACTAAGGACATCCTGACAAGAAACCTTGACTTGAAACGCAGTTTTAATGGACGCCGGGGGCCAGCTGTTGAGGAACGCTGATGTATTCCTTTAAGCAGGGGATATCTGTTCCTTTCTCGACCTGATTTTAGCACAGTCGAAATTGAAATCCTTTGCTGGATGGGACAATCTTATAAATCGTCTATCACTGAAAGAAATCGGATCTCAGAATCAGGGTTTCTCTCTGCCAATAGAATTATATTTACAGTATGGGCAGTTCAAAATGACACACAGGAATAATTTTTTCCCCTAAATTTATATGCTGTGCTGAGGGTGTATCATTCATACAGTAATAGTACCAGATCATTTTTATTGGCTGTTAGTAAGCGTTAATCAACTATGACAGCAAAACAGAGAGTGGAGAGGGCGGGGCAGAACAGAGGGCAGAGAGGGCAGAACAGAGGGCGGAGAGGGCAGAACAGAGGGCGGAGAGGGCGGGGCAGAACAGAGGGCAGAGAGGGCAGAACAGATGGCGGAGAAGGCGGGGCAGAACAGAGGGAGGAGAGGGCGGGGCAGAACAGAGGGCGGAGAGGGCGGGCAGAACAGAGGGCGGAGAGGGCGGGGCAGAACAGAGGGCAGAGAAGAACAGAGAGTGGAGAGGCCAGGCAGAACAGAGAGTGGGGCAAAACAGAGAGCAAAGAGGGTGGCGGGGCAGAACAGAGAGCAAAGAGGGT
>JAOYMR010000027.1:15661125-15671392 GCA_025802075.1 Tenebrosternarchus preto
CTCTGACTGCATCTGACCCCAACTACTACTCACTTGTTCAGAGTGATCACTGAGTACTGCGATATTTAATGTGCGATGTCTGAAAGCACTTAATCCAGCAAACAATTGTTAAATGCTACCAAAAATTATTTTATTAGTCAACACAAATGGTTTGATACATTATGAGAAGATTTTGGTCCTTTAAGAGAATGTTGTTTCATGTAGGATGTTACTGGTCACTTCCACACAGAGCCAGCAAGATCTTCTCAAAATCCCCCTTGGTATCATCCTAAAATAACAGATCATAGTAATAATAATAATATTAATAATAATAGCAATGGAATACACTTTTCAGTGGACTCTAGAACTGTGCTCTACTTGAACTCTTGATTTGTCTGTATGCAGTATATTTGTACAATCATCGTTTGCAGACTTGTCTCCACACGTACCAAGATGTCCTTGTAGAGAGTCTTGCCATACTTCTTCTTGTACTCTTGTTTGATCTGCACCATGTCCACCTCAGAACGGCTAACCATGATGCGGGTCAGAACCTTGCCTCTGTAGCCGGCACCCTACACACACACAGACACATTATATACAACAATATAACCTGTACAGGAAGAACAGATAAACAAAAAACTCAAACACACATAGCTAAATACACGTGCTTGTTTACCTTCATCGCCAGGTTGAGTTTTTCGGCAAAAAATGCAGGTTTGCTTCCAACACATTTCACTAGTGGACACACAAAGACAAAAAACCCCCCCAGAAAAGTCATTCAGTCAAGCCACACGGCTAGAGACTAAGCAAAAAGTTATTAAACAAAAGTGTTGAAAGCTTGTATTTGGGCTGCCATGTGATGTTCTAGTTTTTTCACAACACGATTTTTTTTTTTTTTAGCACCCAGAGGCAACGACCTCATGATGTTCTAAAACAAAGTACTACAGCACAAAGGGGTCATTCTCGTATACATTTTGGCTTTCCAGCATCTTTCCGCGGAGAGGGGTGTAAGGGTGTGCATAGGAATTGCCTCTTCCGCTGAGCATTTACCCACACCAGCTCGCTGTTGAACAATTCCATGGAAAGTTGCCGATTCAGTCTAAAAAAAAAAAAACGTGGCATCCAACTGCTCTTTGTGAGGAGCTGCTCTACATCATTCTTCTCAATCTTCTCAATGGCGACTCGAATCACAAACAGTAAGGCAGGCCGAAGAAAAGTCCAGAAAGGGCCACTGGCCGTTTTACTTTTCTCAAACGGTTTTACATGTCGTGGTTAGCCGATCACGAGCAGCCCTAATGAGAGAGTCTGGGATAAGGTATTGGGCTGGGTGTAACTGCAGTGACTGGATGACAACTGGGGTTGGGTCGCACATCCTTCGTGTTACCATTACATCCTGTTACCATTAAAAGTTACATTTTTTTCATACTAATTACCATTTACATCACATTACCATTGACCTACCACCACCTGCAACCACCAAGTGCTCAGAAGTCACAACGCCAGTAGGACCGAATCTCTTACCAATGCTTATGAGGCAGTTCTCGATGTCTCCCTTCAGCTCCAAGTCGATCGCTTTGGCCATGTCCACCTTGTTGTATTTGGGATACATCTGAAACACTGGAGAAAAAGCAGGCGAGGCAACACGAACACTGAGACTGAAGGTTAGCTCTGGATTACTGCCATCTCCGTGGCAAGTAAAAAACAAACAAACAAAAAAGCTGTGCTACATACACACACTCACACACACACACACACACACACACATTATATAAAGTTATCCAATTGAGATTAGTTATAGTGTCACATGGTTTGATTATCACACAGATTTTTTTTTTGAGCCAGTTGCAGCACATGTTAATCTCATGTTTAATCTGGTCATGGAAACTGCAGACCTCCAACCCTTGAAATACAATTAGTACTGTACCTCTCCTGAGGTGAGGAACACTCTTGCTGGTCAGAATGTTAATGAACGTAGCACAGTCAGTGCCCTTCCTCTTTTCTCCTGCTTCATACAAGGCCTAGAGAGAGAGAGAGAGAAAGAGAGAGAGAGAGAGAGAGAGAGAGAGAGAGAAAGAGAGAGAGAGAGAGAGAAAGAGAGAGAGAAAGAGAGAGAGGACAGGAAAAAAATTACATGCATACCTCACACAAAAACTGAGAGCTCCACCCGCACGCTGTGGCACACACTGTCAGACCCTGCGATACCCTAGCCGGCCTGCAGAGGTCTCACTCGCCCGGAATTCTGAGATCCATGTTCACGGAAGTTTCCACCATCACCTGTCTCTCATTATGTCATTATCACCCCTATATCAGATCATCCATTCCCTCACACCAGTGCGAAGTATTGCCAACGCCATTGCATACCGAGCGTTTCCCTTATCATTGCTATTCTGGTTCTGATCTCGATTATTCGCCTGCTTCTGGTTTTTGTCTTTCTGCCCTTTTGTACCTCTGCCTGCTCTCTCTGCCTGTTCCGGTTTTTTGATACTCTGCCTGTTATCTGGATATTGCTTTTGCCTTGCCCCTTTTGTATCGCTCTGCTGTTTGTCGGCCCCTATTAAACGTCTACTCCTCAGACACTTATCCTGCGTATGGATCCCTCTCTGCCTCCCACCCCGGGAATGTCACACGCACACACACACACACACACACACACACACACCCTGGCATCAGTGTCAGCCAACTCGTCCTTGACAAACTTGTCTTCACTTCTGGCACCCTGCATGAGAAGGAAAAAAAAAGATGAGACATTTCAGCTGCTTGAGCGAACAACACACCCACACTGTAGTTCACATCCACTAAAGAGTTTGTGTGTGGAACTGAATCCACCTTGCAGAGAGCCAGAAGAGCTTTCTGGAAGTCTCCGCTTGTGTCTCCTTTAATGGCATCCTCCAGTTCCTTCTTGAATTCTATGGGGACAAAAGAAAAAAAAAAATCAGTTATATGGAAGGAGCAATCCTTGGATTTCACCACTTCGCAAATAATGCCAAAAGTGTAGTCACTGTAATATCACGCCGATCCCATTGTCAAGTCCACCAACTGTAAAATGATTCAGCAATAATTCATCAATGATTGATCTCTAGGACTAAATTCATTTTTATATTTCATATTATATTTTATATCAGGCAGAGATGTCCCAAAATTGTCAGGGTGATTCAAAGTCCAAAAGCAAATTTTACTGATTCAGTTCTTGAAATTGAGCTATTTTATTGATTAAACACACCTTAGAAAGATCTACTGACATGTAGTAGTCAACTGTGAACCGCAATACTTATGAAAAAGACGGGATATTTACATTCAAAATAATTTCTCATCATTCAAAATACAATCAACACTGTACCACGTCTTTGGAATTTGATGTAGTAAAGGTCTGCCAAATTGGGTCCCAATCAGAATACACCTTTTTGAATTTTTGCTAGTTAAACCTAGATTCAAGCCACTTAAGCTACAGCATGGAATTGTGACACGAGAAAGGGAGTTCATGATTCTTGACTGCACATACAGCCTTGAGTTCTCAGTCCATGTACAGGTACTACAGAAGCTTACAAACCTACATAAGCTTCAGCAAACGATGCACACACAGATAAAGCTTACCATCCTTGTAGGCCGCCTTAATATCTTTGATTTCTTTGTTGTTCCTGGAGGCCAAGATCTCGATTAGGGTGTCCTCATCTGTGCCCAAGCCCTGGAGGGAGGGAGGGAGGGAGTCAGAGATGGAGCAAGACAACATCTGCTAGAGATCGTTACACCCTCATAACTGCTACACGTGAGTGCATGCAGACTCCTTCACCTCCCTAAGCACCAGTGAAAGGCCATACACACTTGAACAGCAAGATCTAAAAATGACACAAAATGCTACACTTCTCAGTCCAAACCAAGTTTTCTTCAAACCCCTTTCTTGCAAGTAACTACGCAATTAACAGCTGGGCTTGCTTCTGCATGCCCCAAAAGATCTCTGAGAAAAGTTCTGAGTAAGTTCTGGGGGGGACCAGTTTGCAGGAGCGGCATTAGATGCGATGCATCACCTTCATGGCCAGATGTAGCTGCTGAGCATCATACTTAGCAGGAGTGCTCAGCAGGCCGAGGACCACGTCCTCGAGCTCACCGTGCAGGGCAGTCTTCAGAGCAGCATCCAGTGGCTGCACACAAAAAAACACATGGGATTGGACGCACATGTATGTGTGTGGGTGTGGGTGTGAAGCTCATGTTATCTATGCTTTAATCAAAGACAGAAGTCACAATTTCAACATCATTTTGATGCAATAAGTAAAAATGGGCTATGGTGTGGTGTCTGTGGCATTCCTGGCATTTCTGGGTAAACAAGCATCTTGGACTGACCATAATACACAAGACCTCACATTTGTGCGTGATGGTGCAAGGAGACGAGCTGAATGGCTACTTTGTGAGCACGTACGCGCGGGTCAGTTTCATGGCTGCGAGAGGACTTTTATTTTAAAAGGCCTCCCGGGACACACCTTGCCAGTGGCCTGCTGATACGCAGCTTTGATCTGCTGCCGCTGACTGTTGCTCCTCTTCACGAGCACCTCAGTGATGGTGGCCTCGTCCACGCCTGGGCGAGAACACGACAACGCAGTCAACATCAACAATATAGTAAAAACCAGCCGCAAACAAACACGAGGCAGACAAACGCCAAACAGAAAAAAAACAGACATAAGCATGACGGCAATGAAAGTGCCTAGGAGGTAAACACAGTGGTGTTGCGTGGCTGTGTCTTTGTGCAATGTGTTGGGTTTTTGTGAGGTGATGTCACCACCTACCCTTTGCCTTGATGGCTTTGTCCAGGATGGCAGCATCTGCGGAAGCACTGAACTGACTGAATGGTGTCACAGTGCCCTGAAAACACTACATACAGACACACACCATTCAATTACAACACACAAGCATACCACATCTCTCTCTCCTGCTCTCTCAGACACACACACCCTTCACACACACCCTGCACACACACACACACACACACACACACACACAACCCAACACTTCCATGTCCCTTATAGACAAAATACAACTTTGTAACCTAGCATACACACATACAGCAAAACACACAACCAAACACTCACTCTACAACATGAGATGACACGTGTGTGGTAACTCTACAGCCAACAAGTAGCGTCTAACAGAGCAAAGACTACAAGTCTAACAGAGTTAAGAGGAACAAACAGTTAAGCCCTCTCCTCTTCCAGAAGGCATGACTGGTTAGCATGGGAGGAGGAGGCAAAGCTGAGTCATCCAGGCCTAAATGTGGTCACACCAGTGACTCTGCCACTGCTTCCTTTACTCTTTTTTATTCTTTCTTCTGACTACCCTGCCCATTTTCTTCCACTCCCCATTCTGTCAAGTTACTCTCTCTTTATCTCTCTCTCTCTCTCTCTCTCTCTCTCTCTCTCTCTCTCTAATTCGTTCAGTTTTTCCACTTAGAAAAAAATAGAAGAAAATGGGTGTTGTATTTTTTTCTTGTTTCTTTAGCAACCGTACGGAAACTTACTGCGTCTTCGGGTGTACAGCTGTACGAAGTCTGGTGCAGAAGCTGTTCGATGATCGACATGTCTGCAGATAGAAAGCTTTAGTTTTTCACATTGTAAAACAATCTATTTCATTTTCACAGACAAGGAAATAGCAAACAGGATTTGGGGAGAACAAACTGAAAATTGTATAAAAAATAAAAAAATAAAAAAATAATAAAAAACAACAACAACAAAAAAGAATGTATAACTGCTCGGCAGAAATCGGTAAATCATGCAGACTGTTGCATAACGATGCTGTTCCTTAAAGAGTTAAAAACCAATCAAGACAGTAGGTGACTCAGTTCTTATGCACGCGCATCCTGTAGGATTACAGTTCTGTATTCTGCTTCTCTATCTGAACTCTTTATCCCAAGTACGAAGAGCATAGCGATTTAGCATTAATCAGAAATTATAATTATGGCATGCCCCCCTGAATCCACATTACCTGTCTTATGGGACACTGAGACTTAAAAGTTCGTTCATGATCATATGTTCATCGTCGTACTAGAAATGATTAAAATCCTTATCACTTATTCATAGTATTATTATAACAGCAGTATAGTTTTAAAGATGTCTCGATAACCATGCCACTATTAAACATAGGAAAGCGATGACCACACCTAATTCGCGGAGTAAGGAAAAAGTTTTCCCTGAAAACGTTCCGAAAGATTAAAAATGATTTGCTGATATTTGCTATAACAAAACAAACAAAAAACATGCACAAATGAATCAAGGACGGGTTATGAAAAAGGTTCATAACCCGTTCTTCAAAAGTTCTAGAAAGTAGAAAATCCTGAGGACAAAGTCTTTCATAGCCATATAGCCCACAGAATGCAGAACTGCGCAAATGTGAGGTCTTCACTTACCGCGAGTTGCTCTGGCTAACGGCGGAGATACAGACGGGACCCGACAGTCCACTTTATATATGCTGGCATAACAGGTGATACGATATTTGGTGTTGCCTAGACATTTTTTTGTTCATGGGCGTGGTCAGCAGCAAATGGGCCACAAAAATCCAGGAACCAACAAAAAAAATTCGTAACAACTAGTCGACGCCCTGGTTTGATTCAAAGGAAGAAATGTAGACTGGCTTGAATTAAGCTTGTCAGAACTGGTGTGTAGACCAGTAGTCTTTGTCAATCTTCATTTTTAAAATGTTCATTCTATAAGCACTGCAAAAAGTAGGTGAGCACACCCAGTTCTTGACATATTTGCGTAGGCTACTTTTTCACGGTTTTGCTGGCAAAATATTTTGGTCAGATTTGAACTCTTTGTCTGAATATCTGTCTAGACTCTCTTTTATCACAATGCAGGTGATGTTGTATTTTGGTCTCAATGATGCTAAACTGAATTCCTTTTATTTATGACATACTGAGCATCAGAAACATTTACACATTGATCCTGGATTCTGACTGTTTTTGTTAATATTTTGCAGGGATTTTTATAAAATTGCAACTATACTTCTAAAAATGCCACCGCCCCACCCACCCAGGCAATCGGGAGTAAGCTTAGAAATAGACCGGACGAACGTAGGATGAACTAAACAGCGCAAATTGTGAACGCACACTGTCTCCGCAATCCCATTTCAGGGGGGAAAACGTCTTACTATTCGCTCACACGCGTACAGTAAAATCGACGAGTTTGTGCTTATAGCACCTTAGAAATTGGTAAGATGAGGAAATTTGGTGTGGATAGGAAGAGGATAAAAAGAAAAAGCACTTAACGAAGTGTTAAAAAACTACTGATTTATTCAGCAAGAGAAAGACAGGTCAGCCACGTAGTAGCTATTTCATTAGTTTAAAATAGTTTGGGTGGCGTTTTGTAGCCTGCGGCACCTCAGCCTATAAAAGATCAGTTAAATATTCACATTCGATGCTCCGTTGTGCAGGACATTCAAAAAAATATAGACAGATAAATATACTGTATTTTCCCACTTATTACGCAGTGGTTTCGTTATTTATTTATCTTCAGACGGTATGTCATAATGCTTGCGATTAGCATGGGAAAAAACCCCTGCTCATTCACGGATGTTACAAAAACGTTAGGTACATGAAACAAGTTTGGATCTGATTCCATCTTTTTTCTGCCGTGATTAGCAGCTTGAACAGATGTCCCAGTCCGGCCCTGTCTGAGCTGGATTATGACCCTTTCTGTTAATGTTATGCAGGCATCTCTATACCGTTTATAATACCTGAAATTGCAACCATACTTTTAAAAATTAGCAACGCCCCACCACCTCGCTTTGTTAGGAAGATTATATTGGCATCACACTACAGGCTCCTTGGTGAAGGCATTATCGCTTTCCCGTACATGGATTAAATCTTGTATTAAACTGCAGTGAATCACCACTGAAACTTAATTTTAGAAAAGTGGCCATAAATGTTTTACAGTTGTAATTAGCAATGGCAGTTCTGCACAGATCAGTGCCTTCCCTGCTCTGCCCCGCTTCGACTGGAAGAGCGAGACAGTTCAGTCTATCCGTCTAGAATAAGTCCCGCCCCCTCCTGCAACATACTACATGTCAACATGGCTTGTGAATTTGTGTAAAGTCACCATAATGCTGTTGAGTACATAAATTATGTAAACGAATCTAATTCAGTCCCGCCAGGCACAGCGTCTCCACACTGACAAGGTCCTTGCTAATATTGTTATTACATTGTTAACTTGGCTTCTGTGTTATATCATCGTTTCAGTGTGGTTATGCCTTTGGGTTGTTCTCAATGTTGCTACACGTTGCTATGTTACTGAATTTGTAACCTTCTTATTTTAGTGTTTGTATATGCATGTAATATGCATGTTCAAAGGTGCTAAGACAATGTGTTGTTGACCTGCGTAAATTTAGGCTATATGTATTACGGAATAGACAGTTTTTAATGTCTAGCTATTTATATAATGCTAATTAAATAATAACGGGTTGTGATTTGTTATGTCATTATTGAGAAGGTATAGTGTTCAAACGGAAGGAGAGAGTCTTGTTTTAGTTTTTGAACAATGAATTTGAGAGCAGATAAATTAACTAGTTTGTTGGCCAACGAAAGAAGATGTTAATTTCCATCAGAAACAGTGTAACATGTCGCAACTGTGCAACCCTTTCTATTCCACACCAGACATGACTCATCGTGGTAATTCCCGTATACAGCATTAAAATGAAAAATATTCCCGTAATCACAATGGCAGTGGCGATTAACTTTATGGCTCTCCCATGGGAAAGATAATAAACATATTTGTCAAAACAGTGGCAATGATGCCTTCTATTCCACGATTTTTGGTTTAAACAATGTTACATCTTTTGAATCTTAAATTAAAACTTAAATTTTCATTCAACACTTTTGCTTTTTTCATTCACTTTTTCCCCAGTTTCATCTATTCCTCTCCCCATTGGTACAAGAAAGACACTATATAAACGCAACAAACAAACAAGATACATAAACAAACAAACAAACAAATAAATCCACAATCTGTTCTGATGATTTTGTGTATATATTTTTCCTTTCAAAGTGGAATTATTGATGAATTGTGAAACATTTAGGAAAGTTCTCTTTAGAAAGAAAATCAGAGTTTTATGTTAATGCTGCTGAATAAACTATGGGCCTGGATCTTTTTTGTTTAGATTAGGTGTACGGGCCAACAGATTGCATTTTGTTGGTAGACAGGCAACAGGAAGACAGGCAACATCCACGTTAGTGCTTTGAGGCTGGAATACCTTCTGTATTCAGTTGTAGACCCATGATAGGCCTTTGGTCTGCAACGGATGGCCATGCTACAAAGTTATATATCATCTTTTAAATTCACTGAATGGACAACTATGATTTGATATTGGAACACTACATTATTTCAGCATAAAACACTTGCTAAGGCAAAAAATTACCAAAACCCTGGAATGTGTCGTAATTCTGGAGTGTTCCATATATCTGGAACATGTTCAGCTGCAGAGCCAATCGACATTCATGATAATGATTATTCAGTGAGGACTTTTCTTTTAAATGTTTTAAAATGATGCTCACCTCAACAGGCAATTATGACCTTAGCCCTGAGGGACTCTTGGATTCAGGCCACAATAGTTTGTCAACCTTGTGGAACCGTGTGTCACTGACAGTAACTGGGATCTCTTGCATCAAGCAAGTAATGATGCAGTATGAACTTTCTCTAGGTAAAAGCATTTGACAAATATAAAGCACTGAACTACTGATTACTGGTTTAATACTGGAGATAAACCGATGAAATGAGCATGTGGTCTGGCACAGTTCCATGGGAAATAAACAAGGCAGCTCTTATATATATAAACAATATGAAGGCTTGCTGAATTGGCACCAGGTCTGGCTCTAGGTGTTAGTGTGGTGTGTGTATTTGTAGTTGCAGCATACATGCATACATGTATCCCTATATATATATATCAGTGTATAGTGTATATGTATCATATACATATGTATATATGTATATATGTATCAGTGTATAGTGTATATGTATCACATATACACTATACACTGATACATACACTATATTGCCAAAAGTATTTTCTCACCCATCCAAATGACTGTGCACCAGTGCACAAAGCAAAGTCCATAAAGACATGGATGGCAGAGTTTGGTGTGGATGAACTTGACTGGCCTGCACAGAGTCCCGACCTCAACCTGATAGAACACCTTTGGGATGAATTAGAGCGGAGACTGAGAGCCAGGCCTTCTAGTTCAACATCAGTATGGGACCTCACAAATGCGCTTCTGGAAGAATGGTCAAAAATCCCCATAAACACACTCCTAAACCTT
>JAOYMR010000027.1:15672038-15689102 GCA_025802075.1 Tenebrosternarchus preto
AATATTTTAAGAGTGATGAGAAATTCACAATTCTCTAGATCCTGCTTTTGCTCTCTACTAACACAGCAGCTACACAGACACAGCTAACAGCACTGAGGTAATTCAGCTTTTTCTTTTTTTAATTCTATACTATCTAATATACTAACACTACTTTTCAATTTAGAGTCTAATGTACTGATTGATATCTTAGTGCTTGAAAATCTCACCATTTCAACTTCTTGTTCTTAACCTTTCAAACTCAAACTGGTTAGACACACCTTTGTAATTTAAGGTTATACTTTATACACATAAAAGCGCTGGGAACTGACTTTCATACATGCACTTATTTTTGCAACACTTAAGTGGGATGTGTTTCTCTTTCTTTGCCTGGTCTCCCTGTAGATCTGTTTTGTTTTCTTTTTTTTTCAATCTCTCCAGCTTCCTTTTTTAATTTCCTTTTTTAAATGATCTTATTTGATTTTACTGACTCTCACTTTCATTAAATTCCACGAGCGAATTATGGGACTATTTTCTTTGGCAATAAAATGACAGTAAGTGAACCACTGTTACATACAGAGGACCCTCATGCCACTTTACACATTTGCTTTGACATATTTGTGGTCTGCTTTCTTTCTGTCCTCAGTCCACAGTGGAAGCTGACAGACACAAGGACAGTGAGAACCCGCGCACACACAGGGGATTGCAATGTACGTCAACTCAGGTGCAGAAAACACCACTCTGTCTTTGAACTTCATGGGGAGGAAGTTACGAAATCACATGGTTGCCCCAGCTGCTAAGCAACGTGAGTGTTCGTTTTACTCAAACATGTACACAAACAGGCACACACACCCCTTATGTATCATCAGGAAATGCAATAAGTTTGAAGTGGGAGGTTTTCAGTCAGATTTTCTGTTATGAGGTAAAAACTTGGGAAACAATATTTCATCATCTGTGTGAAGGATCAGACACACACACACACACACACACACACACACACATACTTGCTCTGTATCTCTGTCCCACAGGATTTTCGCCTTAATGTTCTCCACAGCTCTCTGTGAATCCCCCCCACTTTGTGACTCCCCCCATATATATATATATATATATATATATATATATATATATGTGTGTAGATGTATAGATGCTACTACTACAAATACACACTAACACCTAGGACCAGACCTGGTGCCTTCATGTTGTTGATATAGAGGTGCCTTGTTTATCTCCCATGGAACTGTACAAGGCCACATGCTCATTTCATCGGTTTATCTCCTGTATTAAACCAGTAACCAGTAGTTCAGTGCTTTACCTTTGTCAAATGCTTTTACCTAGAGAAAGTTCATACTGCATCATTGCTCACCTGATGCAAGAGATCCCAGTTACTCTGTCAGTGACACATGGTTCCACAGGTTTCCAAACTAAATCAGGAGGTTCGTCCTCCTCACCTTAAGTAGAGATTGTGACCTGAATCTGAGACTCCTTCAGGGCAAAGGTCATAGTAACACGTTGTGGTGAGCATAAATTTTAAAACATGTTCTGACTTTTGAAGTACACGAGTAATCTAAACCTACTGAGCTCAATGTGTAAAGTTGCACAATGGAATCTCACTCATTTATCAAAGTTAAGGATCAGAATTAAGGATTTATCATTTAGGGTGGAAAGGCATTTTAATACAAATGGGCATTAATGACAACTTTAAAAAAAGGATTTAGAGACCCATGGAATGAATGTTATGCTTTAAATGTCTACTTTTTACTTTTTCTGATATAAAGTGGTTGTGTTAGTTTCTTTTTCTACAAATGAAGAAGCACTTTTTTTGCACAGTTGACCTCTGTCTGAAATATCCTGTTTCTTTGGAAACCTTGTGTCCTTCAGTACATTTTCAAATATCTCTACTATCTTACTACAATACACACACACACACACACACACACACACACACACACACACACACACATATATATATATATATGTGTGTGTGTGTGTGTGTGCGTTTTTTTCATGGTTCATTGTTCATGGATTATGATCTTCTGGACATTCTTTCTATTTTGTCCCTAATATTTTTCACATACATTTACACTTATTTATTTTTTACCTACATCTATTACTAATATAATCTTCTCTATCTGAATGCCGTATGGGTGGGGAAGTATTAATTATTTCCCGTGCTTGGCTGCATGATTTCTCGGCAAGCAGGGCAGCATGTCAGTGACTTATTATGGGTTATGCCTTTACAAGCAAGACTTACTAAGCAAGCATGCCTGTTTGAACAAAAGTAATTAATACATGTACAAAAACGTGGGATTAGTGCACATACATGATCTGGGATTAGTAGATGTATGTGGTCTGAGATAGGACGGCAGACACGGTTGGGATTTGTGGAAAGATCTCTCTGGCTGACAGTTGCTGACATGACCCTCCCATTTCATCATCGTAATCCTGGTGCTGCTTTTCACTCCTGGGTAATAACATAATAACATAATAACACATCTCTATTGACCTTCATACTCTTATTAAACAACTTTGAAAAAAGTTTCTTTCTTCACACTAAAGCACCACAGCCTGTTTTTGGTTTGCGGTTGAAATGTTCTTTTACTGCGTTGTGGCGGTTCTCTGCAGGAGCGTGGGACGCCGCCAACCCGACGCCGAGTGAGGAGGGGGCGGGGCCATCCTCCATAGCAGCGCAGGCAGCACCGCCGGCGTGCGTGTGGGCGGAACTACCGGGCAGTGTGCCAGACCTGGGGGCGGAGCTACAGCACCCACGACCCTATAACATACACAGATCCCACCTGGCCCAGGAAGCTGATGCAGGTGAGTCTGAAGGCAAGTTGTGCATTCTAATCAGTAACCGTGGAAACTCAGTAACCATGGAACCATGTCAATGCAGTGGACTTCAGTCTTATTCATGTTGTGCTTGACACCCCTTTGAATGTAATAAAGATTGCTGGTATCTAACTATAACCTAACCATAATCTAACCATAACTGCACTGAGCTGGTATCTAACCTACCTGATCCAGCTAAGAAAAATAACTTGTAAAAGAAACTAAAAGAAACCAGCTACAGCAGACTGTACTTTTCTTGATAGCAATATGACTTACCACACAGTTATAACATTTATCATATTATTCTAAACATTTTAAGCAAATGAACATACACTCAGCACACACACAAACACACACAAGCTCATGTGTTTTCTCTTTCCCTTTTTTTTCTTTGTAAGTTGGACACTCTGGGATGAAAGTAGCAACATGACGTCTCCCCCGTCCCTTAGAGAACATTACAGGCAAAAGAAAGAGCAGGAAAATTTGGATACTGCTGGGTACATTCAACAAACAAGCTTTCTTTGTCTTCAGGCTTTCCTGTGATTCCTGCCTAACTAGTCCTAAAGGTTTTAAATACTTAACAAGGTATTTTGCAAAACACTGTGAGCTGAGCTGGCAGTGCATAATGTTAAAAAAAGTAATATATTCAGTAATAATTTAGTAATAACATTTAAATAGCGCAATAAGAAAAATACAAACTGTTACTGTATGCTGACAAACTTATTTTTTCCCCAGTTTATTCAGATTGCATCTTTTAATCTGTTCAACAAGTTTATGTAATGATTATAACTAAATTAGTAGTACTTGTGGATTCTAATAAAAATGATGAAGGATATATAAATCAGAGCAGACGTGTATAAGAGTTTTGAACATGTATTTTGATTCTAACAAATAAAACGGTCTATGAATGCAAATAGGTAAAGGTGCTTTTGTTGTGGGATTATTGCTAATGGCTGTATCACCTTCTTTAGTTACAGAAAGTGATTGTGTCTACATGCTCCCCAAGTTATTGTAATACTGCAGTTTTACTTGTCAATGAATAGAGAATGGGGATATTATATTACATTACGTAGCAACTCAGGTAAGTGTTTACCTGTCCTGTTACTTCAGATAAACCTCAGCCTAAACTGTTTCCAGCAGTATATACCACAGGGGAAGTGGGACTCTTGTTCAGAGTACAGGAAACTACCTGTGTGGATGTTTATACAATCATCTTCAAACAGCATGAGACTGCTAATTATGTAGAGTTAGCTAGGGTTTCATTTAAGGAGTCAGTTATTTATAATTATGTGATTCCACCAGTGAACACATAGAACACATACAAGCGGTCACACTGGGTCCTGGAATAATGTTTTAAACAATCATAGTTATGTTTTTATGGTTATTAGCAGAAAACGGCTTTGACTACTATTTATTACCAAACTGACATTCTAAGTGGAGCTGAGCTTCGTGAAGATGTCCATCAGTCCAGTCTATTGAGATTCCTGTATATACAGTCCTTTTAGGGTGCTCACTTGGGCAAACATTGCATGTGCCATACACTTTCACTTCAGAAACTAAAGATATTTACTAGTGGTTGTGTAGGTCTGAAGTACAGATAAGGATCAACGAAGACAGAACCTGTTTGTCTGGAAAGAGACGTCTGAATGTGATCAGTATATTCAACCATACAGTGGCATGAAAAAGTATGTGAATCTTTCAGAATTTTATGGTTTTCTGCACTAATTTTGGCATAAAATGTGAGCTGATCTTCATCCACATAATGCCAAAAATAATAACACAAAAATATGATCTTGCAGGTGTTTATTGAACACAATCAACTTTCAAAGTGGTAGTGGAAAAAGTAAGTGAACCCTTGGAATTAATAAGTGCTTGGACCCCCCCTTGGTAGCTGTGGTTCAGACCTGCACATCGTACAAGTGATTAAGCTCTGTCATATTTCTTGGACGCCTCATGTGTTTGGCTCTCTTCAAGTCAATCCATGGTATTTCTATAGGGTTGAGATCTGGGCTCTGACTTGGCCGATTTTGTTTTTCATAACTTTTGGATTTGCTCCGGTGTTTTGGGTCATTTTCCCAAAACAAGATTCAGCTGATGTACAGACACTCACATTATCCTGTAGAATTTTTTGATACAGCTGGGAATTCATCTTCCCCTCATTGGTTGTAAGCTGGTCAAGCCCTGATTCAGCAAAGCAGGCCCAATTCATGCTATTACCTCCATCATAGTTATGTTTGGGATGATATTTTCATGGTGACATCTTTGTGATGTCCTGCAACAGTAGCTAAGATTGTTTACCTTACTGTGGACTGGTGAAAGTCTTTGAAATCACTTTGTAACCCTTTCCAGATTTATGTAAATCAACAATTTATGATCATAGATCCTCTAAAAGACCTTTTTGATAAGGCATGGCTCACACAGACAGACAGACAGACAGACAGACTGACAGACAGACAGATACTTAATTACTTACATACTTAATTACTTACTTACTTTATTGATCCCTTAGGGATATCCACACCTCCAAACTAATTTTCTTAACAAAACTCCAGGTATGCTATCAAGTGACTCCATTTAGCTTTTTTGAGATCAATAACTCAAAGGTTTACATACTTTATCCACTAGCAATATGGGGGTTTTATGGTTGTTCTCAATGAAGATGTGAATGATCAGATTTTTTGTGTGTTATTATTTTAAGCATATTTAATTATATTTGTCAATACCCTTGACTTGGATGAAGATCAGATCACATTTTATGACAAATTTATGCAGAAACCCATGAAATTCCAAAAGCTTAACCCACTTTTTCTTTCCACTGTATATCTAGTTACTTTACATTGAAATCACATTTGCTGTGATTGATTACATTTACATTACATTAAGAACCTACATTTTTGGGTGTTTTGGTATGTGAAAAGATTTTAAACCAATACATCTAATGCATATATTGTCTTTATATTAAATTAAGAATATTATTTGTATTTCCAATGCATAATATATATTTTTATTTTTTATAAGTTTCTTTGATTAAAGAAAGAGTAAATTATGTTTAATATGTGGAGGTCCTTGGAAACATGTTGGTGCATCATGGCTGAGGAAGGGAAGACGCACATGGAGAACTTTTAAGCACTGGATCACTGCAGACCACAGGGCTGGAGCCAAAGGTACCCTAGTGCATGGAGAAGTGGTTTCTTCAGACCTTTTGGAATTATGCTGGGTAACATAGCTGTGGGTTATTTTAAACACCAATGTAATGATATAATTCTCAGAATCGAACATGGCATCCATCAACTCTGCGGAGAGAAACGGAAAGGATGAAGCTCCTGTGGATGTGAAGATTTTCATCCCTTATGATTCTGCCAAACTATGTATAACCAAAGTATGGAGATCTTTACTGTGGACTTAATGGCAAAGGCACATGCAGCAGAATGAAGGGCAACATCTCCTATTACACAGTACCTACTGCACACCTCCTACTCCACAGTATTTACTCCACATCTCCTACTCTACAGTACATACTCCACACCTCCTACTCCACAGTATTTACTCCACATCTCCTACTCTACAGTACATACTCCACAATTCCTACTCCATAGTATTTACTCCACATCTCCTACTCTACAATACATACTCCACACTTCCTACTCCACAATACTTACTCCACGCCTCCTACTCCACACCTCTGATTCCACAGTAACAACTCCACACCTTCTACTACACAGTACTTACTCCACACTTCCTACTCCACAATACTTACTGCACACCTCCTACTCCAGACCTCTGATTCCAAATCTTTGTGGACTGATATGATACTTGATTTACTTGATAAAGATTTAAGTATGTATTAAAATAACAACATAACATTAAATAATAAATAATAACATAACAATCTTAAATTGGATTAGCTGATCCATCATATACATTTTAAACATTAATATAAAAAACAATTGACTTGGTTAAAGATATCTGTATCTGTATAAGGTACATATGAAGTATTTCACATTCATTTTCAAATTACAGAATAGTCATAGTAAAGGTCAGTGCTGGGGTGTGGAACACATGGGTCATTGTTGAAGAGAGTTTAGGAGTCCCTCCAGAACAGGGAAACACATGACTGTAGTTCCTTCTGTTGCCTGGAGGTGGCTTTGTGTTTTGCTTCAGAAAAATAAGGTCAATGTAAATATTTTTTTAAGATAGAGTTTTTATTTGTTCTGTTTTGTGTGTTTATTTGTTTTATCAGTGATATTTTCTGAAGTAGAGTATGCAGTCTGCACAAGTATCTCCACATTCCTATAGAAATGACAGTAAAAAAAAAATTATATAATCCTATGAGGAAGTATGGAAGATCAGAGTATAATCAAACAGGTCAAAACTTTAATATGTAGTAATATGCAGTAATATGATTAATTCTTTATATATATTTCCCAATGTTTTTAAATATTATTTATATATTATATAGTAGGAAACATTCGAGTGCCAAAGTATATATGTTACACATAAATTATAGAAACCTGTTACATGAATTATACAAGCCTGTTACACATGAATTATACAAGCTTGTTACACATGAATTATACAAGCCTGTTACCAGCTTGTACAATACACAAACTATGATGGTCCTAAAAGAACCCCAAAATTATTTAATAGTGTTTAAAAACAACTAAAATGCATTCTCTACCTATGAAAAGGAAATTCACGAAAGGAAATATTTTACACTGGACAGAACAATAAATTACATTTTTTTTTTTTTTTAATTGCCATTTTTGCAAGGTAACGCAATACAGAAATGAATAGAGACTTCAAAGAGTTCCAGGTCTAAAGTGAGCAATCCCAGTTCCTGTTAGTTTTCTACTCTTGTTAAATATACTCAGGCTTTGTTAAAGTGGAATTTCATCATTTGCTTTGCTCCTGTGCGCTTCCTGTGCTTGAACACTCCTGATGATACATTACTTTAATCAGGCATGTCGTGAGTTGAACTGAGTGGGTAATAATTGGAAAGAACATTGGACGTCGTAGTTTAGAAAGTATTCAGAACTGGGGTGGGGGAGACTATTATGTGACCATCTCTGCACCTGTGCCAGATCACTGAAGACATGTTGGCCATGAAGAACAGGCACCTGGAGATGGTTCGGGAGCTGGAAGAGAACTTCCTTACTGCATCTCAAGAGAACCAGGTAAGAGTGAGGTGTCATAATGAGGTACTGGGCAGCAGAAAACGGGTTCTTAAAGATGATCTATCCTTAGACGTCCTGCAGGGTTGCCTAGCAGCAAGCAAGGTTGATAACATTATGTTAGAAGCTTTGTGAATTGGAATCTAGGTGCACACCAAGTACTTGGTAATGGTTATTACTAATAAAACTGTATCTGAATTTGAAATGTTTTTTGTAAACTGTTATATTTTGTGGTTCTGGATGTTTTATTTTTAGCTGACCTTGTAAGTCATCTTTTCACAGCAAATGTTAACATAGTTGTTAACTTCACCCCCAGGATGTTAACAAAGCTCATCACAAATGTCTCTACGATTGTTGGCTCATTGTTAGCACCTGTAGGGGTATTATGTGTATGAAGGCACACCACCATGGCATGACTACAGCGTGTCTGCCTGGATCTGAGCAGGACAAGGCAGTGGCCAAGATCAGAGTCCATTACCAGAACAAGCTAAACGCTCTGAAGATGGTCCTGCAAATCTACCAAGAGAAGGTGGAACAGAGAAGTGCACTCTGGAAAGATAACATCAGGGTGAGTCCAAAGACCTCATTTGCTTCTGTATTTAGTTTGACTGTGTTTCAAGCTCCTTCTTTTTTAAGGGCAAAGCAACAGCACATGTAACCAAAGGCAAATAATCCAGTACATGAGATCTTTACCAGCACAGTGAGTCTCCTTTACGATTCCAGAGCTAGAATTCGCATTATACCTGATGGTTTATTTACTTGTGTGAACTAGAGTATGTCCTATACCTGATGGTTTATCTTCATGTATGCCTATGTTCTTACCTGTCTTCTCGCCGTTCTTCTCAGAGTCTGCAGTGTGTAAACGAGAGGCTCCAGCATGAGCAGAAGGCTCTGCAGGAGTGCAGGAGGCAGGACTCTGCAGCCTGGGACAGGGAGAAGGTAACACCACCCACACCCCTGTTGCCCAACAGCCTTCTTACCACCTTCTTTTGTGGTCTCTGAGGAAAGCTCAGAGAAGAGCGAATTTAGAAGTGGGGCTGAAGAATTGGCCTTTGTAAAACCGAACCGAACCAAAGCCATCTCCTTTTGCTCTCCTTTCACAGAGCAAGATGATGGAGCTTTTCTCCTCCCGCTTAGATCTGCTCCACAGCCACCAGTCATCCAGTAAGTGCCTCAAATTCATTTACTGAAATTAGGTCCGGCATTCTGTACGCTCACAGTGATTCCACTGTATTATCAAAATCGATTTTCATTGGATCTTTTATTGACACTTTTGGAGTACACCATTATGTAATGAAGCACAGTTTAAAGTGTTATATTAATGGAATACAGTTAGGATAATAGGATTGTTTGTTTTATCATCTTTCTTTATCATCCAGTTTCTTCAGATTAAAATTATCCTTTTATATTCTGTGTTATATCATGTTTTTAGTTTAATAGATCAATCAACAAAATAAACTTTAAAGTGACATTACATTTCTGTTAAAAAGTGAACTAGATTAAATTGACATTGGATTTATATAAGAAAATATTTCACAACCAGATTTATATTTTTAAATTCCTGTGCTGTGGGAATCCCAAGATTATGCAATTAATAGATATTGCACTAACATGGACACAGTTGTTTTACAATTAGCCTCTATTTGTGAATCATTAACAAAGTCTTTTCTGGATAAAAAACCAGCAAGTGCCATTGCTCAGATTGTGAATCTAAGAATGAAAACCCAAGAACCCATGGAAATTAGTTTCAATGTGTTTCCAAATGCAAAATGTATGGGATTATCCCAGTGAACAGTGTTGGATCAACTGTAATCAAATGTAGACAGCATAGACAAAGCCATCCCTCAGAACTCGATGTCAGAGCAAGAATGTGACTTGTGAGTGAAGGAACACAAGTCAACAAGGGAAACTGTCAGCTCTGCAGGAGCTGCAGATGGCGAGGGTGGAGATGGGACGGGTGCAGGAGCTGTTGCAGGCCTCCCAGCAGGCTGAAGAAAAGGTGGAGTAGCCGTCCCTCTCTTCATACAACTCCAAACTAGTTGTCCTGATAACCAGACCATGAGCAGACTAGATGTGAACAATTAGTCCAGTCACTGTCATTACTGGTACTGAACAAAGAACAAATACCCATCATGCCTTGCTAATCAACAGCCAATTAACTCAACACGAATAGTTAGGGAAACTGATTATACAGGAAATCACTCATGTAGGCAATCCTAAGCCCTCATGAATAAGCTCTCCTTAACAAAATTCTAAACTTAAGCATGAAATTTGACATTATGTAAAGCATCCAAGTAGGTACTGCCCTCCCCTTAACCCACAGGATGGGAGTTACACAGACACACCATTAGAGGGCGCCCAGGCTCGTCTGGAGGTTGTGAGAGAGAGTCTGCATAAGAGAGAGCGGGAGATCTCTGTGCTGATGGAGAGAGGAACAGCGAACGTCATCACCCAGACCCCATATGTTCGCCTCCTCACTGCTGTGATACAACAGGTGAGAGGAGACTACCTGGACAGTCAACAAGAACATTTGAATATCATTCTCTCAATCTGTATAGTCAGCAAAGCACAACAAATAGTTGTTGTTAAATAAGGTTATTTTAGTTAATTCATTCAGTTTATTAATTGATTCATTTATTGATTAACTTCTTCAAACATCTCTCAATTGTATAATTTTCCATAATATATCATGAGAAATCAATGTTTCAGGTCAATTCATTCATTAAGGGTTTTACCACCCTTTGTTTATAACCTGTTTGTTTATTTAAAACATTTTCTGTTGTTCCTGTTGTTGGGCTTTGTAATGATGATTCTGGCATGTATGTTGTGTACTTCAGGCCCATGCTGTCTACACAGAGGTGTCACTGGCGAAGCAGCAGTTCGATCAGATGGCAGAGGACAACATCAAGGCTCTGGCTGAGGCTAGAGAGAACCTGAACTCTACACAGGAGGAGTCCATCCAGGAGAACCACACTGAGGAGGTACCAGCAGACCCAACACTGCAGAGGTAAAATCAATGTGTTTATATGTACGGTATATGGGCAACAGCATAAAAAAATGTCATGAAACAAAAGACAATAACGGAAGATGACATGTGCCGTAATAGGAAGGATCAGTCGGAAGTCAGTGAGGTTAGTCACATGACGCAGGAGAGGCTGCAGAAGCACGAGGTCATTCGTGTGGCCCTGGAGTGCATTAGAGCAGGGGCCGCACCCATCCTGACTGGTAAAAACAAACGAACGAGCAAACAAACATGCGAGAAACTGCTTTGGCAAATTGCTACAAAGTTGCTGGCACCGTCTCGAAGAACTGAACTCTGCACTCCCTGCATACAGGGCCTGTAAATGAGGGTGATTTGGCAGCGCTAGACGAAAGTATCAAGGTAGCGTTACACACACACACACGTACACATTCGCACGCAACCCGCACACCAACCTTTCACACTGATGAGAAGCTCATTGGCTTCATTCACAGCAGTTTCCTCTGATGTTAAGAGCTCCTGATGTTCATAGAATATAGGGAAGATATTCAGGAAATCCATGCCATAGCAGCATTCACTTCATGCTAATCAGCATTATGGTCCAATTGCACAGTATATGGTACAAAGGAACATTAATAAAGTTTTTGAAGGTTTTAAAGCAAGAAGAGTGAGAATATATATATTTAAATTTTTTATATATTTTAATTCATTTTGTTGTTCAACCAAAAATGTATTTAATGCGATAACAAGCACTAGGTGGACATGTTTGATGTATTTGAAAACGGCACATGATTCCATGGAAACAACCTTAAGCAGAGAAGCGGAACCTTTCGAAGCACCACACTGACGTTCAGATTTGCATGTTTATGCATGACCTTTTGACCCTGTTATGACCCAGTTTGACCCTCCGTCCTGCAGACCTTCGAGGAGAACTTTAGGACAAACGGCTTCCTGACCTCCGAGGCTGGGAAAATCGTGGCCCAGCGGCTACTGCTGCTGCAAACCGAGGTCAGAGCAATTGGCCTGATTTGACCTACTGTACATTAAAATGTCCAGCATAGGAAGCACTGGAGACCCAGGCACTCTGTTCCAATTGGTAGTGTAACATAGTTGAATCCTATGGGGTCTGAATGGTACTGAATGAATGGGTATGAGGGAGGATCTTGTGTGACTAATGCTTCATATGCAGATTGGGGGGGTGGAGTTTGAATGATGATGAGGAGCTCATGAGTGAGGAGCTCATGTTGATACATTTTCATGCCCAGCTGAAACAGGTCAAAGACGAGAACAAGAAGATGGTGGAGCACTATACTGCTGAGCGGACCCTGAGGAAGAAGTATTACAACATGGTGGAGGACATGAAAGGTACAAGCACTCTGTTATCACCCAGAAATTCAGTATATATCATACTGAGAGTCAAAAGAGAAGAGCAAGTTTCGTTTTAATAGGAACCAGCATAGGAACCAGCAAAGGTCAAACAGCATGAACTGCAATAACCCTGATTCTAACCCTGGAATGACCTAAGCATGATCTGTGAAGGTATTGCATCACAACAGAACCTCCAGCAATGAGCTTAACCATGCATGCATCATCATTAACAAATCATGGTCCAGTAGGGCCTGAGACATATTTTAGTGCTTTTTGCACTAGATGAATAACCTCCGTCTAGCGTTACATGCAGTTTCTCAATAGCTAAGAATATCAGTATCAGGATACAGCTAAAGGTATTGGTGGATGCATGTTGCCTACAAATCCAGGTTCATTTGCAAGGGTTTGAAACAACTAAAACAGAACAACGTATGCCCAAACACTGGTTTCAATGCTCCAGTGATTCAACACTACAGGGTTCGACAACATAATTATTTTGAAATCAACTATATTACTGTCTGTTCTGTAAAATACTCTACACTAGCTTCTCTCTGTGAGTGTGAAGACATTACCTACAGCTGTAATGTGTATGTTCTATAGTTCTGCAATAAACCTATATTACCTAAATGGGTTTTGTTGCAGAACTATAAAGTTCCGAGTGTTGTCCTAGGATTTGCTGTGATTGGGAGCAGTCCAAGAGTTAAGTTATATGCACGTGCTGTGGGCAGGTAAGATCCGGGTGATGTGCCGTATACGGCCTCAGACACGCGCAGAGCTGGCGAGGGGTACCAGCACCATTGTGTCATGCTTGGATGATTACTCAGTGATCCTGGAAACCCCGCGAGGCCCTCGGGAATTTCAGTTTGACAGGATCTTCACGACGGATAGCACACAGGAAGAGGTGTTCCAGGAGTCCAGCAGGTAAGGGATGCTGTTGCTAAGGATTGTTACAACAACATTATGACATACTGTCTGACCATGAACTACGTCAATATTTCTCACTCTCACAACTGATTCTTAAATAAATGTGCTCCTGCTTCAGAAACTCTTCATTGACATTTCTCTTTCTTTCAAGACTGATCCAGTCAGCAATCGATGGTTTCAATGTATGCATCTTTGCTTATGGCCAGACTGGGTCTGGGAAAACCTTTACTATGGTGGGAGACAGAGAGCTTAAAAATCCTGGAATTATCCCCAGAACCTTCAGCAAGATCTTTGAAATCATCCAGGAGAATGAGATGAAATTTGAGTTCAAGGTATTCAATGTTTATATACTTAATACAGCAATGGATGTCAGAGCATTATCATCAGAATCCCTCTTCCCATCTCTCCCCCTCCACTATGTCTCGTTTCTAAGGTATCTTCCTCTTTGTCTTGTTGCTAAGGTTTCTTCCTCTATGTCTTGTTTCTAAGGTACCTTCCCCTGTCTTGTTTCTAAGGTATCTTCCTCTATGTCTCGTTTCTAAGGTTTCTTCCTCTATGTCTTGTTTCTAAGGTACCTTCCCCTGTCTTGTTTCTAAGGTATCTTCCTCTATGTCTCGTTTCTAAGGTTTCTTCCTCTATGTCTTGTTTCTAAGGTATCTTTCTCTATGTCTTGTTTCTAAGGTATCTTCCTCTATGTCTCGTTTCTAAGGTATCTTCCTCTATGTCTTGTTTCTAAGGTACCTTCCCCAGTCTTGTTTCTAAGGTACCTTCCCCTGTCTTGTTTCTAAGGTATCTTCCTCTATGTCTTGTTTCTAAGGTATCTTCCTCTATGTTGTCTCAAAAAACAGAGGTGCTCAGTGCACTGCTGGTCACCTGATTCAGGTGCATTCATCAATGGAACATAAAATGGTCGTCTAGCTATGACAACAAGACTGGGAACCTCTGCTGCTTGGTGATGCACATCTAACCATCTAATCTCCTTCCATGGTCCATCCAACCACAGGTTTCAGCCTCTATGCTGGAGCTGTACAATGACAAGCTACAGGACCTGTTCGTGACCCCAGCTGAGGTACTGGCCAAGCGCGTTGAAATTAAGAAGGACAAAAAGGGGCTGGTGTTTGCCCAGGGGGCAGAGACGAAGCATGCAACCAGCGCCGGCGAGCTCTTCGCCCTCTTCGAGCTGGGTTGCGCCAACCGCCACATAGCTGCCACCAGTATGTTCCTGCCATCTCTATGAAGTGTATTGGGCTAGGTGGTGTTAGTCCTGGACCTTGGGTCTAAACCAGTAATTCAACTGATAGAAATCAAACCTATTTCCTAGATAAAGTGTGGAAAATCTGGTTCTGGGTCCTCATCTGGTTCCAGGCCCTAAAAAGGGATTGCGTAGCTCTGCTGTACTGTGTTTTGACTGGTGTTGGCTGGTTATGACTGATGTTAGCTGGTTATGACTGGTGTTGCCTGGTCACTGTGTTGTCCTATGACTGTGCTGGTTGGTAACTGTTGTGTTCTGGTCTCGGCTGGATAACAGAGATGAACATGGAGAGTTCCCGCTCTCACCTGATCATCAGCATTATGCTGGAAAGCCGTAATCTGACCAGTGGCGGCGTGAGTTTCGGGAAACTCAACCTCGTCGACCTGGCGGGCAGCGAGAGAGCGGCAAAGACTGGTGCCAGGGATGACCAGCTCAAGGTGGCCTTTGTGCTTATGGGTTTTGAGCAGACTGTTAGGTCAAAAGACAGCTGTTAACCCAAGGTTCACAGCATAAAGACCTGAGATCAGATGTTACAATAGTAAATAATATAATAATCAGCTAATAGTAAGTAATGTCTTTAATAATGATAGTAAATAATAGTATAAAACACACATTATACTATTATTAAACTATTATAAACATAGATCAATAGGAATGACAGTAGAAGTGAGGAACCTTTGATTGGCCCTTAAAGAATGTTAGTTGGGCAGCTTTGACCTAACAGATGTTAGACTTTCAGACAGTAATTTAATGCATGTAGGCCTTACACCTGCATGTGCTTATGTGTGGTTGGTTGTTTCTACTTTGTGTGTTTCTGCAGGAGGCGAACTCTATCAATAAGTCTCTTAGTGCACTAGGTGATGTGATCTCTGCCCTGGCTATGGAGCAAGCACATGTGCCATACCGCAACAACAAGCTGACGCAGCTCATGCAGGACTCTCTGGGCGGTAACGCCAAAACACTCATGTTCCTCAACATCTCACCTTCTGACTGCAACCTGGATGAGACACTTACCTCACTCATGTGAGATGCACAAAAGCATATGCCCGCACACACACACACACACACACAAACACACACACACATTCAGATCCATTTACACATGTATTCAGATCCCTTGAAGTGAAATCATGCTTTTAGAAAGTTCTGAAGTCTTCAGATCTCTCCACAGATGTTCAGTGGGGTTTAAGTCTGGCATTTGGCTAGGCCACACACAGACATTCAAAACTTTTACCCATTGCCACTTCAGTGTAGATATGGCTGAATATTTCAGGTCACTGTCATGCTGAAACGTGAACTTGCACTGCTTTTGTAGACCCATGTGTGTACCATTCCAAACTATGTTGTCACGCCTTGCCTCTTCCCTTATCCTGTGTCTGTGTGGGCGTGTCTGTGTGAAGGTGTGTGCGTCATGTCTGTTAGGTGTGTGTTGGACTGCGTGCGTGTTTGTGTATGTCATAGACGTGGCATTTTTCTGTTTCCCACCTTAATTCGTTTCACCAGTGTCTCGTCAAGGGTGTGTGTATTTAATCATGTGCATGCCTTTGTCGACTCGGCATCGCTGTTAACATGTTGCTTGTTACTCGCTAAAAGTAAAAAAAGCAAAACGTTTCTCCCGTTTGCTCTGCATTCCTGCCTCTCTTTTTAAGTGCAGTAGTGCACAACGTGACATATGTCATGTCAAGGAATGTGGATTCAGTCTACCAATGATAATTAAAAGGACAATTAAAATAAACAATGGTAATTGAAAAGATAATTAAAATAAACAGGATACACCAGACCACAATTTTGAATGCAACAGCAAAAAAATCCATTTTACTTCATAATTACAGATGACTAAGATAAACATTATAGATGATTTTTAGTCTTATTTTTACTGCAGCTTATACTTCTTCTACTTAATTTATTTGTCTGTGATTAGGATACATTACTACCATGTTTCTGTACTTCGCTGCTGGGACACTTGAATTTCCCTCTGGGATCAATCAAGTTATCTAGCTAGTTGAGATGATAGGGTGACAGTCAGAAGTCGATGTGACGTGAGTGTGTTTCCTCAACCAGATATGCGTCCAGAGTGAAGGCCATAACAAACCATGCCCAGAGGAACACAGACAGCAAAGAGATCGCTCAACTAAAAGAGGTCTGTGCTCTTACTGACCTCTGATTTGCCAGCATTTCTGAAGTTCTTCTACTTTTGACTTTGACTTTTTGGTGTCAAAGTGTCATTCAACCTGTTATCTCAACCATTCACATTGCCTCTAGATGATTTTGAGATTAAAGTCTGGACAACCAGTGGAAGAGGAAGACATCTGAAAGAAACACTGATATGCTCTGGCGCTGACACCCACATACCAGCAGAGAACAGATAGCGTCACCGAAATATACAAAACAACGAACTGTGGCTACTGGGGAAAGACAATTGATGACAGGTAATATGGAGCCCCATTATATCCTGAGAGCATTTTTATATATTATCATAATTATGTAATAATATATTATAACAATAGTGTAGTAAGGCTATAAATATATTGCATTTCATCATCCTTCTTTTCAGTCAAAGTTGTTTG
>JAOYMR010000027.1:15730690-15742505 GCA_025802075.1 Tenebrosternarchus preto
TGACCTCAACCTGATAGAACACCTTTGGGATGAATTAGAGCGGAGACTGAGAGCCAGGCCTTCTCGTCCAACATCAGAATGTGACCTCACAAATGCGCTTCTGGAAGAATGGTCAAAAATCCCGATAAACACACTCCTAAACCTTGTGGACAGCCTTACAGAATACCTGTGTGTTTACAATTACCTGTTACTTGTTGTGGCCTGTTTACACTGTTGCCTGTTATGGAAGTTTTGATGGATTTGGGAAATTACAGCTAACATCTACCACTTCTGTGGAATTACAGCTATAATCTTCCACTTTTGTGGAATTCTTTGCAAAAACTAAAGGCTCTCTGGATTTACATGTATAAAATCAGTCACCCTTGAGACACAAACACATGGGATAACACAAATCCTGGAATATAGCGTTCCACCAGTGACTAAATTTCACATGGAACAACACCAATGCTGGAATATCACATTCCACCAGTGACTAATTTTCAATGAAAAGTGAGATGTCAGCAAATTAATTAACTCTTGAACTGATCATGACTCATTTAGACATTTAAATGTTTCAATATGTGGAGACATAAGTACTATATTCTGTGGAATGTTATACTCCAGGATTGGTTTTATCCCTTGTGTGTCTCAAGGGTGACTGATTTTCCACTTTGTCAGAGCATGAAGTAACTTTCATGCCCAAATTCTACAAGCTCTGTCCTAAGCAATGATGAAGGTTTGGCAGTAGGTAATTCTACCTGCCAATTTTCCAGAAAGGTAGTAAGCAGCCCATCCACTGGCATCCAATCAACTGGCTTGGCCATGTGTCAGTATCTACTTTGCCAACCACTGTTGATGAACCTCTGCCAGGGACCCAGCCAGTCATCAGAACCCCTAGCCAATCATGAGGAATCCCTTCAAGGCACCCAGGAAGTCAAGAGCAGTCCTTGCCAGGTGGCCATCCTCTCAATCGGGGTATACATTTCCGTTCCTACAATCCAGGTCCTTAGGGCAGCGAATACAAACCTCTGAATGCCAGCCTCCTGTTCAGGCTATCAGTGCTTTCCTGGAAAGTGGTCTGTTTCTACTACCACTTAAGGGCACTTGTCCAAACTCTCAATGCCTACTCCACTCCAAGCCTGCAAGGGACAGTCTGAGGTAAGAGTTCACTTCAAGGCCACAACGTAAGGGAATCAAGAGTGCAGTCAGCCGAGCCAAGGTTTAGTTTCTACTACAGGCTGGCAGACATACACAGAGTACACAAAGTCCTTTGCGTGAGAACAGAAATAAATAATCTACTGACAGTTATTTAATTATGTGTTTGTTTGTTTGTTTGACTTATTACTCTAGGATGGCAGCTACTACCATGAGCTGCCAGCTCATTTTTGTTCAGATGTAGTTATATTTTATAAATCATAAAACAGCAGATATGCAAGGCAATTGGAGATTACCTGTGATCTTGACAAAAGTGTAAGTGACTGTAGGGATGCTGTCACAGTGGTGTCTAGGTGGTGAATGTGTGCTGGTATCAGGCACAGAGGTTTTGCTAGAATTTTTATGTGTCAGTATCTCTCAGAGTGTCTGTATCATATAACTACAAACCAACAAGGTGTTTTCTCAATAGAAATGTCTGTAATAAAGTAGGTGGCAAGTGTATATAGGACTCTCAATTAGTTCCTCTTTATATGCTAATAATTATTAAAAAGGTCATATGATTTACATAGTGCGGCAATTATATTTTCATTTGGTAAATTTTCATCAGCATTTTTAAAGTGTGCAGATCAGGTTTGGTTCATAAAACATTATCCATAACTGCAGCAAATGAGGGGGCAATACAACCCGTCCAGAGATCCTTTCAAGCAGACCAAACCAAAACCGATGCCCAGGCCATGTAAAATACACATCGTGGAATGTTCCAGAGCAGAAAGCCAATGAGCAGAGAGAAGAGAGCGGCCATTTTACTTCAAGCAGTGGAGTCTTCTCTTCATGCGCCATGGTTTATTCCGGAGTGTGGCGATTTCCTTCTTTTTCTCCTCTACCTCTTCTTTCAGCCGTGCCATTTCGCCTTCCGAAAGGGACTCGGCGTCTGACTCGCTACCTGAGGCCAAGCTGCCAGAGAGAGGGAAGATAAGACTCTGAGTCACCATACCAACACTTAGCCTGGACCAAACTGTAAACTCCACATGAACCTGGACTACTGTAGAGTGAAACTAAACTCTGATGTACAGTGATATGGCTGGAGATTAGAGATGATACAGAACGAATGAAAGCCAATAGTTTAATAGCAGAGTTCAGTGAGTGGTCAGTTTGCTGCAAACATGAACATTTAGATGGTGCCGATGCTGTAAGTGCTTCCAAATCTAAAGATTTTGCTAAATGACAAAATGTTAAAAAGTAACTTTCCAGCTCCCCAAAACAATAACTGTTGTTTGTTTGTTTGTGTGTGTGTGTGTGTGTGTGTGTGTGTGTGTAATGATTTATATGTAAGTTATGGGAGCTCCTTTGTATTCAGTCCCAAGGAGTGTCTGGTCCATGATTCCTTCGTTAACGTGCCCAGCACAGGCTGAGGTAGCCTCTACTGAAATGACAGTCTAAACCAAACGTGCATTCAATACAGTCAAATGTACAGATCTAATGTTCCCCATGCTCCAGAAAATAAAGCAGGGGCACTATGTATTAAAAGTATCTATTATGAGCTGCTCCGTATTTGGTCATGTAATGCTGACTCTCGCCACATCTATCAACCATGTAACAGTCTCAGCACGTGTCTGTCAACCACATAACAGTGAGTCTCAGTGTGTCTATCAGCCACAAACAGTGAGTCACAGCATGTCTATCATATAGTGTCTGGCTCTGACTCACTTAGCAGGTCTCTGAACTTGTAGATTTGTACAAAGGGAGATCAAAGTATCAATATCTTCTCCCTCAGTAGGAGATACTGAGGTAAAGGGTAAAGCACTTAACCCCGCCCCCTGCCCCCAGTGACTGTTACATTGTAAGGAAAGGTAACCCTTTGTCCGTCCTGTAACACTGTACAGGTTACTGGCCAAGATCTAGAATGCAACTGAGCGAATGCCAGCTCTTACCTGTGGCTGTCATGCTTCTTCTTTTTGTCAGGGCCCTTTTCTTTTCCACCTTTGCCGACGCCCTTTTTCTCCTTGCTGTTCTCTTCCTCTTTCTCCTTTTTGCTTGTTCCTTTCCCTCTCCTCTTCTTTCCCTTCTCCTCCTCACTGTTGTCCTCCGTGTCTTCGCCTTTGGCCGCCCCCTTCTTCCTGTTGTTCACCTTTGCCCGGCCGCGACGCCGCTCGTCCTGGCTCTCCTCGTCACTCCCGTTCTTCCGCTTTTTGATTTTCCGCTTGCGAGGAGTCTCCTCTTCTTCCTCCTCCTCCTCCTCACTGTCTGCTGGTTTGGCTTTCTTCCTACGAGCGGCAGGCTTCGCCCTCGGCCTGCCTCTTGCCCTTTTGTTGGACTCTTCTGGAGAACCATCAGCATATTACTGAACAACTTACTACTGCATACTAAATACAGATTAATGTACCTTACCCAACGCATACTGAATACTGAAAACCACACCTTATACACTCCATACAGATAATACTGTGATTTAGACACCAGATACATGCTGATTACTATATACTGATTACTTACACACTGAATACTGAATCTTGCACTTTACACACTGCATACAACATAGGACATATCAGATTACCATGCTCAGATGGATAAGTATATACATTTGTATGACTAAATACAAATAATGGTGTAACGGTAGTGCAGGTTGCGCAAATGAAGTGAGGCAGGATGGCGAGTGTGGACACAACAGAGCGTCTTTATTTCCTCTGCACAAGTTTAACATTCGCCAAAGGAACGTCTAACATCGACAAAGATCAACAGACAAGGGGTGACATACACACACTTAAATACACACTCTAGACAAGATACAGGTTGAAACATAACGAAAACAAGACGAACATCCAGACAGCAAGACGACGCCACACACACCGACGCACACGCTGACATAACACACGCGACATACAAACCTACACACATGGACACACCCACACAAACACGGGACAAAGAAGGAGACGAGGGCGGCCACCATGACAAACGGGTACTATAGATCACCCATTGGAATACGGTAACCTCTGAAAATGAATTTATCTTCATGTTGAGTTGAGTGTTGAGTTCAAACCTTTATATATTGCACTGAGGTGCATGAAGCACTATAAAGTTACCCAGCAGACAGAATCAAACACACAGGCACACAAACTCTAAAGCTCTTGGTTAATTCTCTATATCTGCATATTACATCTGATGATTAATTAGGAAATAATTAGATTAAGTACAGTATCACCTAACAAAAGGTACGGTAACTAAGGTAATTGAACTGATCCATGAATATTGCACACGTGAACAAACATGCATGCACACACACACACACATACACACACAAACACACGCACACAATTGTTACAAAGGAAGAGAAAACATTTCTAATCCTGAAAGACAAAGTCTTACCATCATTTTCACTTTCAAATGCAGCATCCATCTGCATCCCAACTAAATCGCGAACACACACATACACACACACACACACACATAACATCCAAAGTTATATATATAACATTTAGACTGAAATTTTGTTAGTGTTGTACTAATGTACAATATTAGGTTAAATATGTTAAATACATGTACATTTCCCTGTCTATGAACTGTTCCTAATTTACAAAAACTGTTCATATTTCAAAAAGAAAGATAACAAAAACAAATTAAAAATAATAAATAACAAAACTAAAAAAATTAAATAAGGGTCTGTTGAGTAAGGATAGGACAAGCACTGACAAAGAAGAAATTGGTATGAACAAAAACAAATGACATTAACTATCCACTTACCATAATCCATGAACATTATCCACTTACCATAATCCATGATGAATTATCCTTTTACTATAATCCATGATGAATTATCCACTTACCATCGTCCATAGTTATGGCAACATCGTTTTTTGCACGTGGCATTGCAGCGGTGGTTGGGTGGGCTTCCGTCAGCCAATTCCCATGAACTATACGTTTCTACGAGAGAAGATACCTGGGATGCACCTCAGCAGCAAGAAAGGCTCTCATCATGTGACTCGTGCACCTGTCCACAGCCTGAGCATCAAATGTCTCCTAGACTATGGGAAATGATATTGCCTTCGGAGATTGGTATCGAAAGACCTGGGGGTAGCAGGTGTCTCCAAGTGTCTAGGTGAAACAACCTGGTGCAAAAACCACAGATATCCAGAAGGACCACTGGTTTACATCCATATGAATAGTTACATGACCAAATGAATGGTGAAGATGTTCCATGTTCGAAAAGCGAAAACAGACTGTTTTTTTCACAGCTTTAAAATGAAATGATCTTTTACAAAATGAAACTTCAGCCCATGGCTAGATCTGATGATCTTTTCTTAAAAATATTTATATTAGCAGCTATAATAAAAAACACTAAGGTCAGGTTTGATTTAGATTATGCTTAGCTCTGACTAAAGCAAGATGAGATGGAAAATAGATGTGGCCTAAATAAAGGTACCACCAGAGACAGTTCAGTCAGAATCACTATTCAGTAATCAGTACTCCAGAGCAAATCCAGAAGGTCCCCAACAGCAAACACAGCATGAGGTTTAAGTGAACTTTTTAAGAGCAGAAGTGTGTAAACGTTTGTGTAATTAAGGCATGAAATTAAAATTCTACTTTCTTTGCCTTTTTTTGACCTGTAGCTGGATTGTCTAATTTTTGTACATTTCTTTAATGAGCTGAACATGTGTCTACTTATGTGGACATAACCTTGCCCTCTGAATAATTCAGCAGGAACTGGACACCCACCCACAAGGTGTGGGGCCACAAAATCCACCCTCTTCCTAGAATCATGGCAGCGTTCCTCTGAAAGGTCATCTTCACACACATCTGATATCAAGCTTCATCACTGAGGACTCATGTGTCTGTTGTCTTCTGGCTCCTTCCAGACTGTATATGAATTAAAGCACTTTTAAGAAACAAACAAATAACCAGCTCTAGTTGACAATGACCAGAAGCATTTGAGTGAAGCAATTTTAGGTGTTTTACATTTATAATGATTTTTTAAGGTGTTAGTTAACTTCATTTGGCACTAATTTTCAGCAAAGTCCATTTAAGAAAGCAAAATGTTCTTTAATTTTAATTAATTAATTATTCAATTACTTTGATTAATTACAGAAACATTTATTGGTATCTAAATGATCATCCTAGCCCTGCGGTGTCCCTCAAGGATCTATCCTTGGACCACTCCTGTTTAATCTCTATGTGCTTTCACTAGGCCAAATAATTGAAAATAGCAAAGTATACATATGTAAATGGAATATATTTATTCAGCTCTGTCCCCAAATATTGACACTTTACATTTTTGCATTCATTTTATTTTGTAACTATTTCTGCACTTTTTATTTTAGCATTTTTATTCTAAATTTTAGTCATTTTTATTCTTGTCTAAACTTTTTTTATCTTGTTTTCTTTTACTTTAACATTTTTTTATATCCAAGATGATTTTTTTTCTCAGATGAAAGATCATAGAACAAAATGGGCTTTATTGCTTTTTTCTTTCATTGTTTCTGTAGGTTTTGGTGAAATACTTTAATTGCTATTGAGCTTGAATGATATCATACAGAAAATTATGTCATACATAAAAACATATATTTCATATGAAATTACGTAAGCTGCAGAGTCTTATGTCTCCAGTTCAGCTAGCCTTAGTTAGGAAGTGATGTAAGTCTACATACAATAGCAATTTTCTCATTTGTTTTCTTAATGTAAGACCTGTTACATTGCAGCTTATTGTGTACATTACTACATTTCAAGCACCAATACAAAAGACACAGCAATATACAAGATGTACCGATATATAAGACACAACAATAGATAAGATACAACAATAGATATGACACAACAATAGATAAGACACGACAACATAAAACACATTAATATATAAGACACAACAATAGATAAGATACAACAATAGATATGATACAACAATAGATATGACACAACAATAGATAAGACACGACAACATAAAACACATTAATATATAAGACACAGCAACAGATAAAACACACTATTATATAAGACACAACAACAGACAAGACACAACAAAATAGACACAACAATAGATAAGTTGCATTCTTCACGGCAACACCAGTGGATTCCAGCACAACATCATTAGCACATGCTTCGGGAACGTGTCAGGAAGTGAGATCACAAGGTGTTAATTGCCCGGAATTAATCTTCTGCATAGTACAGTAACATTGTCTGAAAGCTACACACCAACTTGATCAAGAACTCAAGATAAATGACCATTTCTGCATGCATTGTTTCTATATAATATACTTCCTTTTAATTGTTTCGCTAGGACATCAGTTGCTTAGTGGACTTAATTGTGATTTTAACTTACACATGTACTCTTGTGCTGCCCAAAATAGGGAGAGTGGCATCTTCCAATTACCTATGTCTTATCTAAATGGACAAATAAACAAAAATCTCAAATGTCTTACATTAATATTTAATGAAATCTGCTCATGCATTTTTCATTAGCACCTGCAATGTTAATGAAATTTATGCACCAGGTCTCCAATGAATAAATATCAAATGCATGAAATTAATGCAGCACTGTTGACAGGTGTCTGGTGGTTTATTTAGAGTCCTGTGTCCTTCTAATAGGTAGAGATCCTCTTTTAATCAGTGCTTTTTAAGCATTGTGGGACTGTACAATGTAAATGGTATCTAATGCCATACCAAAGAGTACGGGCCCCTGGGACGATTAGTGAACCTCACATATCTGGCAAATCTCTAGCAGGGGGAAAAAGGATCTGTCTGCAGGACACTGTACACCGAAAGAGCAGAAAATAGATTTGAAAGTGCAGCCCAGCACCTGGAAACAGTACTATGCATCTGAGTGTCAGCCATGTGGATTTGAAGAATGCAAAGCAATGGCAGAAATGAAGGTTTCTTAGATTGTTAATTATTAATTCATAAATTTCTTACTGCATAATTCTCCTCATGTTTGGCTGCTTCACAGGTATTTTGGTAACACTTTACTGAAGTGTGCTGTTTAGAAGGCTGCATGACACCGACATAAACCCTTCATGTCAACTCACTTTAACATGCATAAACATTTATAAATGTTTATTCCAACCAGCGTATGCTCTCATAGGAACTACTTTGATGTCAACTCTGATGTCAAGCTGACATAACTGTCAAGTGTCACAGATTTTTGGTGATGTTAGGATGTGTCATGACATGAGATTAAATCATATAACATATGACCATCGTTTTTCAGATCATGTTTTTTGGTATATCAAGGTGACATAATTCTAATAACACGGCACAGCTGGCCACGTGATAACAACTTCAGAAGTGAGGACTTCAGAAACATCTGTACTGTCATAACAACGTCATGAAAACAAAGCTGCTGGCCTAAATTAAAATTCTTCAGTGAGATGTTTTACTATGATATTGCAGACTATGATATTACTGTGATATTGCATAGCAGACCGGTATGTCTGCTATGAGTCTGTGATGATGAAGTTTGTTCTTACACAGAGATATGGGACAAGAACACTATTCCACTTCACATTTTAATTACATGATAATTAAAAAACACAAAACTCATGCAGGGAATTTACAAAGACTACCAAATGGTTTACAAATGCATAAACTTCAATAGCTTTAAAAATCAGGGCAGTATTTTTCACAAAAATAATCTTTGTCATTGGCTCAGGAGGAACTCGGTTAACAACGTGAAGTCACTTTTGCATGTTTTAGAGGTGACCCTTGACCTCATACTGTCTCTGATGGATTTGTTTGCTGATCTGAGACCTGACAGGTCATTGGGACAGAGGTGAACGGGCATTGCTGAAAACTAGGCTACTGATTATCCTCACGCCACACCAGAACCATCTTCTATAAAACTACTACCACAAAAAAACACTGAACCTGCTACAGAAACAGACTATTGAAAGTCCTACTCTAAACACTACTGATGAAGTCCAAAAATAGACACTTAAAAAAACACCAAAATACCAACACACTCAAATTGAGGGGACAAAATATAAATATTTATATAAATTATTTTTTAAGTAGTATGATGAATGATAACATGTGTGACTTGGAAAAGTGGTAGAATTCAAAAACCAGTAGTTGCCTAATGTTCAATATCCATAATTAATGCAGGCAGAAATCACTGCTTCACTTGAGCAATGGTGCTTATCTAGCAGACATTTTATCTCCCTTAAACTATTTATGGGAGAAGTCTCCCCTCCAATCCCCAGCCCTGGTTAAAGACACTGTGTAACCAGAGAGGTCGTTTCTCTTTCGCCCAGATAAGGGTCCAGTCAGCCTAGTCCATCCAAAAAGCTATGGGACTTCAGACATTCAGAACTAGTAGCACAAGACAAGTGAACATGCACAATGTTGAGAAGCCTTGAATAAGCACATAATGGATATATTTATACTATTACGGGGATACCAATCACAGGAATCTGAAGGAGCCTGGAGTTTCTTCGGGGCTCGGAGACTGTGCCATAACATTATCAGCTGGAAGCAAACCCAGTGACCTCATAGTTCATGACTGAACCCTCAGAAGATCTCACATCAAAGTGTTAACAGGGCAAAACAGACGACACCGAGCTTGTGGATCTTACGGTTATTTTGTGGCTTGGTGCAAAGTGGCACTCTCAATGTGGCACTGACACTTGTTTTGTCATTTAGTCCAACAGTTCGGTTTAGTCTGTGTCCAGAAAATGGTCCCCAAGAGCCAGGCACTTTTGTATCTGATACAATGCATACCTATACAGCTCCCACTATCGTGTCAGTACCAATATCAGCTCAGCTCCCCCGGGAAGGAGCATTCTGTTTCCTAGCCGATGGTTGTCGGGGTTGTCCTGGTAATGGTCCAGATGTGGGTTGGGCTCGGGGTACTGGGAGTCTGATGGAAGGAGTGGCATGAGAATTTGAGGGCACAGAGCCTTGGGTGCCATGGTGACCCTGCACTGCAGGGGAGAGACTGGCTTGACTCTGTCCACTGTTCTTGCTGCTGTCTCTCTCTGGAAGGAAGGAGAGGGACAGAGAGAGAAGCTGAAAGTTAGTCCACCCAGCTACTTTCTGGCCCAGTGCAGATTCCATCCAGCTACTGCCTGTCCTCGTGTAAACTCCGCCCAACTACTTATGTGACCCTTGTTCTCACCTTTCCCCGACATTCTACTAGTGCTGCCCTGGTTTGGCTGGGCTTGGATGGTGCCAATGTTCTTAGCGTGCTCCACTGCCAGTTTGTTCTTCTTCTTCTTCTCCTCACTTTGCTGTTAAGAATAAATTCAAGAACACAGTCAAGAACACACAGCCAAGAACACACAGTTGAGAAGAAATTCAAGAATACAGTCAAAAACACACAGTCAAGAACAGACAAGAACACAGCCAAGAATACAATCAAGAACACAGCCAAGAACACACAGTTGAGAAGAAATTCAAGAACACAGTCAAAAACACACAGTCAAGAACAGACAAGAACACAGCCAAGAATACAGCCAAGAACTCACACCTGAGAACAAATTCAAGGACACAGTCAAGAACACAAGAACACAGCCAAGAATACAGCCAAGAACACATAGTTAAGAAGAAATTCAAGGAACAGTCAAGAACACAGTCAAAAACACACAGTCAAGAACACAGTCAAAAACACACAGTCAAGAAGAACATAGCCAAGAACACAACCAAGAACAAAGCCAAGAACACAACCATAGACAACCATAGTGGTTGTACAAGTGCTGCATCGTATCAGTCCCTGTCAGTAATGTTGGTCTAAGTGAATTGGCCTAAGGGAACAGACTAAAGCCAGTTTCCATTTCCAGTACTTTAGTGCCACAGCACTGCACAGTGTATTCCACGCTCAGCATCAACTACTTATCAAGTGTATGGAGTGGTGTGGCCCTGCAGCACTAAGGAACTGTGTAGTGCTGTAAACCACACACAAGATATTGCTGCCTCTTACTGGATAAGACACACAGTGCCAGGTTCACTCACAGTTAACACACACAACTCAGTCTCTCACAGTTCACACACACAACACAGTCTCTCACAATTCACACACACCCCACAATCTCTGACAGTTCACACACACCACTGACGCAACTCAAGCTTTTCAACTTACAGTCTGGAGTTTCTTTTTCAGCTCCAGGTTGGCCTGCTTGTATGTTTTGGATGTGGAGTTCAAGTAATATATAGCAAGACTGAAACGATAGAAGCCATGTATATTTCTTCTACGTCTGTTTACTGAGAACTTGGTGTTATTGTCAATAAATTGTGGAGACTAAAACTCACACCATGAGCAAGAGAAAGGGGAGAACCAGTCCCGGGTTGGAGGCATAGCTGAACACTTTTCCAAACCAGGCTGGAAAATCTGACTCCAGGGTCTCCTGGATCACATCGAACATGCGGCTTTTCCCACTATAACAAGGAACACAGGGACTGAGGAAGTCGTCACTATGCAGCAGTTGGTTAAATTATCTTCACCAATTAATACTTATTTTGTTTGTTTGTTTGTTGGTTTTGTCTAGTAATGGTTATTTCTGCAATAAAAGTGTTATTTAATGTCAGGGAATCTAGTTTAGAAGAGGTTGAGAGATAACTTTGCTATCTGTCGTCCTCTAGTGGTTCAGAGGAAGACTTGCATGTGTTCACATTAATAAAGAACAAATAAAGAATAAATAAATAGGCTCATGATTTTGGACGAATATGGCAGTCTAGAGGTTTTGTTGCGGCCGACGGTAAACCT
>JAOYMR010000027.1:15758031-15786918 GCA_025802075.1 Tenebrosternarchus preto
CACACACACACACACTCACTGAGTCAAAGAACTGATGAATCAGTAACAGTTACATCAGCACGCACGGAAGAATCCTTAGCAATCCACACAAGTGGCGCATAAGAACACACATATACACACTCCTACACTAAACCAAAAAACCCTACATTTAGCACACACACACACTGTATCTGATGTCACAAAGGGACAAGAACTCCTCAATCTGTACTCCTTTAGTAGGTCAGCAGTTCCCGGTATGTATAAGGGTGGGGCTGTTAGAATCAAATCCGCAAACATACCCCCCTTGACCTCTTGTCCCCATCACCTCAAATGACCCCAAAGGTCTAACTAGGCCTGCTGAACCTGCATGTGTCCCAAGACTCACCTGCAAACTGGAACAAGGCAGCCAGAGTTCTTGGTTGTTGGGCAGAGAAAGAGACAACCATTATCCTAGAATCATCATCCTGGTTGCCTCAAGTTCCCTTGACGTTTGTAAAGGTGCTTTGTAACAATGTGTTGAAAGTAGCACTATATAAATAAATTTGACTTTGATGAGTATGGCAGCCTCCACCAAAAATGATTATCCAGACAAACTGCGTTTAATCCTTAACTCTTCAAACATTTAATTTAAAAGACCTGCTTTAAAAAAGGACATTTTTAATTGCTTTTCAAAGTCAGTCACTCCAGATACTGCAATTGCGTCCATCAGATGAGTTTTCAGTCTGATGAGTAATGGAAGCGATAGGGTTGGTTTAAGAGCACAGGAAGTGCCTTTGCTTTTCCCGTCTGACTGTAACCAGCCCGACAAGCCCTCCCCCCTCCCCGAATAACCACCCAGCAGTTAATCCGAGCCGGATCGGGATCTGGGAATCAGGCGTCGCTTCTGGGTCAGCACTTCCGAGACGTTCGATATTTCTCTGGCCCAGAATGGCAAAGGAGGATGGATCATATTCCAGCCTGTTTATGCTGCATGTGGTCAGAAGACAAATATCCAAAATCCGTAGTGCTAAATTTGGATGCTTTGTGGACACTGCCCTGGAACTTCCTTGTACACTTAAATACCAGGAATGCTGCTAAAAGATCAAAGATTAATGGGATGAAACTGACCTTGAATGTCCACAAGTTGTAAAATGATTTGTGAAAATTTGCCCTAGACACACTGAGAAGGCTTCTTAGGGTGAGGGTGTTTTAGTTGTTTTTTAAATCAGTTTATCTGGAAGGCTTAAAGAGATAATAACCAGAAGAAAAAGAAAGAACCTGATCCCAGATCAGGCATTTCTGCTCAGTCATACAGGTCTTATCCCTCTCTATAGTCTTGGATGAGAGAGAAAAGGAGTGAGAGACAATGATGCAGAAACCAGTTATGTCATCCCAGATCTCCAAAAAAGATGAAGGCCACCTAATAGTGAACTGTATAGATGAGCAGAAGCCATGTGCTTTGGTAGAAACTGATCCCAGGACGTGTGTGAAACCACCATGTTATCCCTCCGAAGGGAAAGGAATCTCTTTCATTCTCTCGTTTACACACACACCTCCAGCTGTTCCCAGATGAGGCGAGAATCGTTGGCCATGTTCCTCCCTTGTAGCTCTTCCCACCAACAGCAGCTGAAAGGCATCAAGACAGCTGCAATAACCCTTGCACGTGCACGCCGAGCAGGTGTGGCCATGCACACACATGGCTGTCAATCAACCGGGGGGGGTGTCGACTGGGGCTGGGCACAAAGTTACTCCCTCTCCTGACAGTTTCATTACAGGATTTCAGTCTACTAATTTAGAGCGCTCACAGGTGTCCTTCCAAAATTCACAGGTTTAGTTCTGAAAGCAAATCTGCAAAGAACCAATTGCTATACACTCAAAGAAAAAAAAAAAAAAAAACTTCCAAATTTTAAATAGTTTTAGCAGAGAATGATTAGTTTAGCTGGACAAGAGCTTGCTTACACCCCTCCCCCCCATTTCTTCACAAAGGGTGATGATGTGAGAACATCTAATGGTGTAGAAGATCAATCACTGCTGCTTTAACTAACAATTTAACTGTTGATTAAATCAGCGATTCAACAACTCAAACACTGATCTTGCAAAGAAAGACTTAACAATAAATAACTCAAGAAAGCGTCTACATGGGGCTTTTTTACAGTTTGTGACACCATTTGTGTATAATGTAAGGAGTGAACTTTGACAAAGGTCACGGTTTTCCTTTGGGTGAGTGGGTGTGCATTTTGAAGGTTCAAAGATGCAGGAGAGCAGTTTTCTTCTGTTCATTTTTTATTTACAATACTATCTTGCTTTAATGCCAAGTAAAAGGATTAAATGCAATACATAAATATGAACACGGTAAGGTTTTTTGTACAAATTTGCATATAACTAATAGCTGAAATTAAAACTCAGACATACAATTTTCACTCCCAGACCCATCACGGAAAAGACGGAAAAAGCAAACATACTCTCACATACACAAAATAATAAGCCTGATTATGGGTGTTTGCGAAAATTAATCGTTCACACTCAGTTGGAACAATACGCCGATTCCACTGCTGTGATTCAAACGTTACGTCATGACATTCACTCTCAGGAAGCTTTAGATTACCTCATTCCATCATTAGCTTGGCTCATTCACCACCACCCCCCCCCTCCACACACACACACACACACACACACACACACACACACACACACACACACACACACACACCTATCTACCTACATAAACTTCACGCAAATTCTAAAAACAACAAACTACCCCCACGCCACCGCTCCGTTACAGCGATGACCGCCAGGCTGCCGGGCGACCACGGCTAGAAGTGGAGGTCGGCTCGATCGTCCCCAGACCACGCGAAACGAGGGTCGGCCACAACGGCTACGGCAGGAGCCTGTGAAGGGGGAACGCCAACAGCTAACGGCTAACGCTTCCTCGCGCGCTTCCATCAGCGTAGGACAAAACATGGACCGTCACAGTAGCATGTTCACATTAAGGTATATAAAAAAAAAATAAAAAATAATAAAAAACGCCGCCACTGACAGGCAACCTTCTACTGAAACCTGACCAGTATGACCTAATGCTTGTTTATAATAGCTGATGTGAGCTATAACACAGAGAGTTGGGGGGTCTGACCAGAATGGAACAAGGACCGGCCTGGTCGATTTCCAAACCAACCTGGCCGGTCCATACGAAAAATCACACAACTACTCGGGTATTAAAAAAAAAAAAGGGGTGGTTTTATGACAACTGCCCGTTGGTATCCACTCACACGCCTGCAGTGCAACATCACGACAGCTGGAGTTTGGCGTGAAGTGGCTGCCACCTCCCCGATGAGAGAGAGAGAAGCAAGGAGGGGGAAATGGATCATTTCCTAAAATGTGTCCTGATCTACGCTTTAGGAAGAAAAAAAAAAAAAAACTATTATGGAGAGGTATCAACACACACGTGCCTACACCCAAACACACCCAGCAGGTGAGAGCTTGAAGAGACAAAAATCAATTACATATTTAAAAAAACAAACAAACAAAAAAAAAAAACTACAACAGACAGAACAAGTGTTCACTCATGCATCATCCCCACACAGAGCCGTTTTTTCGGCGGCTTTTTCCCCCCCCTCAAGGTCACGTAGAAAAACCAAAGTCCGTTAATCCACATGGCCACACCCTTTTCCCCCCCCTCACTCGACCTTTTCAGCAGCGTGCCGCACCAATCCCATGACCCCTCTCCTCTCAAACTCCTCCCCCACCATCTCCCCCAAACTCCGCCCTCTCCTGGGTCTGAAGACGGCGGCGCTTATATTCTCTGGATCTTGTCGGCCACCACCACGGGGTTCTCCTTCCGGATCTTGGCGGCAGCGTCGGCCTTGTAGTCATACGTGCAGTTGTGTTTGTCCGAGTACCGGTGAATTCCACAGAAAAGATTGCCACACCTGCAGTCGAAGCCTGGACACACACACACGGCCTTAAAAAGTGTCCTGCATGACGTAACCCTACTTCCTGCCATCTTTAACCAGATCCCAGGTTTGGGGAGGTGGCCAGCACTCACCGGTCAGGCCCACCCTCTTGCGACAAGTGAAGCAGCGGTTCTTCTTGGGTTTGGCGGCATGCAGGTCCTTACCCTCTTCACTGGCCTGAGCTACGGGCACCGGGGAAGGGAAGGAAGTGGGCTGGGTCACCACTGCGAAACAAACAAGTCCAGTAAGAAAACGACACGAGCGTGCAAACTGGCTGCAAAGTCGCGGGTGAGAGACTCCGTGTGCGTGTGTGCACGTGTGTGTGTGGTGTGTGTGTGCTTGTGCGTTTCTGGACAGAAGGCTGACTAGCAGTGTGGTAGCAATTTCACAGGGTGGCGCCCAAATCCGCACGCCACTTCAAACTTCACACACACGTGCACATACACAAAAAAGAGAGAGGGAGAGACAGGGAGAGAGAGAGAGAGAGACAGAAAGAAAGACTTCCTTTCAAAAACGTCACATATGAATGTCATAAACGTCACACCAACTGCTAACCCACTAATAAACGAGTACTAAACAAACAAACAAACAAATAAATGACTGCACGAATCTGGCACCAAGTTGAAATTAATCTGGCTCTGCCCGATTTCCTTCACGGTTTTCCCAATGTCTACACAGCAGACATCCTTGATCGACCAAGAATGTCTTCGAGACGACCCGACAGATGACACATTATGACGAAAGTCATTTGAGGCTCACAGCGGACCGTCTTGCTGAGTCAACCCAAACTAAATCAAATGAAGTGATCTCTAAATTGGTCTCCCCAACGCACCGTTGCCTTTGACATGACTGTAATAAAGCTAGCACCACTTAAAAGCATGCCTCCTCTGAACAGCTAAAGCATCTGAAATTATACTTAATAGCTCATTAAGCACTCGCTGCATGTGTACAGAGGTTTATTTTATTTATGGAAGAGCAAAAGTAAGCTCAGGAACGAAACAAACTACGGGACCAAAGCGTAATTACCCGGCTCCGTGGCGTCCGGTGTTGGAGACGGGCTCGTTTCCTGTCTAGATATGCTCATCTCGGTCATCTGTTGCGTTACGGGCAGGGAGGCCGTCGGTGTGCTTCTGGAGAAACAACATGCGGGGTCTCAATGCGCACACACGCACACTCGCGCACACAAACATGTGACTCCGTGGCTGCTTTCAGTGCACTTGACCATAATATAAAGCTTCTTAAATCACAAGCAAAACTGAGACAAGTATACAGTCACCCACCCAACCTATGAGCACATACACACCAAGCATCCGCCTCACCCCAACACACACACACACACCCACCCAACTCACTCTCTCATCGACTCCGTGGTAGCTGCAGGTGAAGGCTCCACTTTGTTTAGGCTGGACTCTAGTCTTTGCATGGCTGAGGTTTCTGAAGAGGGCCCGCCTGCTGTCCAACAAAAACAGAACAAAAAGCTCCTGTTCACACAACGGCATGCAGGCAGCTGGCCATCGCAAGACCGCTACACTCGTCCTTATAACAGCCAATTCTCATTCCTACTCGCTCTCGAAACACCGACAATGAGACTGTACTGATACAAACGATACATATGGCATGCAGTCAGTACAAGCTACTTTAAACCAAAGTGGCAGCTACGAATGCTGCCACCAATCTAGCAAGTTCCTATGAGACTTCTTTAGGTGACAAAATGACCATGTCCTTCACACACCAACGGGGAGTGTGTGTGTGTGAGCAAAGGAAGGCCCTCCAAAAGTTCTACAGTGTGTTTATTAGTCATGAATGTCACAGGAAAACAAACGAACTGCATACGCATCAAAATGGTACACAACTAAAAACTGGTCACTCAAAACAACATGACAGTGCTGCCACCCCCAGGTGGTATTAATGAAGCTGCTTGATTGTAAACATCTCTTGCGTAGCTTACCTAGAGGGCTCACAGGACTGCGCTCACTGCTTTGCTGTCTGCTCAGGTGCTCCTTGTAGCATACAGAACACATTCCATTTGTCCTGGGGTTGCCGTAGAAACCACAGCCTGTGGTGCACAGGATGGGAACTGGGCTCTGATTGGTCTCCTGGGCCATTGCTGCTGCGATGACGTGCCAATGGGATAAAGTCAAGAAGAAGAAGTTGTGGAAAGTTATGGCTAAAGTTGCGAGTAGAATGTGTAGCCCAGCATAAAACGTGTGGGATCACACTGTAAAATTAAAGGTCAACCCAGACAGTTTGGAAAAAAGACAACTGCCTCTAGGAATTCCAATCAATCTAACTTTGTGCAATGCTTTATTCTTAGATTTATTCAAGGAAACTGCTTTTAACTAAATAAAAATATATTAAATAATGTTACCCCTAAACAGAGAACTGTTTCCTATAAACATGTTTGTAATTAGGACATATTTGTTTTACTTCCGCCATACAAAGGGGACGTTCAGTCCTCGCACGCTTAATCTATTGTAGGTCAAACACTTGACCAAATGAATTCAAATTTAACAGGTATCTACGGTCTAGATATGAATGATCCAATCACTGTCGTGTCGTTATGGCATTTCGACACTCATGACAATTATAACATGAATGCAATGTATGAATGACAACAGTTTTGCGGTTCATTGCTATGTCTCCAAACCCTAACAATGCTCACCGACTGACAAAGCCCGTTTTCGTTTCGTAGCTGATGTAACTAGGTGTGGGGGTGGGCCGGGAGTCTTCGCTTGTTTGACACCGGAATCAAACGTGACATCTGATGGCTGGGTGTGGAAACGAGGATGGAGCACGAAAAGCAGAACAGCAGCATACTCTCTCGTACATGCCATGTTCCCAAAAAGCAAGCTAAAAGAACTTCACGTAGGCATCCACGCGAGACGTCCAAGAAAGTACACGTGCCAGGCAGACGGTGTAAACTATTTGGTTATTTATAACGGTCGATAATACGTCAGAATGATCGATAACCCGTGATCTTGAACGATGTGTGACTTTAGCTTCTTGACTGAAATTACCTTGGCCCGTCTCGACATGCGCCAAATATAGATTCGCAAATTACGTCGAATGATATAAAGGACGCCGCCTGACGAGCTAGCTATGATGTAAGTTTGATCAAATTGGTACAAGGTAAAGACATACCTCAGTTAGCTTGCTCGCTAGCTACAAGACCACCCAGTTTCGCTTAGCCAGTTCGATAAGCCCACCTCTGAATCTAAAAACAACGCTTCAGGACCCGCAAGATAACTTGTAACGAGCCGGGAGGGAATAGGACCACAGTGTATTTTTAAAATATCGCTATTATTAGCATGGTTATTAATCGTCTCGACACAAGAGAATATGTGTATAGATAGAGTGCGAGTTTGCCATCTATCTTTCCTTTGTCTAAGCCATTGTAGATAGCTATTACAAGACTTCCTCTTCACTTTAGACCCCAGAAAAACAGTCTCATTTGAAGTAGCCAGCTAATGTTATCTTGGAACAAAAGGCTAGGTGGAACAACAGTCTAGGACAAATGTTTCGTTACGTAGATAAACAGAAATACTGTTACAAACAAAGGCGCCTAGCAGCTGTACGCTAGTCCTGATGTGTCCTTTTTAAACCAAACTTGCCACCTAGCTAGTCAGGATAGCTGACTAAATGAACAATAGACAACCATCAATATAAGGTAACGTTAGTAGTTAGCCAACATATTTATTAAACTGCCGTTAATATGCAACCGTAAACGTCTTTACTAGCCGTGGGTTAACTAGCTAGCTAGCTATTCTTTGAAGAAATAAGGCATTTTGAGAGCACACTGTCAGTTGTGTTTCCGATTAAAATAAACTAACAGATAAATAAGATTAGCGGTAAAGGATGTCCGTTCCTGCCAAACACCTATGCTAACGACAGCTAGCTGGTCGCCGTTCCTCTCCTGTCTTCGGCCAGGCAAGTCACGTACGGTTTGTGATCTTGTGATGGTGGTGCTGACAAGTTGGAAGACTTTGTTTACCAGAACCCATCGGTCAATAAATTTGTTTACTAGCCAGAAGGTTTAAATCGCACATCACATTTACAATCTACTTTGTTCTAGTTTGTTACCTGTGGTTCTGCTAGCTAGTTAAGTACAATACACGTCAGCAGACGTCGTTAATCTAGCTAGCTAGTTTCCACCCTCAGTCTTTCGAAATTATATTTTAAAACAAGATCAAAACCTTTGATTTGTCGTCGACACTTACCTCTGGTAATTCTGAACTTTTAAAAGTGTCGATAAGTGTAAAATGCGATGAATATTTTCGAAAGATAATAAGCGCCGTTGCTTTTTCGGGGGCTTTGTGTCGGCGAGAGCGATAAATTAATTCCCTCTCGCCCTTTCCCGAGCTCTCTTCTTTCACTGTTTGTTTCCTTCTTTAGTAAGAGGCGTGGTCTGTGACGTCACGTTGCGGAGGAGGGTCGTTATTGGTCACACAACATCCGGAGGTGGGGCGGAGGTGTAAATTAAAAAATGGTCTGTAACTACCTATGTTCTGATGACTAATTCAAAAGAAAGTTGTGTTTAAACTTTTGTGTTCTGTTTTGTAAAGTTTTTTTTTTATCTTATTTTATCTTATCTTTTGTAGTCTTACTAAGTGTCTGTGTAGTGTCTCTTAAGCATTTGTATATTTTTTGTATCTTCAGTATGCATGCTGTAGTTTGTCTTAGCACTTACAACTACAGAGAGTATGTCTGTTCTTATGTATCTTATAGGGCAACCATCTTTTTCAGAAATACTGTAGTACCTGCTGGCCTGGTGTTTTAGTATCTCAGAGTGGAACCCCTTAGATGTAAGCTGAGAGAATGTATGCAATGATTCCATACACTCCTTCAAATAGTTATGTTAAGTTATTGCAGAGAAGGTGGTGTGTGTATGTGTGTGTGTGAGAGAGAGAGAGAAAGAGAAAGAAAGAAAAAAGCAGGGGGTGGTGAGTCAATTCAGTTTTTTAAAAAATCTGGTCAAACTAGTTTCAGCATGTTACTCTGGTGTTCTGTTTGTGTTGGCTGGTATACACAGACCCTTGCTATGGTGTACTGGATTCCTGCAAGGTGGGGTTGTGCTTACATAGATCTCTCATGACAAGAAGAGACTTGTCATTTACTGATAAATTTCTATATATGAAATTAGAAACTTTCAGGATAACACTAGCAGCCAATCAGTGTAAGCACTGATATTATTCCCTTGTCATTGATGCTCTGAAAATAATGGAAATGTCTGCCTCATTTTTCCATGTGAGGGGCAGTTTCCCCGTGTAACAGTTGCTTCTGTGCAGTGCTTCTGGCTTCACTTCATGTCTGATCTGATGGCATATACTCATTATATGGGAAACAGACAATGAACTTGGATACGATTTGACACCCACTGTTAAGTAGATCAGGCTGATCTACAAGGACCAAAATGGCAAATGTTAATAAAGTGTGGAGTGGCGTTTGACATACGGAGTGATTCAGTGGGTTTCCTACTGAATGGTCATTTGTTTTAAGTGTAAATTAAATGTCCATGAAATATACGGGTTTGACCTGTAACTGGGATTTATGATATGATATCATTATCATGTTAAATTACATTACACATATACACACACACACATACACACACACACATATATACATACATATATTACTGACCAGAATAATGTTTAATTAAGACAGATAAAAAATAGACTAGATCTTATATAGAACTTGTTAGCTTCACAACAGTCATCAAACAGCAACAGCCATTGGTGTCACAATCATTGGATATTTTATAATTGTATTTTTCCTTTCCACTCATTAATTTCAAACAGAACCCACAGTACTCCATTTTGCACAGATGTAGCCTTTTAAAAATGCATCTCTCCTTTTTGGTTCTTGCACTGATTGATCAAGTTTGATAGCAAACTTTTAAAATGCTAAATGTTAACATATTATGAATTGTGGCGATGTCTGCAAAATGTTACTTTTTTTGTCCTATTGCCTCAATCACATTTTCGGAATTGAAGCGTGTGTGTGTGTGTGTGTGTGTGTGTGTGTTATTTACTGTATATGAGTTCTCTATTCATGCTTGTAACACTGAGTTGGGAGTTAATTGGACCAGAGTCTGATTGAAACCGTTTAGTCTCTGTGGTAATGGAACACCTGTGTGACGCTGCTGGGCTCTGTTTACTGTATTGACCAGGAGTTCACACCTCACGTCAGCGTCAATACCTATTTGTTTCCACCTTCACTCCTGCTAAACAACTCTTTCATGCATCTTCACATACATACTTAGCAGGTAACACTTTTTGCCACACCCACAGCTGCCATTCATAAGGTGAAAGCACGCACCCCCTGGGCAGGAACTGTATCTCAGTGATGGTAATTACTCCGCATTCAGTTACTATGTTGAAAACTATTTCAGTGACCATTCAAATCACCGTAACGTTATGTCGATGTCATCCATCATACGTAACAGCACCCTTTAAACCACGAACGAACAGCATGCCGTTTTCCATTACCTGCATGATTCATCTTGAGTCATGATATCTGTTAGCTGCTGTCAGAAGGAAGTTCTTTCCTTTTTTTCCCCATATTGATATATATGCATGGATATTTCACTGAAAACACTACTTTTGCGAGTGCACATGCACATGTTTGACTGTGGAGACCCACTGGCTGTGCAGTCTCACACACACACACACACACACACCTTTCATTTCCACCAGTTTATTTTGACTATTTCTCAGCCCTTTGCCCCATCTTTCTATTTACCTCTCTCCTGCCGCATCTCCTTAACGCCCTCCGTCTCTTTTCCCTCACCCCGCTCGTTTTATGTGCAGTGACAGCCCATGTGTCTCTGGAGGCTCACATTTATGTAAAGTTGGAAGCCTGGGAGCAATAGAGATTTCTCCCAGTTTTTGTCTTTTCTTCTTGTGTGTGTGTGTTTCTAGTCTCTATGTCTATAAAGAAAGCCCATATTTACTTCTTCACTTTTCCACCAACGTTCAGCTTACACTTAGAGGATAAATCACAGAATGTATATTCATGTGTACAGTATACGGAATACATTCAATAATAGGAAATTGAATAAGAACACATCTTGTGAGGATACTCTTGCGAGTCTTGAGACCAAGACTGTTCGTTTTTTTTTTTGTTTTGAAGCCTTGCTCCAATCGAGTTCCACTAGTTAAACAGTGCTGTACAACACCTGAAATCCTTTCTGATTTCTGTTTTCCTCTCTCTCATGCTCACCGTCGCTGACACACACCCACCCACACGATAACAACTGGATACTGCCTGGGGGCCCCTTACACACACACGCAAGTGAACACGTGCAGGTGCAGTCAGGCAATAGCACATGTTTAAGATATGAGTAATCAGACTAGTTTTCATCATTGACCATGTTTCATGTTTTATAGCCACCCCTTCCCTGTATGAGTAAGAAAAACAGACTTGGCAGATTCTGGTTCAGGAGGTTCTCAGGATTACACTGAGAGCTTTCCCTGATTTAAATCAGCAAGCTAATTATCAAACCTATTATAAACATAATGTGAACTAATGGACAAAATACCCACCCAGTCAAACATTTCTGTGGATATCCGTTCATGTGACCCCTTGGGTCTAAAACATTGGGAGTGTGTCCCATTCTCAGGCTGAGTGGAACTTAAGCAGTGAGGAGGTAAGGGAACAAGTCTTCATTGAGGATTTGGAACACGGCCCGCCAAATCATAGTCTGAGAGCTTTTTGACACTTTTACATAGATGAGACCCTACTGACACAATCTTCACAACCTGTCATCTCACCAGAGTTGCCTCACCACTCCTGTCGGTCAGTTGATGAGGGCCGTTTTCATTCAGCGTCTGTTCAAACCTGCCAAGTCTTAGGTCTTTGAAACGGTTTAAAAATAAAGGTTTTCACCCAGCAGGAATCTGGAAGTAGAGGGGAGCATATTCTGAAGAGCTTGCCAGCATGGTGGACAGAAGTCAACAGAGAACATCACAAACAGGAAAAGAGATGTAGACGAAAGAAACAGGAAAAGAGATGAGTGAGAGGGGTCTGCTCTCACATCACAGTCAAGGTCTGATGGAATTCTTGAATGCCACAGATAAACTCAGGAAATCAGTCCAATGCTCTGCAGAACAGAAATAGGCTTATGAAAACAGCAAAGGCAGGCACAAACACAGTCACTGGACACATGGCCTCTGTTGCTTCTCAAGGTCCACCGCAGCAGAGTGACTTGCTGGAGCTGTTTGGTAATTATAAGGCATAGAAGAATCAGAGATGTGTGTGTGTGTGTGTTTATGCCTAGGAGAGGTAGAAAGAAAAGCAGAACAAGGACAAAAGTGTTAGAAGTTCAGAATGCCATCTGCGTATATAGAATTTAACCGTTTTTAACCACAAAAATCAGAAAAGCCCTAAACCCCTAAAAATGAATAAAAAATAAAATGAAACATCTACCTTTTTTCAAAGTTTATGCTAAAAATAGCACACCATTCCAAAGCAGGCTCCTTTTAAGCAAACTAGCAGCCTGGGCAATTTCAATGTTTGTGTCAGGTTTAGAATTACTCAGCAATGCAGCTTTCATGAACCACTATCTCCCCCTATGGGTGATTGTGTGAGTTACGCTGAACTGCAAGGCAGCTGTAAGTGAGATGCTCAAATCGATTTTCAAAACCCTGAACCCTCTGGTCATTTTGAGCTTCTCTGAACTTTAGTGAGCCATCTGCACATGTCAGTGTGCTGCTCTTAAAGAGTGAGAAGTAATAGCTCTCTCACACTTCACAAACAGGTGAAACAGACAGCTATGTAAGACCACATTTACACTGCAAGAGTGTGTGTGTGTGTGTGCATGTTTAGGCTAAACTATTTAAGTTACAAAGCCATTCAGCTGTTTTATTGTTGTATAATGAAATTGTGTAAATGGTGTCCAGTTCAATTTAACACATGTTGCTAATAAGGTCTGTATAGTGCCCTATATGTGAAATAGAAAATTATTCAGGATCTATATCTACATGTCTCCTAAACTTTAAGCTTTTTCCAGCTAGGGTTAGGGTTAGGGTTATGTGCACACAGACTGTTACCTTCATTGTAGTAAGCCAACACAGACTAAAGATCCTGAGACAAATGATAAAATGCTCGAATGTTTCTTTAATTTCTCGACAAAGGACAGGGGACAGACACATAACTAGACGAGTCAGGCTGAACCTTCTGAAAGGTATAGTCAAGTTTACAGAATATTTGGGAAAAATTACACTGTTCCTGGGAATGGCACGACTCTTCTCCCAGCCACATACACCTCAACAATGTTCCGATCATCACCTGCATGAACAACACACGGAAACAGGCATTAGTGATTGTGTACTGAATCGCATCAAGCTAATTCATTTCTTTTATATTCAAAGGTTTTTTTCCCCAACATTTTAAATATATCACATTATACATAAATATGGGTCTTAGGACACCTTATAAGTGTTTATTGTTATTCTATACAGGATAAGATGTCAGATATCCTGAGTCAAACAATTAGTTTTACAAACAGCCCTCCCGACTTTCATTATTGAAACCACAACCTCAAACCACAAATTTTCACAGGACATACTCAGTGCCTCAAGGTCCACATGGATCACCAAACATTCACCAATACAGCACATCCATACTGGCCTCCCCAGTGACTAAGGCCAATCCCAGCCCCACTGGCACCGTTAATACATGCTTAGTACAACCGGTTCCATCTGGATCTACGTTTCTAATCATAACAATGACATGACATAATAATCCATTTACCAGCCCAGTCCTACATGTACCTTTGACTCCAAACTCCTCAGCAATTCCATCTTTATAATACAATTCCCTAATCAACCTTTGCTCTCTGGCTAGCCCTTTCAGGTACTTCAGATAATTCTTTCACAGTTACCCTTATCTTATAGCCTCTAAATCCATATTTCAGAAGTAAGGATGTGGCAGACTTAGCTACAAATCCCATAACACCTATATCTACTGGCCTTATATACACATGCCACACATGTTCCCTCACCTCAGCCACTAATTCTGCATATTTCAGCTTCTTCCTTTCAAATTCCTCATCCACTGCATCCTCAAATAGAACTGTTAACTCTGTAAAATATACTGTTCACTTACTTTCAGAGTACAACTCTGGCCTCAGCATAGTTAAAGCAATACATTGTGGGACTTGTCATTTTTTTTAACCTACATCTGTTACCAATTTCCAACCTATTTCCAACCGCTTCAACCCATCCACCATTATTTATAGCAATGCACCTACCCCCCCCCCCCAAAAAACAAAAAAAAAAAACAAAAAACAAAAAAATTAAAGCATGCTCTCACTCTCCACTGCACTGCCCTTCATGCAAAAATCTATTCACTTTATTCAGATCACTGCTTGCCAAAGAGTTAACCTCTATGAGCCATATTATTAAACAAGCATGCTAATGAGCTAAGCACCTGATTTTGTGTCTGATTTTATGTCTTTTTTTATGATGAAAAGATTCAGAGTCCCCACCCCCACACATATTTTAAATCTGGGATCTTCACCATCCCACTGTTCAAGGTTTTACAGAGTTGTAAGGACATTGTAAGTCGCTCCAAGCAAAAAAATGTATGCAACACACATCCATTGCCCACAGCTCTCAGAGCAGGTGAATCTCCACATGCTCTACATTTTCCCAACCAAGCCATTGTTTCCATTTTCCCTACAAGGCCGTCTTTGTGCACTGTGCTTCCTCTTCCTGTTCCCCAATAAAATTCTTAATCATTTGCCTTCACTCTGGCCATAAGGCCTTATTAAACATTTTTTGTTAATCTCCTGACTCAGGCCCTGCTCTTACACTTCGCCCAACCACTTCACTATGCGCTAATGCACTGTTAGCTAACTGCACCGTCAGTCACAGATTACACTTTGTCCCTGCTTTTGTTACTGGCACAGACGCTTTTATCGTCACTTCCTTCGACCCTAACAGAATCAATTTGCGACTTACCTTAACACGTTTAAATTTCTTAGATAACTTGTTAGCAGTAGCTCGAGCACCCCTCTTCCCACAACTGACAGACGTCTAGTCTTACTAGGTTTAACCTTCATCCATATAAGATTATCATTTGTTTACTCTAGCAACTACCAGGTACAATAGTCATCAGCACTGTGATGTCATCCAATAGTCATCAGCACTGTGATGTCATCCATTTATGCCCTGACTGGAGGGAGTCAGGTACCATCCTGCAGCCTCTCCCCAGAAAAAGAAATCACCTACACTAGAGACAAAGAGAAACAGGTGAAATCAATGGCTTCTTACCCAAATTTAGAAACTTCTCCAAAATGACCTGTAAGTCACAAAAACAGAACAGTTCCATTAATAGGTTAAACTGCTACATACTGTGATAACCATATATTTACTTAGCTTATCTCTGAGATTTGATGCAGTATTAACAAGTCAAGACTACTGTAACTGTTTATCTACAGTTAGTGTCAGATTGTCTGGACCCCTTAAAAAATATAAAATTATAATATGGACTGTAGAATTAACTTATAATATGGACTGTGGAATGAATTAAATTTTCATATAAAAAATTACCATGAGTGATTAACTCAAATTAACTCCAAATAATCAGGACAGGGCCAAACCTTGGGGCCATCTCCAGGAAACACATCGACCGGCCCTCCGGGAGCACACAAGTTCACTCGCAGAGCGTCAAAGTCCTTCCCCACCTCGAAATTTCCAGTCTGACCTTCCAATGAGAGTGCTGCAAGGGCCAGGGAATAAATCAATAAAGCCCGGTTAGGGTTTCAAAATTATGTTCACAAAACATTGTCCCAGCAGCCTGCCTTCGTGAAACCTGACAAACTGATTACCAAAGATTCCATAAAATTCAGTCACAAAACTTCTCTGAAAGTCCTAATTAAGGTTTTTTAAGTTCTCAGAGTGATGCAGAACATAGCAGAAGTCCATATTTGGAGATAAATCCCCCTTGGAGGGCTTTCTGGGGGAGGCGTACCTTCACTGCCCCCCAGCGTGGCCAGCCGGAAGGCTTCCTCAAAGGTCAGGGGCTGCAGCTGAGAGTCCCGCATGGCCAAGACCTTGGAGGTGTCCATGGCGCGACGGACAGCGTCCAGCATGGAGGTCGAGTAGCCCCCTGCAACATCTGCACCAAAGAGAACATCAGAGTGTCACTGCGAAAAAGCTTTCCACCCATGCAGTCTGCGTTAATCAGAATGTTCACGCGCTATGAAAAAAGAGTTTCTGAATCTTCGTGACATTCTGGAATGTGTGTGCAGTATGTTAATAGCTAAATGAATTTTCAGAGCTCACCTGTACCCAAGCCTAACTTCACTTTGTGGTTTAGAACATTACGGATGTTAAGCATGCCACTGATTAGACTGAGAGAGAGGGAAAGACAGAGGGAAATAGAGAGAAGTGATCATTAAGCATCAAACAGTCCATCTGTTTAACTTTGCAACAAAGATTTCAAAAATGTATCCTTTTCAGGATCTCAGCTCTGAGCCACGCTGAACCAGACGAGACCAAGAGGAGCCGGACGAGACCGAGAGGAGCCGTACTCACGAGATGTTGCTGCTGGGACAGTGGGATATGGAGGCACCTCTTTCACGAAAGATCACCAGCTCCTCGTCACTCAGGTGGCAACCATGAGCCATCACCGTCTACCAATCATCATCGGCATCACAGCTCCATTATGTTAAAAGCATTTCTGTAAGGGTTGCACCTAGCTATATATCGACACTAGAAGAATTAGTATTGATTGCAATGTTGACTTACAAAATTAAGTCTGCTTAAGTGTAATTTTAAGTGACAAATCTCAAATTTGAACACTTAAAAGTTTTAGATGTGATAGACTGAAAAAAGGGAATCTTTCTGAGGGCCATATAATTTCTACAACTTGATGTACGAAGAAAGTCAATGTCTGTCTGCTTTGTAACACTAGGAGGCAGCGTGGAGACTCCCAGGTCTTCTTCACAACAAAAGTTCTGTATGGACTGCACATGTCAACTAATCTAACAACCTGGAATGGCCATTAGGCATGTAAAAAGCAGAAATGTTCAAAAGAGCCATACTCATACTCTGTAATTGGCTTGTTTGTGTTTTTAGCAATCTTGTATTCGCTCACAGTGATTATATACCTTGAGGGTCATTTCTGCATCTGGTCCCAGCATTTTATCAAACTACTGGCAACCCCCATGTTGCCATCTGTACTTGTTTCACTTGGGTGATTCCATGAGAATACTGTTGCCTCTTACATACCCATTGCAACATAAGAATCTGTTTGAAAAAGAGGCTTATAAAGAGGCCTTCATCACCCAAACAGATCATAGCTAAACGGTGAATTTAACAACTCATGGAGTGCAGCACAGCATCATGGGTAAACTGCAGCCACCAAGTTAGTCAACTTGAAGCAAAACAACACACGACATGTTTGTAAAGGCTCGGGGGTCACAAATCTATCACTGCTTTCCCATTAGGGTATTTGTCTTGTGGATACACAGTGTGCATGTATAAAGCTTGACTTTTTAACGCCTTTCCCAATTACTACGAACTTTCAAGGATAGCTGAGAAGTGTGATTCATTTTAAACGATAAGTTTTTTTCTGGATTTCTAACAGAAGCCTGGCTTAGTGGAGGTGAATTGGGTCCACTTCTACAGACTGTAAGCAGAGTATGTGGGCAGTTTGGAGTGAGAAAGGAGCACAATGCAATTCCTCCAGGAACAAAGAGCGAGTTGTCAAAAAGTAAGAGCGCTGGTGTTTCCTCTCGTTCCAAGATCGCTCCAGTGCCACTCAAGTTTTATTACAGCACGTTACAATGGGACATAATTAAACAGCATCGTATGTTTTTACGAACTTGGAGTTCTCTAGGTAGTTTCACAGAGATGGTGAAAATGAACAAAAATCAAGGCCCTAATTAAAGCTCTTCACATTGAACATATGTGAAGTGAGGTTCTCACTACCACGCAGGATTCACTCTGGAATCTAAAAACACACATGTCTCATAAACATGATATAGTTTTCTATGATTGGTGTTGATTTCTTTTGCCTTACTTACAGGCCACCCAAATCAGATAAGGAATTTTTTGTATTATTATAACAATTATTATACAATTAGAACATCCTGCGACTGCGATTTCTAATTAGGGGGGATTTTACTACTAATTTCTTCCATCTAAACCAGTGCTTAATGAGTTCCTTCATGTGCTTGACTCCCTTGGGTTTGTCCAGTGTGCCACACACTCGACCTTATGTGATATGGTTGCTCGTTTGATAACACTGAAATTAAAAACTTAAATTAAATGTTTTTTTCTGTTCACAGAGCTGTTCTCCTGAACCCTCAACTGCACACATTATTACACCATCATGAGCAAAAATGTTACAGGAAGTTACGAGGAAATCCTATGTTGCAACATGGCAGCACTGTCCAGTAGCAGTTAATTCAGTGTTAAATAGTCATAATTCTTGCTTCAATTAAAGCAGTGGACCACTGATCACAATTTTAAAACAACAGGTTAAAAAGAATGGCCCGACCATGGCTCATAGGCAGGAGGGATGTAGGAGGGCTGCGCTCAAATAGAAACAAATAAGCTGCCAGTATCTTTTGAAATTTTGGGAGTTTGCATACCTGGCCTGAATACTTGATTCCGCACCCAGGACCATTTTGGGGGAGAAGGTCATTATCACTGATTTCCTTTCACACAGGAGAACTCCATCCAAACTGTGGCTCGTTTGCATAATTCCATACTTTTCTGCATTCAGGTTTGCTCTGAGTTTAGCCTGTTCACTGCTTTTTATTATTTTCCTTGGACAAAAATATTCAGTCAGCAAAGATCAGTGCTTTTTGGATACATGGCATTTCTCCATCCAGGATGACATGCAAATAAAGAGGTGTTCTCATATGAGAGTTTTTAGCCTTGCAGGCCAGCGCAAGACCTGTGTTTTTCACAATGTTCTCAGTACATGCACTTGCTCAACAAAGGTGAGCTTATAACAACCCTTTCCTCTGCCATTACAAAACTTTAATAGGAAAGTAATGTAATAATTTGAAGCAGTCAGAAGACAAAACGATCATGCAGCCTCATATGTAGCACCAGGAGCAGATGGCGTGCACACATGCAGAGGACTGCACCAGAGCTCACTAGAAGCAAACCCCAGGTCACCGGTTTCAGAAAGACCAGAGATTGGTGCTCTAGTCACAGGCCCAAAAACAGCTTTCATGTTTGATGCAAACTCACAGAGCAAGAGGACCCAGAACTGCAAAAAAGCTCTAGTGTGAAAGCACCCTTTGAAAACATTTCTCTGTAGATTTCAGGATGCTGTTTAAATCATTAGAGCGAAGTTTCTTGGGTACCATCTGAGATCAAAAAGCACGATTTAGTATCATTAAACCTGTTCAATCCTCCCTCACCGGAGGCTTGAGATAATCTTTTCATCTTACATTGTCTCCACTTAGTCATTGTTAATTCAGGTTTGATTTCTGCCATAGGACTCTATTTGAAACATGCCTTGGTCCAGTCAGAACCAGTAGCTACCAATTTTTTTTCCCAAAATGTTTGGAAAAGGCGCTCTCTGCTCAAGATTTTTTTACAAACAAGAAGATGTTGAATCTGGTTTTAGGCCATTGCATAGCAATGATCTGCCTCATGTGCCTCATCTGTTATTAGCAATGTATTCTGGCAACTGTGCTGTTATGGTTTCATTAGAACAATGTGTGGCTTTCAAGACACATAGTTCTGGATAATACGTTATTCATTTATAATCTGGAGTACTTGGCTGATACCAAGTGTACAGCTCTAAATTGGTTCAGTGCCTATCTCAGACTTAGAACTTCATCAGTTAACCTGGGTAATTACTTCTCTTCATCCATTGCCATCATCCCCGAGGCGCCTCAGGGTTCCATACTCGATACTTCTCTATTTACATGCTTCCTTTGGGAAAAATTGTAAGCATAGGATCTCTTTACACTGTTATGCTATCTACCTTTGAGACACGGAAGCTAGTGCACTTTAAAGAGGAACAATGAGAACAAAACTGAGGTCATTAAGTTTTGCCCCCTCAAATCCACAAAGGGGTTTCTCGGAAAGCTAAGCTCTTTTACACCTTATGTTAAACATGCTAAAATAAGCTAAAAGTCGTGTTTCACCCAGAGCTAAGGCTTGAAAAGCAAGAATATACAGTCGGTAAGAGCAGCCTTTGTCAGCACAGAACAATCAGCAAAATGAAGTCATTTTTTACTCCGCTGTCACAGTTTGAGCCCTCTGGCATAGTGGTTCTCATGGCAACAGTGCCATGTGATTTGTGCTTTTGTTCTCATCTCCGCCATGGTCCCTGTTATGTTTTCCTCAACTCCTTACTGCACTCACCTGTGTCTTGCCTAGCCCTTGTTATGTATTTCATCCTTGTGCTTTTCTGTGCTGAGTGATGGTTGTTGGTTTTTCTTGATTCATTCGTGGAGGTATTGCATTGTTTGAGGAAGACTGTTTGTTTCTGTAATCCTTTGTTTCTATGTCTGTGACCGTTATTTCCTTAGTTTGCAGTTTTGGGAATCTTTTAGTTCTTTGTGTTCTTTCATAGTGGGGTGAAGCTCTGGGTAAATCTCTAAATAAAGCACTTCATAAGCAATCTATAAACACTCTGTGAACACTCTTGAACTGCCTAGTCCCCTTCATTGCTATACACTGGAAATAGCAATTCACACTTTTATTTCATGGCATCTGCAATATTGTAATACTCTATCTGTATTCCTGTCATTTCTTTCTTGCTTTCAGCTCATTCAAAATACTGCAGCTCAACTATTGGTGAGTGTTAAGAAGAGGAATCAAATTTCCCATTGTTGGCATTCCTTTCTTTGGCTCCATTGAATTGTATTGTTTGTTTTTATTTGTTTTTAATGTTTGTTTTTAGAGCTCCGTACAGACTTCCGCTTCCCACACTGCAGATATGCTTTTCTATTCAACATCCTCGTCTTTGTTACTCCTGATGAAAGTTACTCCCGTCCTTAAGATGAAACGCGATCGAGCTTTTCTCTATTACATCACTATGTGGTAAAATGACTAAAATTAGGTGAAATACATTCTAAAAAATCATCAACAAAACAATAAACACAAAGTTCTTTCGTTTATTTGAAATTTTTATGAAATTTGGGAACTTTCCAGAGAGTGAAAGTGGCAGTTCACTAGAATGATTTTAATAATCGAACGTCACAGAAAATGGCTGACACCTTGGCAGTTCACTTTTGTACTGTGCTGTTTGAGACATACCCTACAAAATGACAATGGCAACTCGAAGGGGACTGGATTCCTAAAATTATGTTAATTTGAAGAGGGGCTGAGAAGGTGAAAGGAATCTGATATTCATCCTCATCTCACCTTATCTGTGAGCAGGTCGTGTTTGAGGTAGACATCTGTATAGGATCGACATTCTGGAAAGAGCTGATTGACCAGCTTCACCTCATCCTTGTTCTCACTGATGTGGCTCTGGAAATAAAGAGCTAAAAATTACAACACAGAGACTTTTAATTTGAAGTCCACCCCTATATTAGAGTCCACCCCTGGTTATCCCTCTTTCAAGTTCCCTAGTCCACCCCTGGTTATCCTTTTCCCCACTTGTTCCCTATTTTTCATATCTTGGATTTCTCTCATGCTTACAGCTTTTCTAGTCCCTGCTTTTGTTTCTGATCAGTGTGTCTCCCTGTTTTTTTCTCCTGGTTTGTGCCTATGTCTTTTGTTATGTCTTGTCTAGATGCTATGCTCTTGATTTAGTTATGTTTTGCTGTACTTGTACGTCTTTTCTCTATCCCCCAGTTAACTTAGTTCCAGTCTAGTTTTGTTTTGTTTTGTTTAGGTAATCTTCCATGTTTCTGCCAATGCCCCATATTTTTGTAGGGCTTCTTGTACTCCCTGGTATGTTTAGTTAAATTATTATAGTGTGTTCCTATGGTTCTTTTGTGTTGTCTTATTATCCTCCTGTTAGTGTGTTCCCTCTCCGTGCTTATTGTGTCAAAGATTATTAAACCCCTTTGTTTTCATCTCTGCCTGTCTTCCCCTACTCTCCATTTTGTGCATGCGTTCTTCCCAAGCCAGCCAAACTTTACAGAATAACCCACCTTCCTTGAACACAGCAAGTGGAATCCTTGGAGTCATGGTGGGTCGTAAACCTGGTCATCAATCCCGGAAAGCCTCCAGGGTTAAAGAGGCTTCCCCCTGTTCTGGAGATTAACTCCACCCTTAGGCCCTCCAGAAGGACTTCACCCCGGCAAGGGAGAATGCACACAGGGCCTGCTACCCCCAGGCATATGCTGTTGAGGGCTCTACTGAGGGCCTCTTGCACAAATGCGTTTATATTTTCAGCAGTCGGCGTTGCAGTGGTTACGGAAACCACAGGAAACCAAAACACATGCTGGATTTGTCGACATGTTATGACATATGTACTCCATACCTCGGAACGAGGAGTCCGATGAGTCCTCAAGTAAACTCACAGTCTATGGTTACTGCCGTCTCCCGGTGTCCAGTCTGTACTGGTTACACAACCTGCCAACTCTGCCAGTGGCCAAGTGCCTCTGGACTCACCGGACCCACTGGCTATTCCTCTGGACTTGCTGAACCCCCTGCCTGCAGCAACTGCACTTCCAGAACCGCCAGACCCACAGTTGCGACCTGAGTAGTCGCCCCCACTCTCATGCTTGCTCAGTTTCTCCGCTCGAACCCCAAAATGAGGTATGTAGGGGAGGGGTCGTTTCCGGACTCCAAATGGACCCTTAAGTCCCACCAGTACTCTCCAAACCCATGAGTGGGTAAGACGGTAGGCACAAGGGACTGCCTGAGATCGTCTCTTTCCACATGCGCCTATCTGGACTCACCAGACCCGCTGCATGCAGCAGCCACTCCTCCGGTCCTGACACCACTGCCTGAAGCCGCTGTTCCCGAGTGTGAGGCAGAGGTTGCCGCCGTTCCCGTGTTCGCTCCTGTCTACAATGCAGAGGTCGCCGCTGTTCCCGTGCTCGTTCCTGTCCGTGACGTGAGGTTCACCGTGGAAACCCCACTCCCTCTGGCTACACCCGCATCCCTCCCAGGACCTCAGTGCCTGTGACCGTGCTCCAGGGCTCTTCTAGGACATCTGCGACTACACGTGTGTGTGGTTCCAATGGCCTGCAGACCTGCTGTTGATTTTATGACCACCGTGTACTCTGTGCCTGTGATTTTGCCGTCTGCTTTGTCTGGTTTCATCTCTGAACCACATCACCTTGTCAGGTCTCATACTTGCCTGTCTCCCTATGTCTGTTCACCATTTAGATCACATACCCTTGACAGTTGTCGTTATGGTCCCAGACTCCCAGTACATATGTCTGTTGTGTTGCAAACTTTCCTGGACAGGCCTGCAGGTTTCCAGCTCTGTTTCTGGTTTTGTTTCTCTTTTGGGTTATGACCATGTCTTTGTTCCCCCTGTTTCTGGTTCTGTCTCTGCCTCGGCTTCTGTTCTGGCTTGTTGTCTGTCCTTGGGTTTATTTGTGCTCCAGTAGATGCCCCTGAGTCCTGTCCCTCTGTTTGTACTTCTGTGCCCATGTCTTCTTCTTTGGCTTCTGTGTCTTGTCCGTCTTCGTCAGTCCCGGCTCTTGTCTTTCATCCTGTCCCTGGTCCTGCTCTGTCTGTTTCGTTTCCTGTCTCAGTCACTGTTCCATCAGGATATGTTCCTGGTCCAGCATGCCCTTCTCAGTCTGTTTCTGCCTCTCTAATTTCTGCCCCAGTTCCTTGTACACCCCCATCCAGAGGCCATTTCTTTGGACTGCTCCTGGGCTTGAAAATAGTATTCACACTTGACCAAACACACCAGACCTGCAGATCAAGTGGTCCTAGGTCCTCTGGGCTCTAAGACTTTCTGCAGTACTTCCTGAACCAGTCCTGAAAGAACCCCCAGATGGTGTTGGGAAACAGCGAACCAAACAAGCCCGGACTTTTGGGTTTCACTATGTTTGAAACGTACAGAAATGACTTACTGTTAAGGTCCTTCTTAGCTTCTCAGATACTCCAGCCACACATGGATTGACAATACTATTCAATTATCCTCTGCTTTTTTTTTTTTGGAGGGGGGGGGGGGGTGTTTCATGTTCGAAAAATTATACCAGCCAAGGAAGATAAGACAAAGTGTTGGTAGTGTATTTCTCAGTAAACAAACAATTGCCATAAACTACATATTTAGAATAAATCCTCATTATTACTTTCTTTAATTATTTTTATTCTTTCATTATTTTACTCACATTAACCATTCTCTGACTAACAGCGCAATTCTGCCAGCACAATAGGAGACGTTGGTGCGTGCAAATCAAACCTAACAAGTTAATACAGTTAAAATGCAAGCACTAAACTCCTCTGAGATTGGGACACTGTGGGCTGAACTCATATCAGGATGAATTTCATCATATATTGCATTACTCATTGCCCGCCTGAGGGCAAAGGGATTCCAGTCAACAAGGCAGTAAGCTGGCAGGGTGAGTTTCAGACACACCCTTCATTTAAACACTATGAACACCTGAATAAATGTAAAGGTGATGACTTATTGGTAATGACTAATGAGGAAATTCAGCATGTATTAGAGATACACATAGAGTTTTATGGAAAGAGACTTATTATATATGATTCTTTTTTTTTTTTTTTTGTCGTCATATGAAACGTCATGTGACGTGCCTGTGTGGGTTAGCAAGTTTTCCTGTTTTTTCAAGTTCTCTTCAATTTTGTTAAGCATTTGTTATTTGGGCAAAGCCATGTTGATTAGACATGTATGACATGATGTATGACAACAATTAAGTGAATCTCTTTAATTGTCCTCATAGAAACGACCTTTTCAGAATGAGTTGTGTGTGTGGGTGTGAGAAAGAGAGAGAGGGCAGAAGTAGTGTACCTGAACATGAAGGCCGTTGCTCCTGGCGATCTCACCCAGAGCCTGGAGAAGTGAAGACGAGCAAGACACTGCAAAACGAGGGGTCACCACTGGCTTCACATGGGGATACTGTCACACACATGCACACACACACACACATGCACACAAAAGTAGGCACATATGCACATGCACACACACAATTGCGCACACATATGTACACACGTGCATGCACACAAACACACAGGCATTAATACTAAACTCACATATCTACCAAGTCCATAAATAAAGTTGAATTGTTTAGACAGCATTATGAAATGTCAAAAAACAAACTTAGAGGCTCTAACTGTATGTGAAACATGAGAAGCCAAGGTCATCAGGTCTTATCATATATTTTTCTCGTATCTATTTGTTTATGAGAAAAAAAATGGGGACTTTACCTCTTTTTGTAGAAGTTCACGGATGAAACTGTAAAAGAAAAATAGGACTATCGAACACAGAACAAAATTGAGGGGATCAGTGGACATTAGCTGTGCTATAGCTAAATGATATCACAAACAATTTTATAGTGCTATTAAATGATTAGAGCAGTGTTCATATTTTTTGTACACTAACATGTTGAAATGAACAGCATTAAAGTTCATCCTTTATGGGATTTAGGAAAGTGCTGATATGAGAAGTAATACATATCATTTAACCCTAAAAAAAATCCAGATTTGGACCTTAACTGAGCAGCCAATATGGAACCATATGATAGAACTGACCGAAGTGTTTCATCTTTGCATTCTTCCAGGTGCTCTTTATAGTGTGGGACCATAACATTGCTGTCCATACACACCTTACCGATGAAAGCCCTCTGCCCAAAGTCATCTGCAAGTTCAAGTTCAGCAGTTTTTACATGAGAAACTAACATTTAGACCCATGATGCAAACATTAGTAATCGTGAAGGTAATAATACCATTAGATCCTGCTAATGGTGGTATCTGCTATTTGCCTTCAGCTGCATTAGTGTTTTGACATGCAAGAGTATAGCATTTGCTTCAAAGAAATGAGAAGCTACCGTCTATAATATTTTTGCTGCTTGCTTTGTGAAAACCAGCAGAACATCAACAACAAGCAACAGGTGGTAGAAGAGTCCCTGTGCTGGTATTTGAGATTCACATTAGCTAAGGAGTTTAATACACATTACACTTTGTGATAAAGAAATTCAAAACAAATCATTGTTTTTCTCATGTCGTCTAGACAACAGCATAATCCCCTAGCTTTGGGTCTTCTTACATAATAAGTAAAACAAACATGAAGGTGTGGCCTTATTCAGTGGGCAAGCTTCAAAGGTCACTCATGTGCTTGTGGGTATTTGAACGGTGGAGTTACCTGCAATCTGTCCAAGCAGTAACGAGGCATCTGTGTGTATAGTGGCAAAGTAGCATGCGGTTGTGGTACCATTGCGCAGAGTTCTCTTCTATCAACAAAAGAGAAAAAAAAAACCATGTTCTGGTCTCAAGAACCTACAAAATGCATTTCTCACAAGACTCTTGTGATGGTTTTGAGCAAACAGATAAGAATGAGTAGATCATAACTATGCCTGAAGCATGCTGGAATACCATAGTTAATAATCAGTAAACACTTTCAGATCCAGAAGCGTTTTCACAGAAAAAAGAGTAACTGTCCTTGGAATATTCAATGTTATCATGTGTTCTTTTTTTGTTTGTTTGTTTTTTGTGGTTTGCCTTGTGTACAAATAAATCCACCACACTAATGCTGTTTATATCACCGCATGCATAATGAGTTCCTCAATGGGATTCGAATCCGCAACTTCAAAACACTGCGTAAGTTAATCAAGTGTGGTAGATAAATAGTTTTAAATATTTCATTGCTTTGTTAGTGCGCTCGCCTCAGGAACTCACCACGACTTTAGTGTAAACATCCCTGGCGAAGTCCAGGTCCTGGTAGCGTGACTCCACAGGGAAGGTGTATGTGTTGAGCCACTCCAGCAGGGGCAGGTCTAGGGCAGTGCCCGCGTAAATGTACTGCGACGCGTGGATATGTGTGTCCACCATCCCCGGCATGAAGAACTCGCTGTAGGTGGAACGCAAATGTGCCATTAGATGAGCCCATAAAAGCTGGGGGTCACCTGAGAGCAGAACTTTACGTTTACATTTAACACATTTAGCCGACACTCTTATCCAGAGTGGCTTACAAAAGTGCTTTTTTGTTAGCTCATTTTTTACTGTGAGGCTGGAAGTGTTTGGACCTGGTGGTTCTTCTGACAGGTAGGCAGTGAGCTAATTTTTATGTGCTTGAAGAAATAATGAATTTAAATGATTCATTATAATTAGTAGTGAAATGTCATTAAGGAAATGTCATTTTGATATTATCTTTTTTGTTTTGTTCTAGTTAATATAGATTAGTTGTCCTTGGTTTTTTTTAAATATATTTTTCTATTATTTTAAATTGAGCTTAGTTGGTCCCTCCTGCCATGGTGGCCATCCTTGCCTCTTTCCTTGTCCTGTGTCTGTGGTGTGTCTGGCGTGAGTGTGTTTAAGTGTGTGCATGTCACTCTGTGTTTGTTGGTCTTTGTTAGGAGTCGATGTTACTGTTAAGCATTGATATTGCGATGAGTGTCGATATTTCGCGTGAGTCCCCGTGTTCTCTGTTTAAATCGTTAAAGCGAATAAAACCCTGCCTTTCCCCCCCCATTTTCGGCATTTCCTGCCTCCGTTATTTTACTGCTGCAAGTGTTCAACGTTACACCTCCATTTACATGAAAAACATTTTGTTACAGAATTTGTACCTCAGTCTGTTGCTATGCACTTTGTACTTTTAAGTCTGGTGGAACATGTCTTTATTAAACAAGGATGCTTGCGATATTACAGTTTGGTACTGGGAGCAGGGAGTTCCTTCTACTGTAAGATTAAATAACAGCAGGCCAAGGTGTGTAAGGTGAGTAAGTGGTGGGGGCTGACTTCAAGATGCCAAGAAGAGCACACCAGGGGAGGGCACAGAAGATGACACCAGGTGAGGAAATGGAAAAATGGAACCTTTCCCCTTTTCTTTCTTTTTCATTTGGGCATTTCATTTTTGTCATTTTTGTCATTGCTGTTGTTTCCTCTAAGCTCTTTAATGTCCAACATCTGTGTATCTGGCCTGATTAGTATGACTGTAATTAAAGAGCTTTACGCATTTGCATCTCACCAAAATTTAATTATTCTAACCACAAGTTAAAGGCCAAAGAACTGTTTTTCAAGCCTGACGAGCTAAAAAATATATCCAACTGAGGTTTTGTTCAAATCATGTCGCCTTGTACTATGTTAGTAGGATCTTTATTTTTTGTTCCAGCAGTTAGATTTTCCAGTAGGACTCAAGCCTGCCCTGCTTTAATTGAACCTCTGGGGCTGATGAAGGAACATTGCCTGGTGGCTGAGTTGTCCCTGGTGCATGTGTTTGGCTATGCAAGATACATCTTGCTGTGCCAATTATTCATTTAGGTTCAAGTGACATGGCTTTGAAATCTCAAGCTAGGATAGTTTCATTACGGTTGAGGTTGAGGCAGTAGAACCAGCTTCTATATTTTCTGATACACACAACATAGTACATGATTTCAGACACAGCTGGTATGTTGACATATCTGTCTAGAGCAATATCTGGCTAATACTGACCTACAGGAAATCCATATTGGTCTGCAAAGTTACTGCTGACAACATTTGGACAAAATCAGTATATGAGCAATATGGAGTACTGAATCAGTGTACTAAACAGCGGAGTACTGAATCAGTGTACTAAACAGTGGCTGTGCCTGTGTAGAGTGTGTGTGCACTTTCAGTATGACCTTCAGTATGCACTTTCCAGCCTGCATTTGTCACACCAAAATCTTTTCAGTTTTGCTTGGAATGCTGAAGCAAAGTTGACAATGCCAGTACTCTGTTGGCAATAAGAACTTAGCTGTTTGCGTGTATTTTTTATGATAGCTGTTCCAACACTTTGTTTTCTCAACGTTTTTGCACAGTGGTTTATAACCTCAGTAGTGTGAGGTGCTATTTGGGTTGAATTCATGTTTCATACTGTGCATAAAATCAGTTACTGTATTAATTGTATTACCTAAGTTTAGTTTATTCTATGTGAGAAGACA
>JAOYMR010000027.1:15787018-15799847 GCA_025802075.1 Tenebrosternarchus preto
CGATGACGAGAGTTGTTTGTGTGTGACGTGCATCTCATAGCGGCAGTGGCCATTGCGCACGGCTGCTCAGTTTTCGGGAAAAAAAGTCTCCTGTTTGAAATACCGCACTCTTTTGGCTCTAATTCGGAAACCCTACGTCGTACAGTAAAACGGATCATCGCATCGTAATCCGGAGAGCCAGACGGTTTGAATGATATAGAAAATGCCCACATTGGATAAAATATGGATTTATAAAAACTGCAAATATAAAATATATGAATCATATTTTTCATAAAACTTTTGCCAACAAGGTATATTTCGCCCAAAACGGTTATTCTCTGAAAGAAATACAGCTAAAACTGGCTAGATAGCTGGCAAGCAGCGGTTCTAAGCTTTCATATGACATGTTGGATGTCTATATTGAGCCTATAATTATTCATAAACACTGGCAAATATTATGACATTTCTGGCCCGCATCTGCAACTGTCCATTGTAAACAGACAACTCATCACCCTTTGCATAAACGTTCATGAGCTGTAACACTACTAGAGCAGAGACACTGGATATCAGTAGTTATTTTAATAGCGTTAGGCATCTGTGATGGAGATAGAAGCTCAAGACTGTCTTTTACTAAATCCATGATGGGTTTTGCAGATGTCTTACAACACCTGCTGGTCAGTTCCACCAAGTGCGCATTAGTGACATTGCCAGTGGCACCTTAAGACTAAACAGTTGGCACCAGAATTACAAACAGTGTACACTCTTTTATTGGAAATCGCTACACTTGATTGGAAGCGGGTCACTAACTTGCTAGAGCCACACAAGAAATGAACAGTCAATTACTGTAGAAGCCCACAAATAAAAAAAACCATTCATTTTGTTCTCCATCATGATGATTTGCTGACTTCAACAGGCACTGAGAAAACAGTCGATATCAAAACAACACTCTGAAAATCCATTTGTTTGGATCACCAAATATGTGCCATAGCAGAAAAACTGATCCAAATTCACTTTTCTCTTTTTGTCTTCGGAATCATCATAAAACCATAAATACCCATAATCACAAACATGACTGTTTGGTTGCAATAATGGCTTAATTGGTAACTGTATATAAAACAAGCTACAAAACCAGTAATTAAAACAAAGATCATGCAATGTTTTAAATGAACTAACAGTGAATTAACAGCGTCCTGAATCAGGACCTGCATTCACTACTAAGTTCTATATATTCACCATTGCTCTCATTCAGGAAGAGAACTAAAGTGACTTTCTATAAAAGGTTTTCAGAAGTAATTCTGTGCAGCCCAGGCACAATGAGTCTAGAAACCTCAACTCTGAGTACACAAATGTATACATCTTCACAGTGATTTTGTACAGTTAAAGGCAACTGTAATTTTAAACACTGAAGAAGCTACTGAAATGGCCAAGCCTGCTGAAAACAGGCTGCAAATTCTGGGTTCATAAGTTCAGTCCGTCTCCATAACGATTTATTTTCCCACAGCCGAATCTGAATTGCATGCCCCGCTGTCGCTGTCCACATCACCGGACTCGTCGTCCTCATCCGTCCAATGGGAGTCAGCCGTCCTGCGCGTGTGCTGAGCCGTGGACTCTCCCATCTCCTCGGCCTCCATTCCGCCCTCAGACCCGCCCAGCCTGCAACAGATAAACACTGCAATGCTTTTATGGAACTCTCAGGGCTGTGCCTGGTTCAAAGAGTGTCACTCTGGCCGTCTCATTCAAGGGAAGCCAAACAAAACAAGCACTGACAAGGTACAAATCACAGCAACATTACTAAAAAGAACACCTTTGGCAAACAGGCCAAAGCAGAATAAACCTGCGAAACACTGGAAACCGGTTGTTTGATGCCGATAAACGGAAGTAAATTTAGCCGTTCCTGATAACATACTTATAATGCCCATAAAGGCGAGGCAGTGGCCAGTTCCTGAAGGCATATGTGTATCTCTGCCATCACAGTAAATGCAGAGTTGCCAGTTTATTAGGTTCTCCCATCTAGCAATGAACTGAATACCTTTAGTCTTACCTTCAGAATAGCTAGAATCCACTTTAGCATGGCTGAATACCACTGTGTGCCAATGCTGTACCAATCAGACATCACTGCATTGCGCAGTTACTGCAAATTCAAACGCAAGAACATTTCCAACACCACCACAGAAATGATCGTGCCCATTTCCTGCCCATAGCTATGAAACTGTATAATTCTTCATGCTGCCAGGAAAAGTAATTTAGAACCACAACAGCAATGTTTTAAAAGATGTGAAAATGCACCCAGGAGATCCAAATGGAAGATCTCCTTTTTTTATATCTGAGGTTCACAAATGTACATATTTGATCAAAGGCACTGAGCTGCATTTTTAGTTTAACTTTTTGTGAACAGGTGAACGCCGTTCAGCCTTTTTAAGCCTAGAGCGTTAATTGACCAGGTACGCTGCAGCTGACTGATACTTACGGAATGACAATCTCTTCTTTCTTTCCACATTTGGCACAAATCTCCAGTTTTAGCGCACAGGGCTTGCACATGACGTGATATGCATCTTTCACCGTCTTCTGAGCGCACTTTACGCTAGGGGGAGACAGCATCTCGTAAGGGTCACCTCTTAGAACTCAGCATCTCAACAATTTATGCAAGTATCAGTTAAAAAAACGCTTACTGATTACTTCTTGATTGTTAAAAAACCTGGGTAGCATATACCTAGAGACATCTTGATTGTTAAAAACCTGGGCAGCATATACTTAACATGACAACTGTAAAACTAAGCAGAACATGTAACCAGCGAAAGCAAAAATCACCATTTGCGAGGCTGTGTGAGGAACTTGTATTTGTTGTACTTGACTTTCCACTCCAGTACATCTTTGCATCGTTGGCACAGACCGTCATGGACCTTCGCATTTGCTTTCTGGAAAGATCAAAAACACACAGGAGATAATCGACACGATAACATACAAATAAAAAAACATACAAAATGTCGTTGAAAACTCCCTTGCTAGCTAGACATTTTATATACATGCACCTTCTAAGCCCTCGATAATCTGGTCTGGTTATTGGAATCAACTAATCAACAACTTTATGGAACTTTTAGCTCATGAACGATTAGATATAACAAGGATTGTGTTACTTACACTGGTTAGCTAGTTAGCTAGCTGCACTTACCTTTACCTGAGGACTTGCGCCGTATTTATCATTTTTAAAAGTGGTAGTGTTCTGGTATTTTTGGCTTCGCGAGCGAGATGTGCTGCCTTTCTGGGAACTCATTTCAACTCTCAATTCTGTGGCAATGCCTAGGAAAAAGTGATAAAATGGTGCAGTTTAAAACTGCTATCGACGCCGCATGGCATCACAGCTAACGCCACGAACTGGTAACGTCATTCAATAATACCGGAAGTAAATACTGAATACCCATTGGTTGCCGTGTCCGGCTGTGGGACGTTATTCTGTATAAAGCTTTAAATAACAGATCACCAGAGCTTCACTAAATGTATAGACCAACAAATAAAATCACATTTTCTGTTTAATTTCGTTGAAAATAATATTGCGTTTGCCCATACACAAACATTACCTATGACAATGGCAGCGATATCATTACTGTATTAGTTTTAACCTGCGAATGAACAAACATATAATTACGTGTTATAATTAAAGCTGCGTGTATTCGCTTAGACGCATCCATCGCCGTTACGCCGTAATACCCCATAAAAGCATATTTGTCTGCTGAAACGTCACTTGATTCGTTGTATTTTTCTTACACCTCATTGGTTAAACGAGCTGTCAATAATGTGACGTGTATATCCGGTATTCCTTGAGAAAATAAGAAATCAGTTTAAGTGCGAGATGTAAGGTTTGACGGTGGTGCTCGGTAACGTCCCGTTTAGTTCAGCACTTGTAGCCATATGTTTACTCACTATTAAGCTTTCAGTTATATATTACCGATCATTTAGACCACATGTTGACAAAGTCCGTCGACCTTGGAAAGTCGGAGGAAGGTCTGGAAATATTCTTGAGGTGCCGTACATTTCCGCAGCTCAAACGAAGACCTGAACAACCTGTGCGCTGCTACACATCGCACCACATCCCGGTCACCGTTTCGGGGATAAAGGGTTCCTTAGGTTTGCCGCTAACTCAGTAACCGGACGAGTCGTCAACGAAACATTGCGGAGATTTACACCGACATCAGGGGAAGGGCATCTCTCTGAAGGTATTTACCCTGTTAGCCAGTTAGCATTGACTAGAAACGATTATTATATTTATTCTGCATCTTAATACGTGTTGTAGGCTCGCTAGCTATCTAGCTAATATTTACGAGCTTTCTTCTCTGCTATTGGCAAGGCTTTTTATCGGTACTTTGAGTTGTTAAATTTTTTTCATTTCCGGGTCTTTTTCGTTTACTGATGTTGGGTATTTAAAGTAAATATAATGTCTAGTGTTATGTTGTATCTTATGTTGTATCTTGTTAAAAAGCCAACAAATGAATAATGTACAGTAATTTATTTACGACTTTTTATTGATGACACATATATAAAACGACAAAACTGAAACTAAACTCTCATGTAAGATCTGAAAATTAACAAAACTTGTGAATGAATTACGGCTTTTAATAACGGCATGTAAGATGTCAACGTGAAACTGTTTTTCCAGGAATAACGAAATTTTGGCTAACAAGACTAGATGCACTAGAGAGTCGTGTCGTTCACTTTAGGATTTGTTGGGGAACTCGTTTATCGCTAGCTAAGTTCTCTTACTCACACTAATTAATGCATTCGTCAGCCGTGACTCACTTGAACTATGTACGCGCAGAGACACCAGGGATGTCCTTAGGGTATATTCCCTACTGTCAGATACGTGGGCAACTGTCGGGAATGCCAATATAATATAGATGATAATTCTTCTGGCGTCTTTGATATTCGTCTAACATGCCAGTAATTGAACTGGTCAGATAGAATAAGCCTCAAATCGCTATTCAGAAGTGCTTTATTGTTGCTTCATTGGAGTATATGCAGAGTTAATGGAAGTTGCTGACATGACTCTGAACTGGAGAACACTAACCACTGAACTAGAAATTCGAACACTAAGGGAGTCAGATAATGAGGATATTTGAAATAAAGCAGGAAGTGGCTTCACCAATAGTTTTTAAAAAAGTGTTATTGTCTATTGGAGGGCTCACTCCCTCTGTCTTTATTTGCTAAAATGTTATTGCATAACCATTGCCATGTGTATCTCAGTCATTTAGAAGGGAGGGGCAGTGTTTCACAAAACCCTCCAGGAGAAAGAAAGAGAGAGAGAGGTACTGAGAGCAAGAAACATACAGAGTGATGTTCGATCATCTGTTTTTGGCAATTTGACTGAAACTTTTGATCCCCCTTCTCCTCGACAGTGGCGTTAGGATGAATCATTTGTCCCTGAGCGAGCTGTGCTGTCTGTTCTGCTGTCCACCCTGTCCGAGCAAGATCGCCTCCAAGCTGGCCTTCCTGCCTCCAGAGCCCACCTACACGCTGATATGTGATGAGAGCGGCTCCCGCTGGACGCTGCACCTGTCCGAGCGCGCGGACTGGCAGTACTCCTCACGGGAGAAGGACGCCATCGAGTGCTTCATGACGCGTACGGCACGCGGCAGCCGGATCGCCTGCATGTTCGTGCGCTGCTCGCCCAACGCGCGCTACACGCTGCTGTTCTCGCACGGCAACGCCGTGGACCTCGGCCAGATGAGCAGCTTCTACATTGGCCTGGGCTCGCGCATCAACTGCAACGTCTTCTCCTATGACTACTCGGGCTACGGCGCCAGCTCGGGCAAACCGTCCGAGAAGAACCTCTACGCCGACGTGGAAGCCGCCTGGCACGCCCTGCGCACCAGGTGAGGAGCCTATGTCACTTTTGGGAAGGGGCCCACGGGAGACCCTTGAGCACCCCGCGAGGTTTAACTCCTGCTAGAAAGTGAAACCGAGATTGTCGGGACCACCAGGACCTTCTAAACATCGGAGACAGGTATGATGGATTAGGAAAGGTGCATGGTCAATAGCTTGGAGCAGAGCTGGAATCATATTATTTTTATAAACAAGGCTGAGGCTGTGGCTGTTTTGTTGCATTTAATTGCTATTCAATATTGGTTACGTTTAGCCTAGTTGTCCACTGATGCTACCCGGTTGAGTATTTCTGTGTATGATCCAGTGGTGAGAGCTCAAGATTACTGTCTGTAAGACCTGGGTTCAAGACTGTGTCTCTGACCTCAGCCTTCGCCAAATTAAAATTAAATCCGAATGTAATTTTTTTAAATCATGTACCTTTTGGCTGTGTTCACACACCTGGCATTAACACGTGTACTGGGTGATCAGATCATAAGTGGCTAGCACAGGTCTGAATGTATCTCGAAGACTCGTTGTAATAGGATCGCTCAAGCCACTTTCGGAAGGTGGACTAAGACGCATCAGACCACATTACAGCTTGGTTGTGAGCTATGGCTGTGTATAAAATATCAATCCGGCAGTATATCATGAAAACATGCTTCTCGATACGTCAGTCGACACAGATGTGTCTATTTGTGAATGTTAATATTCTTTGCCTCCATGCGAAACCGATGCGTTCAAGTTTAAGTGGAGTAGTTAAAACATTCAGCTGAAATGAATGTTTCCTCAGAAAGGAAGAAACATGGGGCTTTAGTACAAATCAACACACTTGTCTAGGAAAAGCAGCTGCTGTCTCCCTCTTTAAACTGTAAACGTGTGTGGGGGGGGAAATGTTCATTTAAGTTATATTTGCAAGTCGTTCAACATTTTGTGACTTTAAAAAATATTCAGAGTTCAATCTTTTCCTGTGGGTGAGAGGTTAGAGGCTATTGGCTGTATTTAGGATTTTTTTTCTCTATAGTTACTGAAAATTAATTTGCCCAGTCGTTGCATTATTTGTCTTTGTTATTATTCATTAATATATTGTTTTTAACAAATAACAGCAATAGTGTTTTTGGTTACATTTGTTTATGTATTGGAAAGTTAGGCATCATGTTGTATCGTATCGTGATGCCAGAATCGCGATGTGTATCATAGTGTGATGTTATCGGCAGCTCCCTCCTCTGGTGTGAACATTGAACCGTCCTGCTGTGGAGTACGATCCATGTCGGTTGTAATTTCTTTCATCGTCTCCTCATGTGTTCATTCTTAAATTGGCATAGCACACATCATGATCAAAAGCTTTCCACACTGTATTGTGAGCAAGGATTCACGGGACAGTCCTGTCTGAAAACAAACGCAGAACAAAAGAAGAAAGAGACGTGGTAAATGTGTGTGGCGCCTCGTTCAGTGGAAATTATGTAAGAAATCTGGTCACAAGTGGTCACTGAAGACGTGTAAAATGGTAGGTGTAGACATCTTGTAATCAGATTACCCAATATACATGTTGATGCCAGGTGTGAACTGGGCCTTTGACAGCACTGACCAGTATGGGAACTTCTTGTTGCTCATGGGTTCCGACCTCAGATATCCATGCGGCCAAACAAATCACTGGACTCGTTCTGCAGGTAGATCCATGTCAGTGTTAACTCTGAACAGTCAAAGTTTCCTAACAACCATACTCGCAGATTTCGCTCGGAATAATCACAATTGTTTTTGTCAAAATCTGCAGCCCTTCCTTGGACTAAAATAGGATTTCAAAACAACAACTCATTTTAACTATGGGAATTAGTCCAAGCCCGTAAGTTGTGCAGTCTCTTCCTCCTTACAGAGGTTAAACGTTACACAACTATAGGCTGCTGGGGTTTTTTTCCATGCTCAGAGGCCGTATTTTATAGACTGGAGTTCCTGTTGTTGTAGTCATGTATTTTTTTTTTTTTTGGTTCATTAGTTTTAACAAGCTCAAATATGTTTAGACAAGCTGTCTGTCTGAAGTTGTTTTCTGCAAATCATTCGTCTACGTTTCCAGCAGAACCTGAATAGACCGGAAAGGGGACTTGTAAAATAAAAAAAACAAAAAACGTTTGGATATGTGTAAGATGGAAGCGTGCAAACTCATAGCCACATGTGCCCATCTCCATCTCTCTAAGCGAAGCCAAAACTGGTTTCTGTCCAGCATGTCTGTTTTATCTACGTTTATTGGTCAACCTCATGATTGATTGATTGATTGATTTATTTTTTATTTTTGAGGCCATTTCTCCTTTCATATCTCTTTTCTGACACCACATTTGTAACCCGCATTGAGCTCCTCTGGTCTGCTGCACAGGCCGATATCACTCATACATCTTTAAGCTCCAGGCCATGGGCTAGAAGGTTACATTCTATTAACGCAGACTTCCTTTTCATTGTCGCACAAAGGTGCACAGGGTCTCGGAGGCTTACTGACCGCAGTCCCTGCCACCACGTCTTACTTTGCTCCGCCCCCTTAGCCTTTGCCCCACCCCATTAGCCTTTGCTCCAGACAAGCAATGATGCATTTCTTAAATCCTTAAGCTAGAGGCTGCTGAGAAATGGCGAGTCACATTTTGAAGCTTTGTTTAGACCTAAATGTTTTGAAGTGTATGATACAGAGTAGAGAAGATTTCAGTATCGAACAGGAGCAGAACCACTGCTATAAAATGCTGTGGGAGAAACTGTGGTTTATAAATAAAGACTTGTGTACATGAATAGAATCACCATCCACTTTAATACAAGGGCTTAAGCTTGTACCTCCTATCATGTCTGTATGTGTTCCAGAGGGAGAATAGCACATACATGCTCAAAGTGTGTGCGTCGTGCGTGCGTGCGTGCGTGCGTGCGTGCGTGCGTGCGTGCGTGCGTGCGTGCGGGTTTGAGATCAGCTTATGGGTCACAAGAACTGTTGAGTGTAGCTCTGTGATGTGGCTGGGGACAGCGGTGCTGTGGTTGAAGCAAGAAAAATACAAAGAGGCTGTGTGTGTGTGTGTGTGTGTGTGTGTGTGTGTGTGTGTGAGTGTGAGAGAGAGAGATGAAGCACATGAACACTTTGGTACAACTGTGCCATAGCAGCTTATGTATTTATGCAGTGTGTGTGTCCGTGTGTGTGTGCGCATGCTTGCATGCACATGCAAGTGATGCTCCGGGACACAGCCAGTCCCTGTTTGACAAACGACACCCTTGAGGGCCACGCCACACCACCCCTTAACTCCACCCACCCAGAGCGGCTGCTCCCACCCCCGACCACATTTCACTCTGTCATTTCCCTCACGCACAGCAAGATGCGCGGGCCCACACGTCTCCAACCGCCAAACCCAGCATCCTCCCCCAGCCCTGAGGAGCAAACTGGATCAGTTCCGTCACTCTCTGTAGTGGGGGTGGAGGAGGGGGGGGGGGGTGGAGCTCATATCTCCCCTACAGAGCTTATATCTCCTGTTCACCTAAACATTAGAGGTTTCTCTTACTATATGCACAGCCTTTCTCCTCAGCTTTGTGTGTATTTGTGCGAGTGTACTTGCTCATTGTGTGTCTGTCTCTCTCTCTCTCTTCCTGTGTGTGTGTGTGTGTGTGTGTGTGTGTGTGTGTGTGTGCGCGCGCGGGCGGGAGGCAGGCTTCTTTGTCCATAGGCCTCTTCTTCCGCTTAAAACAGGTTCTGGCCCATATGTGATTTTTGCCCCCCCCCCCCCATTTACTTCAACACCTTTCTGGCCCGTAAGATAAGCTGTTCTGCCTTCTTCCCTTTTTGGCAGGACACCATTTTACGCAGCACTTACGCGGCTTAGCTGTCAGCTGTTAGGTGTTCGGGCGGGGGGGGGGGGGGGGTTGTGTGCAAAACCCATTCCTTCACAGCGGGCCCCTGTTGTCGGGATTGAGCGAATTATACTGGAACAGAAATCGAATCGAGTTCATGGAGTGGTGCTGTTATGAATGGGACCTGGCATCCCCTATTTGTTTGTTTGTTTATTTATTTTTTTATTTATGTTTGTTTGTGCTCCCATTGAACCAGCCGTTATTTAAGACGGATAATGAAATTCTTACCCCACTTTGTACTCACTGAAGCGATCGTAATTTTCCTCATGCCCTTTGTCATTAGCGCTAACCAACTGATATCTGCTTTGTTTCGCTATGTTTTTCGTTTGTTTGTTTTTAGCGTTTGACGCGCTTCAGTTTCGAACTGCATTTAATCAGCGCTATGACACACGGAGGGCTAAAACTCTCCCACACAAGCACGAAGCTTCAGGCAACGTCGCCAGATGAGGCCTGGGTGTATCGGGCCGTGACGAGCAGCCGACTGAAACGCAGAGCTGGCCCGGTTTCCACGCGGCGAAAAGCTTGTCACACTAAGTAACGGGAAGCCCAGGCAAGCGGTGCGTAAGTCAGCCGAATGCTAAAATATGGGTCCTCCTCCAGGCTTCCGGCTGTGCTCGTGTGTGGAGCTTTTCCGTTTTAAGAGGTAATCAAAGAAGAATAGCGGACAGCACGCCAGGCCCGTTTCAGAAGAGAAACGCCAAACCCGTGATGGGACTTGAAGTTCCCGCCATCGTTCGGTCTGGGTCCGCGAAAACGTACGTTGAAGCAGAGAGCCGTCTTTGACGTCAGCCAGACAGCCATCCGAAGCTGTTTACTGAAGCGAGGCTTGCTGGAAAGCTGTTTTCTTTTCTTAAGTCCTGTGCACACATGTTTTCCGTGAATGATGGGCACACCTTGCTACCTGGCCAGTTGAGTCAGTGATGACTAAGCAAACACACACCGTGCAGGAAGTCTGGGGTAAATTGGGACAGACCCATCTGCTTCTCCACAGCAAGACACTGGGAACAGAAAAGGGAGAGGGGTGGTGCTGGAGGGAATAGAGCAAGATGGTGCTAGATGGAGAGGAGGAGGTGGAGCAGGAGAAGAATTCAAATGTAAATTTATTTATATAGCACTTTTTACAGCCGTTGTCACAAAGCAGCTTTACAGGTGTCCGAGTGCGATCCCACGGTGAGCAAGCCAAGGGCGACAGTGGCAAATGAAAAACTCCTCAAGAGTATGAGGAAGAAACCTTAAGAGGAACCAGGACTCAAAGGGGAGGCCGCATCCTCTTCTGGAGAACGGAGCGACATGGAGAAAGGTGGAGGATATCCAACAGGTGAGCATTAGGGGTGGAGGAGGAGGAGGAGGAGAAGAATGAAGGCCCAAGAGGCGACCGCAGGAGTGGAGGACGGGGGGGTGGGAGGTGGTTTGGACGGCTGTCCCCGGCGCGAAGGCGGACAGGAAGCGGGGGTCCATTTGGCCAGGAGACAATGAAGGAGGCGGCAGTGATGTCCCAGAGGAAGGAGCCCAACTTGGCCCAGACACAATGATTTACGTCTGCAGCTTAATTTTATCCCTACAATAGCCTGACAGGACGAGCACTAGCAGGATTGGACCTGATGGGTATTTTACAACCAGGAGAGAGAAGGAAGTTTTGTTTTGAGGGCTGTGTGGGGAAATTGAGTTCCCGTCCGCTGTTGAATGGCGCTGCCTCAATCGGTTGGGGGATGGGTGGGGTGGGAGGGGGGGGGTGGGCATGTCGAAAGCCAATCCCATGAGTCAAATATTGACCCGTTGCCTGGCAACCGATTCCTGATGAATGCAGCTGGGGCAGGCCCAGTGACGGCCATGACAGCATCTCTTGCCCAGGAAGCGAATAGCAACTTCCTGACGAAATGGCACAGTTCTGACACTGACCCATCAAAGTGCAAGGATTTGTTACAAAATGTGGATTACAAAGAGAAAAATCTCCAAGCTTATCTGAGGAATTGATATCAGACTTGCTATTCTTTGTTTATTCGGATTACTTTAATCTTGGTTGTGGAACTCGCCAAGGTTGCCCACGGTCACCTCTTCTTTTTGCCATCGCAATTGAGCCTCTATCTATCGCACTGAAATCTTCCTCCTTATTCAAAGGAATCGTCCGTAATGATACTGAATATAAATTATCGTTATATGCGGATGATTTGTTACCGTATCTAACTAATCCTACGTTTTCTGTCCCTGCTGTTTTAAGTATTCTGGAGAATTTTGGCACTTTCTCAGGTTATAAATTAAATTTGGCGAAAAGTGAGTGTTTTCCTATTAATGTTGCAGCCTGTCATCTTCAACAGTTTGATTTGCCTTTAAAATGAAGTCATTCTGGGTTTAAATATCTAGGTATCAATGTGACTCGTTCATTACCTGGTCTTGCAGCTTGCTCACTCCTCTTATTTCGAGGGTTGTGTCTGATATTCAAAGATGGGGTAACCTTCCCCTGTCATTAATTGGTAGGATTAACGTTGTTAAAATGAATATTTTGCCAAAATTTCTGTTTTTATTCCAGTCAATTCCTCTCTTTTTACCAAAACATTTCTTTGATTCGTTAGATCAGATTATTTGTTCTTTTATTTGGGGAGGGGAAACCACCTAGGCTCCGTAAAATTATGCAGCAGAGTGGACTTAGCGGAGGACTTGCATTACCTAATTTTCAAGTTTATTATTGGTCTGCTCATATTCATAAGCTTTGTTACTGGCTTAGTGTCCCCTGGATCCTCTTGGTGTAAAGTAGAACGTTCATCGTGTAAAGGTTCTTCTCTATTTGCTCTACTTTATTGCTCTTTGCCCACAGAACCTTCTCGGTATACAGATAATCAGGTGGTTCTTAACACAACTTAAAATTTGGTATCAATTCAGGCGACATTTTAAATTTAAATCGGCTTCCTCTCCGAGTCCTTTAAATAATAATCATTTGTTTCCTCCATCAATTTTGGATTCTGCTTTTTCCACTATGGGCTGATAAAGGTATTAGACAATGTAAACACTTGTATGTAGACGGTGTCTTTGACAGTTTTGCTAATTTGTCTTCCCGACACGGCCTTCCTGGCACTCATCTATTCCGCTATTTTCAAGTTCGCAATTTTGTGGCTAAATGTTTTCCTAGTTTTCCTTC
>JAOYMR010000027.1:15803105-15813921 GCA_025802075.1 Tenebrosternarchus preto
CCCGCCCGCCCCCCCGCCCCGCCGCCTGCCCCCCCGCGCGCGCGCGCGGCCGCGCGAGCGAGGGGGCGTCTGGGCGGGGGCGAGAGGGAGGGAGAGAGAGGGAGAGAGAGAGGAAGAGGGAGAGGGAGAGAGGGAGAGGTCCTACAAAGACCAAGTCCACAGTGGTAACGGCGCACTGAAATTTACAGCCTGAACTTGCGCATTCCAGATTTCTGGATTTCAAAAAGAGTTTTTTGATGTCAGGGTTTTAAATCTGGAACACATTTTCCTTCAAGGATTCCAACCACTCTTGAATCACCATTCACTGCTAAGTGCTACCCTTGCTTTAACACACCTATTTTAACTCGTTAGCTAATTACAGTACCAATCCAGCTAACATTAGCGCAGTCACCTGTTATGAGTGGAAGCCATCTAACGCTGCAGAACTAACTTCAACAGCAGAAAAACATGAGAAGTTTATTGCCGTTAAATTGCCAATAAAAATATTCCAAGTGTGTCCGTGTGTGTGTGTGTGTGTACGTGTCTCTTGTTTTTTTTTTTGTTTGTTTTGTTTTGTTTTTTCTTCTCACCGTTTCCCCGTCCTTTCCCCCCAGGTGACCCTGCGAGCGTTTTTCGGACGCCCGGGCCAGTGGTTTGAGGACAATGACCTGGACGGCGACAAGAACTCCATCTTCCACGACGTGGACGGCTCGGTGAGCGGCTACCCCGGCACGTACGTGGCGCGAGCCGACAACTTCCTGGTGCGGCATCCGGCGTGCGTGGACGTGCCCCAGTGGAACGGGTGTGTGTGCAGCGGGCGCTACGCCCAGGTAAGACCACCCCCACCCACCATGCCTCAGGTACAAAACAAAGCCAGTTCCACAGGGAACAAACAGTTCTTGGTGGTATTTAGCTAAGGACTGTGTTAACTACCTTTTTTTTATTTACTTGCAGGTGTATATAAAAACTCAAGGGATGCAGAACCTTAGCCTGTCCATCGTCAGGGACGAGTACCCCGGCCGGCCCGTGGTGCTGCGGGGCATCAACAGCCAGGGGGCGCTCTCGCAGCAGTACCAGCCAGTGCTAATGCTGAGCAAAAGTTACACCCTGCACTGGAGTGGCCAGGCGCCCAAGGAGGTCGTCCTGTCACTGGTCAACTTCGACCTGTAAGCCGTAAGACATTCACAGGGGTGGGGGTTAGTAATAACTGATCAGTTATTTGAAGAGGCTGAAGGAAGTTGCTATAAAAGAAAAACATGGTTTATTGTGTATGTGTGTGTGTGTGTGTGTGTGTGTGAATTCTTCTGCTCCAGAGATGACTGGACTTTACTCGGGCTGTGTTACCCCTCGGACACAGTCTTCCAGGTGATGTCCGACATCTATGACAGGCAGAGCAATGTGTTTGATGGCATGGAGGACTACGGTTCAGTCACTTCTCTGGACGACCTGCAGAAACGACCTCTGGACAGGAAATATTATTTCGACAGCTCCACTGGGTGAGAGACGGTCCCAGTTGAGTCTCTTAGAAAATGTGTGCATTAAACATACCCTTGTCTAATTACAGTGTTATAACGTGACTGCTGAGCCTGGCGGTTGGCAAGGCCTCGGTCGTGGGCGCAAGCCGCTCATGGAGTAAACCGGATTTATACGTTATTGTATAATGAAAGATATGCAAATGTATTTAAATAAATGTAAATGTATACATGGAATTATGTGATGACATGATTTTAGCGGCCCTCTTTGTGTAACCCCTAAGCCAGCCTGCGCTCAAGCCCCTCCCCTTCCTCAGGTTGCTCTGGTTGTATGCGCGGGCCCGGTATGGGCGTATTGGCCACGCCTACTGCTCAGCACGGGGCTGCGAGCGTGTGAAGATCATGGCCACCACCAGCACCAAACAGACCTGTAACTGCACCGCCCGCGCCTATCCCAAGTACAGCAAGCCACCCAGCGTGGCCCTGCCCATGTCTCCACCCACCACCACGCCCTGCGCCCACTGTGGAGCCTCCAAGGTGAAGCCCCGCCTCCCCGCTCTTTTCCATTTACGGCATGACGCCTTTATCCAAAGCGACTTACAATTGTGACTGAATACATCAGCAGTTGAGGGTTAAGGGCTTTGGCAGAGGTTTGAACCAGCAACCTTCTGATCACTAGTCAAGTGCCTTAACCAGTGAGCCCGGGTCGGCCTTTGACCTGAGACCAGATGCATTTATGTGGGTGTGCCTGTGCATGTGTGTATCGTTTAGCAAGTCTCCTGTAAAATATGGCATTTTTTCTTCTGCGTAGCTGATCTTCTCCAGCGACCCGTCTAACAGCTACCTCCAGACCCAGATCAAGGCCCTCAGTCTCGCTGAGGAGCAGAACAACGACACACAAGCCTTCATCACTGTGAGCAACAGCTTAGCCCACTGCCCTTTCCATCGTTCTGCAACCTTTGACCTGACCTGAGGTCAAAGTGCAGTTCAGATATCACGATCCTGAACATCTCACTCTTGTTCTCATCTAGGTGAACACCAAGCAGTTTAACCTCACCCAGGTCGGGTTCCTCGTGGTCGTCGTGAATGCCTGCACAGGCGACGTCACCAAGCACTCCTTCTTCCCGAAGCTGGACTCCAAAATGGAGCAGTATTTCAAGAGAGGAATCCCATCCCGGTAAGACAACCTGGGAAAGTTGACTTTTCCCAACCAATCGGAATAAGGATTACATAAGGCATTACATTTACGGCATTTGGCTGATGCTTTTATCCAAAGTGACTTACAATTGTGTCTAAATACATCTTGAGTAATTGAGGGTTAAGGGCTTTTGCTCAGGAGCCCAACAGTGGCAACTTGGCAGAGGTGGGGTTTGAACCAACAACCTTCTGATTACTAGTCAAGTGTCTCAACCAGTGAGTTACCACTGCACCTAAAGGGACGCTGGCCTCAAAGGTAGAAGGCCTTCTTTTTTGCCTTTTGCTTTTTTTGTGTGTCTAAACCTGACTTCCTTCATTTGTCCAGGCAAGTTTCGACAGCATATTCGCATCACGTGCGTCACGTGCGCTCCGGAAATGTCTTTGAGTTGCATAAGCCCACAGCACAGTACAGAAATCTGGCAACCCGAGCGTCTCCACGGCGTTTATCCCGGCAGGAAATGTCACGGTGCGGTGAAAAGATACCCCACAGCTCCGGGTGGGTTTTTGAGGTGCGGGGAGACGTGAGGCGTCCAGCTGCGAACGTCTGCCACACGTCTGCTGGTGCCGACCACTTCAAACGGCGTGCGTCACAAAGACTTTCATCCGGTCTCTTGCGGGCCGGGTGGAGCGAGAGAAGGAATAGAAAGGATGAGGGTTTTTTTTTTTTTATTATTTCCAGCTTGAGGGCCCTCTCCCACGTGCGCCGACCCCGTGCTTTTAAAAACGTCGCATAAGATGGATGTCGATTATTAAACGGCTGTTCGTGTTGATTTATGTCGCGCATCAGTTTGAAGTGAACATCCTGCCATCAGTGCAGCTGTGAAGAAGGACTCCGTTGTGGGGGAGGTGTAACTTGGATGCTGTGACTCTCCTCCAGGTCGATCGTCCTGCTTGGCACAAGGGGTCAGCCAGATGGGTTTGCCAAGGTCGCGGCACACCTGGTGCCCCTGGGAGCGGTCAAAACAGCAGACCTGCAGGGCAGAGGTGTGTATCGTGTGTCCGACCGCATGACATACACTCCCTGCTGGAGCTTGGAGCCTTAACTGAGCTCTCCCTCCCTCTCTCTCTCTCCCTCCCTCCCTCCCTCCTCTCACTGTCAACCTACAGGGAGTCTCACCTTCTTTGGCTTCCAGGGGGTGACCTTGCCCCCACCCTGGATCTCTCTCCTGGTCAGCCAGGGGGAGGAGCCTGTGGGCATGGTTGAGAAGTACATCCCCTTGGCCCTGGAGGAGTACTCATGCCCTGTGGGGGCGCAGCCAGCAAAACGGAAAGATCTAGAACTGCTGAAGAAAGCTCTGAGTTAAAAAAAAAAAAATTCCTTCCCAAATGTGAACAAAAAACGATGGATTGAATGTGAAACGATGAACTTAATTTATTTATGGCAAGAAACATTTGGGGGGTATTTTATAGATAAAAGTGAGTGTGAAAATGTGTGTATGGGTGAAAGTGTGTGTTTTCTGTTCTTTTATTTTCAAGGTCTGTGGCACCCTGTGTTGTATTTCCCATACAGATCAACCATCTTCTCATTAGGACTGATCCAAACAGAAAAATCCACATTCGGGGAGGGGGGGAACACAACCTGTTTAATGGATCGAGTCACTGTATCCCCCCCAGGTTTAAGGTAGCCCTGAGCTGGGTTTAAGGTAGCCCTGAGCTGGGTTTAAGGTAGCCCTGAGCTGAGCTCAGAGTTCGTTACAGCCATCTTAAGCTCCTGCCAAAGATGCATTAATCCCATGTTTTTGATTCTTCTGCCTGGAGTTTTGGAAGCACCTGCAGGATTAAATACCTCTATAACTTGGATAACCATGTAAACTTTTCTGTTTCAGATATTATTTATTATTCTTAATCAGTATGTCATTTCCTGGCATAGATTTGGCAATACTGTTATCCATAAAATAACTGCTGCTTGCACACATGTACACACACAACACAGACAGTGCAGTTTGCTGATTTCACACTGTTATTCACAGGTTCCTGATACTGAAGGTCGGGGGGGGGGAGGGTGTTGTTCTTGTTAATGCACAGTCCAGGACTTAACATCAGTCAGTACCTATGCAGCACAGGAATCTGTCCTGAACGCCACTCAAAACGAATGACAAACAAAGCCCCCACCCCCCCCAGTCATGAGAGGGTGGGCAAATGCCAAATATGGAAGCCGTTGAACCAATACAGTATAACATCCGTCAAGAATGTTTGCTGGCAGCTTCAATGAAACCTTTTCCATTTGAGATCAATGCACCATTTAAATGATTATTCTAATATTCATTGTGGGTTAAATGACAAAAATGACTGTATTTCCTGTTTAATTGCTTATGGGGGGAGAAGATGAAGTGCCTGTTAACCACTGTATTGTAAAAAAGGAAGGGAAAAAAAAAACGTTTTCATGATAGCTGACATCTGTATTGCAGATTTATTGTAGTTGAAGTAACGTGGTGATTGCATGCCAGATTTATGACCGTGAGGTTGTGTCGGTTTTTTGTTGTTTTTTCAGTGGACTAAAGCATGTTGCGAGATGTGAAGAGGGCTTGTTTAAAATGTACAAGTGCCTTTTAGGTTTTTTTTTTAATTTTTATATCATTTCCAGTTACTAATTTTTTTTACTGTAGAAAAGCCTCTTGCTAAAAAATTTATATTCTGTTAAAATTGCAAAGTTGATAAAACATTTATACTTTGTCATAAGAAAATGCTGTCATTCTTATACATGTACTGGTACTTATAGCTTAGTACGACTGTGTTACTCCATGACCCCCTTGATAAGAAGCTGACGAGCCTCCGATGAAGCTGCTCAAGTGGTGTTGAAGCTGAAAATGGCCAAAACCGTGCTATTCCATGAGTGATCGCACAGCAGCAGATGCCGAGAAACGGCACCGCCTCCCAACACCTGCCACAGTCTTGCAGTTAGCACAATCGACCACAAGGTGGCAGAGTTGTTGTTTTTTGGTGAAGACCCGTCTCTTCCTTTCTCTTCCTTTCTTTCAATCTCTCTCTCTGTCCACTAACCGCCCCCACTACGTGACTCTGTAAGTAGATTCACAGCGAGAAAAAATAAAATTCAGTCTGCAATTTTAACCAAATTACCTCTCATATAGCTTGTCAGCAGAGTTTGGGCCACAGAGGGAACTTGAGGGAATTTGATCTATTAAGTCGACCATGAGTTCTGACGGCTGGTCCACAGTGGCTCTGTCAGACGTGGCTTTTGCCTGGTGAAAACTCAACAGCATCAGCCCGCGTTAGACAATAGACACTCCCGTACTCAGCAGAGCCTGATGTGGGTGAATGCTCGACTCACAAATAAATCTTTTTTTTTTTTTTTTTTTTTTTAAAAATGCATGAGAAATATTTCTCTGCTTGTTACTTAAAGAAAAGCTTTTGGTAAGAAATTGGTAGAATTTTTTTTTAAATAATATGTAATTGCTTGGTTTCTTTGGTTGGGCTGAAGGGTTTAGATCTTTGATTTTAGATCATCAGTGTTATGATAAATTTGAAGTTTTAGGTATTTGATTTCTTGTGTTTCCTTTATTCCAAAATCCATGTTTTGAGGTGTCCGTCCTCAGAAACCAATTAACCAAAGATGGTTATAATTACAATGACTGAAAAAAAATATTCATTTATTTACACTAAACTATAGACTTGTAGTTAACACCTTAATGACTTTAGGTTTAAAAGTGTAACAGTCCCAGATGTCCTCTTTACCTTCATGCAGGTCACCTCTCTGATTCATGTTTTAAAAATGTTTCTTGTTGATTTTTACGTTTTCTTATTCAATAAATTTGCTTTTTGGTTCATCTATTCAGTATTACACAGGGATTTAGGAATGTTCTATGATCTAAAATCTGAACCAAATAAAACTAAATGCATATGTACATTGGTAGGTTGAGAGAGTATTCCAGGTTCAGCAGACAGCTTGAGGAGCTTTCAGTAGTTCCACTAGTGTCACTCCATCTTGGCATAGCAATGAAGCATCAAAAGTGCAAGCTTGTCTATTAAAGACATGTGTTACGTGTTGACGAGAGCAATAACTTGCTGCTGTGTTATTTGAATGAACGTTCATGGTGATGTAACTTACTGGCCACAAGATGTTTTACCTGCTCTAGAATAAAGTCTTAATAGCGTATCCTGCAAAACCTAGATTTTATGAATACAACCTAATTAAATTCCAAGAATGAGGCTTTTTTGCTGTAATTAAGGTCTCAAATGCTGCAGCAGGTACAAAGCTCAAGCAGAAACTGGTAAAGGCACGCTGTGTGTTTCAGTGATGACAAGCGAGTTGGCGTCTTTGTCAGGTGCACGCCTAAGGCTGGGAGCGGCATTTTAACGCGAGCGTTCTTTTGTTTCATCGCCGACACAGCCATTAACGGGGACGAGTTCGCAGCCTCAGCCTGTCGGCGCGATTAAACTCCCTTCGTGCGCCTCGGCGACGCTGGTGCATCTCAACGGCGGGGGCCAAGCTCCGAGGACGATGTGAACCATCACGATCACCGATCAAGCTTCCTCTGAAAGCCCACTCAGATACCACTTAGAGAACTAATTAACAATGGAGGAGATCGGGATTTGTTGGGGACAACCTAGTGACCTATCTCATGACTTTAAATGAGTTCAAATTGAGTCTTGGATCTGGAATATGAATGAAATTGAGGTGATATGAACACAATGCCAATGCTGCCTGTGTAGACATGTTTATAATCTTCTTCTCTGTCTAATCCACCATGGGCAGTGGTGGGACTAATTTTCAGGGGTAAATGTCAAGCTATAGGCCTTTAGAGGCCTTCAGTACTGAAGTTAAACATGTTGCCATGAAGATTCACTATATCACAGTACACTCGCTCACCAAGACTTCCTGCTTAGGTGTCATGCAGATTAACTAAAGTGTGACTGTCAGGGTTATGCAATTCACGCTGTTTCTGCTAAAGGCCTGTTGTGCACCCTGACATGTTCCTCCTGTTACGCATCCTGACATGTTCCTCCTGTTACGCATCCTGACATGTACCTCCCGTTACCCATCCTGACATGTACCTCCCTTTACCCATCCTGACATGTACCTCCCGTTACCCATCCTGACATGTTTCTCCCGTTACGCATCCTGACATGTTCCTCCTGTTACGCATCCTGACATGTTCCTCCTGTTACACATCCTGACATGTACCTCCCGTTACACATCCTGACATGTTCCTATGGCAGGTCTCTCTCTTTCAGCTCCCTGCGAATTAGACTAATTTGCAGCGGAGCTTTACATACATGCATCCAAACAGACACAAACACTGGTGTTTGCGCGGAAGTTAGACTCTTTAGTGTGCTGTATTGGGCAGTTGAAAATGGGTGACGTTGCACTTGTGTGCACGTGTGTGTGTTGTGTAACAGTGGGCAAGGATGCTCCCGCATAGCTGAGGCACGGGGCTGTGAATAATTAAATGAGTCTGAAAGCAGCATAAGGGTGCGCTACCATGGCAACGACCTCCCATGGATGTAGCACTTGGTGGGGTAATGTAAATGCCGACTCTAATGTCAGAGAAGGATTTAGCAAAGCACCCAAACTAGCTGATACTCTTTCAGAAATAGGTTGCAAAAATCCCATTGAAGGACTTGACAGACTGAAAATCAGCTCAAATTTTCTTCATGTATGAAGACACAGTGGCCAGTGGTCTGAACTGGTTGCATGCTCTCCAATCCATGAAGAAATCCATTTCTTTTGTAGTCCACATGTAATGTGAACTGGTCATTGGATTAGATCACTTGGTTGGTCAGCAGGACTGACCTGTTTTGTATCTTAGCAGAAAATAACTTGGTACTGTGAATTGAGAGTGGCCTAACCTAGAGCAAAGTTTAGAATTAGGATCTGCTAGTGAGGATTGGATAGATCGATCAGTGTAGTGAGATCCATCTCAGCAAACAGCCAATCGGATATCAGATCAGGGGACCACATGGAGTCCTGCCTCATGACCAGAACCACCCATGTATATATTTTGTAACAGCAGTTGCTGCTTCACTGCTAAAATACAAGAATCTTGCCGCTTTAACGATTTGGAGTGCGTTCAGCCGTAAATCAACCTGGACAGTTTTTGGGCTGATAAATGGCCAATGAAACACGTAGCACATAAAGGAGAAGCGAAAACACTGGCTTGCAGTCATGCTGGTGGTATATTGCAGAGATGTGTGCTGAAACTTTATCAGAAGGAGGAAAGGAACGAATTAGTTGTGTGTCATCAGTGTAGCAGTGATTGTAGAAGCCGTGAGAAGATTTAGAAGATTTACTGGGTTCTTGTTGCAGGCATTGCGGGTTTCGCTTGTCCCCGACAGAACCCGTCATGCCAGCTCACTTCTAATCAAAGAGAGAGAGAAAAAAAAAAAACATCAGGCAGTGCAGTGACGGAGTTGACCATTCCGATGGATTCCACAGCCTGTTGCCCTGGAGCTTCCTGGCACTTCACTGTGCCAAATGTGGGCATGTGGAGTATCTCCAGGGGAGTTTCACTTTCCACGGATGAGTTATGAATTGGGGAGGGGAGTTCCACACAACCCCACTCACTCAGTCCCCTTGCCTTTAATTGGATTTCAGCCTTCGGTCTGTAAAGACCGATTATCCGTGTCACTCGTGCTTTCTGTTTTCCGCATTATGGTGTTATAGCACCATGGCAGGTTTCACTCTCAATTATAGAATGAAGATTACACCAACATACACCAAACACCCTTACTGAAGCAGGATTATATTCCCCAGGAATTATAACAGAGTTTGAACAATGACAACTGCTGCTGTGTTAGCCTAGCTGTGTAACTTGAAGAGGGGATATCTCCTAAAGTTAGTGAGATGTACATTTTCAAAGTCTTCTAACACAAAGTCTAGTAATTGATGTAGTAGCTGATTTAACGAGCATGTAGTGATGTGGCCCCACAGGGCGTACCGAGGAGCATATAGGGAACTCGCTAACTCGGGAGTTTAAATCGCGCAATCACACTGACAACAATCAGTGAGATGGAAGTCACTCTGCTCTGCGTTGTGCTCTGAGTTTATTTTAATTCCAGCATCACTTACGTAAGACCCCGGTGATGGAGTAGCGTGGAAACGAATATGCTGCATTCTTCCGGAACCTTCTGGCCGTGACGGACCCGAGACGAGCCGAATCAAAGCTGGAGTGGGGCGTGCTGACAAAGCGTAACAATAAAAAGGACGAGAGGCGGAGAGAAGGAAAGATACAAAGTTTTTAAAGGTTCCAGGCAGCTCAAGAACTGGTGCAAATCAGTAGTCAGTAGTCAATGCAGTCAGTACACTGAAAGCAATGATAAAGCACATATTCAAATATATTAATATAAATTAATATCAATCAGTTGGATCTTAACATTATACATTTTAGCAATTATAAATTAGCATACACCAGTAATTAGCATAAACCAGCTCAGCAGTTTGGTATAAATGCATAAAAGTTGCAACAGAAGAACTAATTCTTATGACTGTCAGTTATTTCCCTGGCAAGTGTATTAGCCCATTCTAAAAATGATGCTTGCATTAGAGAAAATGTTCCACTTGTTATCAGCTGTTTTTCCAGCATTCCAAGTCAATGAATCCTGACAATTAAAATCCTCCATTTAGTCATGAATAATATTCAACCTGTGCTTTCAGTTCTAGGAAACATAATGGCAGAACCCTAAACAAAGGATGATTATGGGAAGACGGCATTAAGTAATGAAACCATTAAGGTTCTATGTGGAACCATTTGCTTCTATCCCAACTTAACTTCTTAAGTTCTTTCTTAAGAACTACAGAAGGTGATTCTATCTAGAACATGATATATATGCAGTCTAAAAAGTCTGTTTCTCAGAAGTTTGAAGAGTTCCCTTGTATTTTATGCATACTGAGATCATTATGAGATGTGGCTGGCTATTCGTTTTAGCCGAGTGGCTGGTGCTCTGTCCCTGCTTTGCCTTTCTCACTGTCCTCCTCCTGTCCTCCGCGCTTTAGCCAGTAGGGAGTCGTCATTTATTCATCGCAGAGGGCGCCGCAGAATTAGCGCTGCGGAATTAGCGCTCGTTAACCTCCGACTGTTTGCTTTATTTTATTTGACATCATTAGCCCTGCCTTCCATAAGGGAGTGCTTATAGCTCCCTCACCTAGCAACCTAGCAACCTGCATAGCCGAGCGGCAGGCGCACCACACTACACCCCCCGCCCCCCCCCCC
>JAOYMR010000027.1:15814021-15829473 GCA_025802075.1 Tenebrosternarchus preto
AGACTCGCTCTGAGAGTTGAGCGCCCGTCTGCTGCCCAGGTGCCTCCCCCAATGACGTACATCGTACATTCACCGCTGGGCACAGATGGACAGACTCGCTTCCTGTCTCCTTCCCAGCATCTCTCTCTCTCTCTCTTTCTCTCTCTCTCTCTCTCTCTCGGTTCTCTCAAGCTCTTCGCGCCGAGAGTTTTTGCGGCCTGCTCCGCGTGCCGTCAGTGCGTCGGAGCTGGCGGCCACAGCGTAACGGTGGTGACACGGGGCAGCACACACATGTAAAGAGTGCCACTTAGGGTCTGGGCTTTCACCACCTCCGTTGGCTCCGGCTCTCGGGTAGAGGTGAGAGGTGGTGTCTGGGCTCACTGCGCCCCTGGCTATTGGGTGCCATGACCAGGAGGGGCGAAGCTGAAGAGGAGCTCGTCGATGTCAGATACGTCACGGGGTCAGCGTTGGCTCGTGACCGGGAGCACCATGGCTGCCACCTGTGGCCCCTAAAACACAGCCACTTTCATCATTAATCTGCCCTTTTTCCAGTTTCACTTGCTTCTTTTTGGAAACTTTCAGCAGAAAAACGTTGGAGCAACAAAGACAGACACCTATACTGGTAAGTTTTTTTGTTGGTTTTTTTTATGTCTCTTTGTTGCTGTCTTAGTTTAGAGCCAAGTTTCTGTCTGTCCAAATCACTCAAGGTGTTTCTACGGTTGAGTCAGAAAACTGGCAAACTGATTGTGCCTAGAGAAGATGGTAAATAAATGATAGGTGTTGGTCTGACACCATCTGTCTGTGGCCATGTGCTACACGTCTTGTTGCAGGCTTTTCTGTACCACACTTTATTTCTGAGATCACGTCTCAGATTGTTTTTTTTTATTACACAGCTCCATTTTCCTCTTATCTCAACCTTATCTCAGCCTTATCTCAAACTTATCTCAGCCTTTTCTCAACCTTATCTCAGCCTTTTCTGAACAACAACAACAAACGTTTTTGCCGCATGCTGACTGTGATGTGACTGACAAAACCACAAGGGCCCAGGAGTTCAGTTTTCTTGTGTTCCTGTTTCATGGGTGAGGGATTTCTATATGCTACTGCAATTCAGTCAAACCAAAACTCACTACAAGCATACAAGCAATGTCCGATATCATTTCTATGCGCAAGTTACAGGTTCATGCAAACACACACACACACACACACACACACACGCATGCATGAGTGTATGCACACACACAGAGTCTGTCAACGTGTCGTTTGAATTATTGATGGCCGTACACTGCTAAAAATGCACCCACAACCTTTTTAGCGTTCATCAAAAGGCCAATTAGGCGGGCTGCTCAAAGGCATTAACAGGTGCACAGGGGAGCAGCCTGCAAGGCGACCTGCCACTGGACGTGCAGGAGACGGGCTCCTTCATGTTGACGGGGGCCGCTCTAGTCCGTGGAACGTTCAGGAATAAATGCTTTGACACCTTACTGTGACGTGCAGTTCTAACACTCTCCAGGTGTTCATGACAACGTACAGTCAGCAGCATGAATGGTGTAGTGTGTAGGGGAGGAAGAGGAGAGAGAAAAGAGTGAGAGACGGGAAGAGAGAGAGAGAGAGAGAGAGAGAGAGAGATGCGAGCATGCGAGGATCGCTGCTGCAGTTCCTCCAGCTGAAATGTAGTTTTCTCCGTGCTCAGCTTCTTACCAAACTAGAAACAACCTGTTTAAACAGCATCACGCCCCACGCTAGCTGATCTAGGAACATTATCCCACATCGTGTATGAGGCAAAAGCTGATCCGTGTCCAGCCACCTAGACTCTGCGGTGATGCTTTTCTAAAGATCCCGGTTTTTATAAGCCTAATCAAGAAAGGCAGTTTACTGAAATTTACTAAACCACATTCCATGTCCAGGGTAAACTTTGCAGCTAAACAGTCATTAGTTCATTTTGCATAAACTCCTGCTTCATCCGATGGCGTTTGGAATGTCTCAGGGTAAAGCCACCTACCTTTTTAATTCCCAGTTGGCGCAGGCTTTAAGAGAGAGCTATAATTATCCTGCATGAGTTCTCTTTAGCTTGACAGCGGTCAACAGATATTTACAGTATTTATAAGTGCTCTGGAAATGCTGCAGTAGTCATTTTCTGATTTGAACAGATGCATATGGGTTATTTACATTTAAAGTAGTGAGATGAGAGGTGTATTCTTGCCCCCAACAAATAAAAACAAGCAAAAAAACAAACCATAAAAACTACATCCTATGCTTTAAGCTGTAATGAAAACACTGCTCTTGACATAGGTTTTGACCTTTGTGATAAAATGTAGAAGAGATTGTTATTCTTTCTCTGCCTCTCCAGGGAGGGAGATCCCAAAACAAGAACATCACAACACACCAATCCTGCAAGCAAAAGCACTCAGCACAGGCATGAAGGTAAGACACCAGATTTAAAAGCAAACAGAAAGCATTACGTGGCGTTTCGGTTCAAAACTGACGCTCTCTGCACCAAAACGGGTCTCTTAGCATCACCGGGGTAACGGATTTGTGGCTCATGTGGTCAGTCGCTTTGCTAGGTGAGTTGAGAATGTTGTCATGGAGAGTTCAGGACTTCTTTCGAACTGGCTGAGATGCCAGTGACTTTGAGCATTAAAAAACTGTAAACAAAATCATCACGGTGACGAAGAGCAAGCGGCTCATTCCTGTCAGAGCCATGCATCCATTCATTGAGAACCTGCTGAACACTTCACAGTTTGGTGAGCATCACACGTAACAACACAACCAATTTTGAATTAAAACTGACTCCCACACCGGCGCCAGCCTTGGAGATCCAGAACTTTCAGATTTTTGCAAACTGAGGATAAGCACTTGGTGTGAATTTAAATGGATTGACTCAAATAATCTTACGCCTTGATAATTAATTTCAGGCTTCTACTACCCTAGGCACTGAAGTGACAATAAATGAATTTAGCCAGCTGGCATGGTAACCTGCTGATACTACCATTATGACTTACCTTTTGATGGATATCAGTTCATTGCTGGCACCTACAGCAAGAAAATTTTTCGGCAGCCGAATGACTTTCCCCTCAGGGAGAATAGTTGCTGGTTGTTGTTGTTCTGGTCTTAAGGTACTTTGGTCTTTCTTGTTTTCTTGGATATAGCAAGCAGGGTTTCAGTTGTTGGTCTGTGTCAGTAGAAAGTCTTAGTTAATCTCAAGGGGTGATGAGTCGATCAGTGTTTCATGGTCTTTGTAGCACATTTCTGGCACACACTTCAAGTCTTCGAAAGCTTTTTTAAACACACTTAACTCATGCTCATAGCCTTTTGAGTCTCAGAAAAGTCTTATTAATCTTGCCAATATTCATATTTGCATGTAAACGATCCAAAATGTATCTTCACATGAGATCTAATGAGTCTAATAAATAATTTATTAAATCACTAGGTAATCCTGACAACATACAAGAAGATGGGATAAAAGATATATTTTATTATAGGTGAAACAAAACCACAGCATTTACTGCAGAAAATGTCAGGCTGTTCATTGATTTCCTGACATTTGGATTAGCCCAAAAGGAAGAGAGATATGCATGATGAGAATTTCTCTGTAGGTTCTTCTGTGGTGCATGCTGGGGCATTAATGAGCCAGTGAGCTAGCTCGACTGAAGATTCGCAGAAATTGGCAACCCTCAGCCCAAAGTAGGCGGGGCTAAGGTTTTGCCGCCAACTCGCATTGAGTGCGTGTGTTATGAAGGGAGGGGGTTTAGTTGGCGTTTGCGTAGCTGGTATTACCATAATCCGCACGTAAGACGCGTGACTGATTTCTTCCACTCTGTTACCATTACTGCAGTTCTACAGCTGTTAAGAGTAGACCAGACCTGAAGACTTGAAGATTTTAACTGCGGAAACTGAAAGCCGATGTGGACAAAATTCCTATTTCCAGCAGACCTCTGCTCTTTCAAATGTAACAATATAATTCCATCATAATTTTGCTCACTCTCACCTTCAATTACTTTCTAATGATCCATATCCATTTTCCAATTTGTTTTCAGTACTACTAAATTATCCAGTAGTACAGAACCACTTAATACTTTCCCCTCTCCTTTTATTTGGCAGTTGCTATTATTTCTCTTCACCTGGTAAATCACAGTAGAGAGAGTGTCATCAACAGCTATATAGAAGCACACTCCAGAGATAAGGAACCCCCCTTAGCACACCCCTCCCCCTCCCCCTCTTGTTGCTATCGGAGACCACATCCATGTTCCCAGTGGGCTAAATGGTGTCTGTTTTCACATGGATACGCACCAGGGTCTCGAGAGATCTTGTCATTCAGATTGGCCAGGCTTCAGCACCGGGGCTCTCCTCAAGCCTTCATCGGTCGTGGACCAGGTTTCGGGCCACACAGGAGACCTTTCAAATCCCAAATCATGGCCCAATCTCGGAAACTTCAAAGGACTGCAAGCACCATGTGGCCCAGGTCAACGGTCCTGGCAAGGATACGCTGCCGGTTTCAGACAACTCCTGATGGACAAGTTTGACTGGCCTGCTTTGGGTTCTTATTTTTTCACTCAGAGGTTTTTCACGGGCAGAAAGTCTCAAGGGATTTTGGGAAAACTGCATTCTTCTGCCGATTAAAAACAGTGGGAACGCCGGAGGAAAGGAGCAGCAAAAAGGGGCCGGCGGGGCTCAAAAAGAACGGAGTCCTCCACAGCCGGAACGTTCCGTGCCTGTGACGTCCAGCCATCTCGGTTCGGACTAAAGCTCCACGGAGCCAGGTGAGATCGATGGAGAGTGGGGGAGCGGTTGAGAGAGGGGAGGGTAGAGAGTCAGAGCTTGTGTGAATGAGGGTGGGGAAGAAAAAGTGTGTGTATGTGTGTGGGGGGTGGAGGGGGGGTGTCGCGTTAGGATTGCCAGTGACTCGCACGAGTGTGTCGAGCGTCTTTGCATCCAGCAGGCTGGGGGGAGGAGGGGTGGAAATTCACCCGGCGAGGCTACACACACGTGTGCGCGCGCACACACACGAGGACAGTTTCCAGAGCTCTCGGCAGAAAGACTCACTTGCTCTCTCTCTCTCTTTCGTTCTACATTTCCTTCTCTCTCTCTCTCTCTCTCTCTCTCTCTCTCTCTCTCTCTCTCTCTCTCTCTCTCACTCACTCTGTGGCACATGCAACAGGGTGCGGGAATCAAGCCCGTTCTCTCTGTTGCCTCTTTTCTTCCCAAAGAGGAGAAGAGCGAGGAGAAAAAGAAGAAACTGGAGGGCGATGCCCTAAACCCCTGCAAACACTGGCACGGAAACCCCCGGTGGTCAAGCCCTAGCTGTTTTTTTCACGGCTCCTCAGGCGAGGGGGGGTGGTTCGTGTTCCGTTCACCTAAGGGCCAGGAACCGTCCACGAGATCATGACCAAACGCAAGTGGGAAGGGAGGCGCGAGGCCTTCAGGGTGAGTTCCACCCGCGAGGAGGCGCAGGCGCCCGGCCGCCCCACCACCAGGGGGCGCTTCTCTGAGTCCTGGAAGAGGCTCAGCTCCAGACAGGGGTCCACCAAGAGGTCTGGCCTGGCTTCGCAGCAAGCGGTAAGAACCGGAGCAGCATCTGTCTGTGGCTGGCGAGGGCGGCCCCGCCCATGGGTGGGTGTGGTCCAGGGGCGTGGCGGGAGGAGGGATTGCGGTCACACACTGAGAAAGGGTGAAGGGAAGGGGTGCAGGAAAGGATTAGGCAAGACCAGTCCCGATTATGGTACTGGAAAAAAAATAAAGGTTTGGCATCTGGCACTCTCAGGACTGGCAATTGATAGTGCATTTAATAATGACAATAGATTTTGTCCAGGATAATGCTGTTATTGGCTATGTGATAATAAACAGACATTTAAATGCTGATGTGCCAAGAGAGAGTAATGAGGGATGGCAGACAATGAGCCACAACGTGTCATTAATCCAGGGAGATGTTGCCTAGATTTGAAGAGTTGTTACCTTCTGTTTTTGAAGGAGCTCTTTTGAGCGACCATGACCATCCATGTGTGTTTGTTGGGTACATGTTCAGTTTAACCTCTGTATTGTCAAAGTTTCCCTCTCAGGACAATGTAAGGCATGTGGTGGGGTAGACATTTCTCTTGGTGGCTTCAGAGTTCCTTCAGAGTTCTTCTAGAAAAGTTTGACTTGCCCTTTTTAAAAATCCCTCACCAAAAAGTCAGTTTTACATATTGAAATGTTATTCCAAATGTTCCTCTCAAACACGCCCCCCCCCTTTGGATGTCTGATCATGGATTAGGATTGGGTAAGGAACGTTTGCGCTCCATCTCCGTTGTGATGGAGCATCGGTGAATACTCTGTAGTGGTGCACATGCCCCAGACCATCTGTCTCATGCCAGAACCTTCTGCTGTACTCTTCCCTCAAGCTCTCCCAAGCCCTGCTGCTCTGATCCATTTCCACGGCTTCCTACTGGACCTCCCGAAGCCATTCCCAATTCTAGCACTTTTTCACTCTGGGGATCTTAGCTGATGTAAGCACTCGTTAATTATTATAGCAAATGTACAATACTTTCATTTGTTTAGGATATTCTCTGGTAATGTGCTTGTTCTAGGCTGGGCATGACCTCATAGAAATTGGCTAAGGTAAAAAGACAATACTTTCAAATTGTTTATAAATTCTTACAGATTTAATATTAAGACATGATTCTTCAGGGACAGCATGTCATTAACATTTGACTGGACAGTTCATCTCAGTTCTCAGCTTCTCATTCATCTGCTCATTAATAAAGAAATACACTGCAAATTTAATAAATACATTTTCATACAAAATTGCACTAAATGCACACTAAAGAGAAACGACAGTGTTGAACAAGGAAGTCTAACCGCCAAAGGATCAACTGTATTTTTTTTGTGTTGTTCCTGTTTATAAAGGAATTCCAGATGCATAGGAGCTGGAAACGAATTCATCACGCACACAGCCACTCTATAAAAGCCGCATTAGAAAGAACAAGAGGGTCTCTGTAGGTGGATGTGAGATTGCGTTGCTATAGTAACAACTCCACTTGGATGTTTTGTATGGAACGCGGTCCTGATACCTCTCCGTGCGCTCAGCTCGTGGGCTAACAAGATCAGCTCGTGGGCTAACAAGCTCACCAGGATGAGGTTCTGCTGGGGTTCCTTGTAGAGTCCCGTGGGAAACAAATGTGCTATGGAAAAGTGGCACACTGTCTCTGGACTCAACTTTTGCAGTAACTAGCATGAGTTACCTAGAACCTTAGAGCAGCTTAGGTTAAAGTTGGTGATATTTTTTGAAATCACTTCACTTCAAACTACGAAGTAAGAATGAAGTGGTTTACACACATTAGTATCAATGCTCTAGGTAGTGTGATGTCAGCCATCACTTTATGCAAAAAAATGCAAATAAAGTAGAAAAGAAGCAAGTGAAAGTGCTTGAGACTGGGTTGGAATGGGACGATCTCCCCAGTGTGTTCTATTCTATTCAGTGTGTTCTAGAATGTGTTCTAGAATGTTCTATTCACTAGGTTTCTGACTTCATAGACTTCGTAGAGTGTAGATGCCTCCCCCTCCCAAAAAAGGGCATGAGAAGGAAAGCATAAGGGTTTTGGGGGAACTGGTTCTAGTGGCCTTTTGTTCAGAGTGACGTCCATGGAGAAAGTGTGATTTCATGCTTAGTAGACTGAAAACAAGGTAGGGAACACCAATGTAAACGTCAAGATCTTACAGCATACCAACACAGCTATGCTCAAACAGGTAGTGCTAGTATAGAGAAGCAGATAAAGTGTGTGTGCGCGTGTGTGTGTGTGTGTGTGTGTATGTGTGTAAGTGTGTGTGAGTGAGCATGCTCATTACTCCTCTAAGGAATGAGGAGTGTGTGTGTGTGTGTGTGTGTGTGTGTACATACGTGCATGAATAACAACCTTAGCAACTGTAGCTTGGAAACTGAGTTTGCTATCTACCCATTGTTTCTACAGCATTGTACCGTGGGATGGTGTTTATAGCAAAGATGTGAACTTTGTTAAAGTTAGTTATCTGCTGAAGCATCCTTGATCTAAATTCAGCTGCATTTCCCCAAGAATTAATGATAATTCTGTAGATGGAATATTCAGAATAATACATTATAAATACATTGTAATGCATTATAAGCATTTTATTAGCCATATTATTCATCTTGTTAGGTGCTGTCTTGTTCTTTACCCTATTTTAAAGGGCTCCGAGACAATGGTAGTTATTACAACAATCAGTGTTTATCTTTTAACTACAGCCTCTGACCATAGAGCGTTTGAAAATTCTCAGTGCAGTCCCAGAATTTCATGAATCAGAAATGTTAGAACCGACTTCCCTCAGATAATATCAGATAATTCTGTCATAAGCACATCCCTGGGTGAAGTCAGGTGGATTTTACCCCCGATGAAGTTCAAATGTTTGGAAATAAGATTAAACAAATTCCAGAGGGCCCTTGCATTAGCACGCCACTCTTCATCTTTCACCTTTTATAATGTGTGTTGAATTCTTCCCATTCTTGTCCGTCTCCGTCTTTTCCCTGCTGGTCACGACTATATTCCTAAACGCAGGGGGGGGGGGGGGGTGACACAATTTGGAGCTCTCTTTGGGATGAAGTAGTCTTTAAGCAGTGCTCGGACTCTCAAACTGGAGAGCAGATTAATTCGGAATAGCTGCAAGTATTTTTCCAGGCAGGAGAGAAGTTGTGTGTGTGTGTGTTTGTGTGTGTGTGTGTGTGGGGCAGGGGGGATACCGAAGGGTTTGCAGAAATATTTTTCCTGCTACCAAGGGGCATTAAGCCGGGTAGATGTGGTTTACTTCTGGTTGTCATGACGACCACCAGAGCTACTACACAGCACGATGTTTTAAAATCACTTGCGTTCAGTCCCGAAGAGGCAAATATCTTGTCACTAAATGCTATAAGAGATAGCAAGACACTGTTCTGTACTACAGTGAAAGTTTCAGGCTGTTGGTTTTCTGTAGCTGTTGTAGCTACTGTTCTGTTCCTTCAAATAAGCCATTTTAATCCAAAGCCTTTTTTGACGGTGAAATTGCCTAACATAACTGTGCTGGGTGAGGTGTGATCGCACGTGATAACCTGGGACTATACTGGTACATCAAGTCAAATCAAATTCATTTACATAGAGCTTTCTACAACAGCCATTGTCACCAAGCAATGACTTTCGGTTACTTTGTTGTCTGCAGATCAGTTCTAGAAGATTCCACCCTGGCAGTACATCACGTGAGCTCACATAATTAGTTTTTTCTAGGTGGGGCCACAATTCCTGTTCACGGGACAAGTAAATGTCTTTCATAGGGCTTCATAATTGATAATAATAATATTTTACTATTCATTAAAGGAAGTAACAGGCATGACAAGCTATAAGCAAAAAATACCCTTTTGATATTTTGAACTACATCTTATTAGAGACACAGGTTTAACAAACCCCATGACTCTATTTTAAATGTATCTAAACGTTAACATATACCATATATATCATATTAGTATGTAAATAAGTAAATGATTGTAGATAATTACGGTGAAAGGTTCGAAACTAATCAACCTTTATCACTAATGATTGAGACTCCCAGGTCAGGCTGAGTAATCCCAAGGTGATATGGGTGATTCCAATGCTAGATAATTTAAAGAAAAACTGTTTTCCCCTCACGTTATTGAATTTAGATTTTACACTGTTCACTTCCTCAGTCCTCAGTCCATACAGCTTCAAAAATATCCGTTATAAAATCACTTTCACGAGAACAAACTAATTTACATATCTCCGCCTATTCAGCCTACAGCAGTTTAGACCCACCCACTTTCATTGCAGAAAAAATTTAAGATGTGGGCCGTTTAAATGCTGCAGAACAATTTATTTACCAAACTAGCTATTTCTGTAACATAGTATAGTTTAATGTGGTACCATCGGGTCAAAAAGTGTTCCGTCAATGAGTTAATGGTTGTTTATCATGCTTAACATTACGAATCTGCTCAGCGATTAATATTTGGACACCTGTAAAGCGACACTGATCACCTCGGTTACGCTGTTATTTAATGAACATCCAAGGTAAAGGCAGGAGTGAAAGTACAGTAGTTTGAATTTCTTGCCTGTACTCCATTCTATATCACTTTATTGCTTTATATCTCCCTTCAGCCACTCTTTTAAAAATACCCTACTTTTCTATATTTTAGTAGGTCTGCATGTTATATATAAAAAATAAATTAGAAACATTTAACTTGTATTGAAAAATTTTACTGCGAGACTCATCATTTACAGTAATGGGCTTTAAGTCAGATCAATCATCATCTGACAGAAAACACCTGAGCGGCGCTCTGTGATGCCGGAATAATCACACAATATCACGTAAGAGCTACACATTTTTATTTAGGAGATTTTTCGCACCAGACGCCCTGCCAAAATCCGATAGACCGCAAATAAATGAGCTGTCCGCAGCAGGCGTGTGCAGCACAGATCAAAATCGCTGCAGGACTATTTCGGGTTGATTTAAGCGTTAGATCAGGAGAATAGCGCTAGTTTCAAATGACATATTGTTGGTAGATGTGTTTTACTTAAACAGACTTATTTTGTTGATTTTGGCCAGTAGAAACCATCTTCTCTTACCACTACTCTTACCGTCTTATAACGGTGCGTACATGGGCGCACCGGTTACTTTCACCCCTGGGTAAATGACAGACTGACCTGAGGACAGTCCCTCATAGGCGTTCTTTTCTTAAAATGTCTATTACTGGCCTTTTGCTCCTGTTTTTCATGTTTTCTCTACTGGCAGCTGTTTAACAAAAAAAAACTTTATTTTATAGGTAAGTTAACATGTAGCGTATCGTCATTAACTCATATGCAATAAGTCATGGCAGGTTCAAATAATAAAATGATTACTGATGAGATTTTATTTAAATGACATGGGTTTCCCATGCGCTCCATGACACAAAGATAAATCTAAAAGTTTTCTAAAAATATCTCTACCACACCCTGCGATAAATGCTTTAAAACGTAAATAAAAAAACTTGAAGCGCTCTGAATTGAAAACTACAGCTTGCCGACAGGTTTATGTTTTAAGACTATAAAAATGGATAATTTGACTATGCTAACATGGAGCAAATTAAACACCAGCACCAGTGTTTTTAGCATCAAGTCAAGCTGGTTCTTAGGTGCCTTTCCTTAATTAGCTTGCTAAGTCAGCATCTGTTGTTCAAACTGACTTGAACTAAGTAGATCAGTGATATTTTGTCAATTCTGCTAATCTAAATCCATCGATTTGTCAACATCGACGCGCCCAGAGGACGCTGGTACAGTGCGGAGTTAACCGCTTTGGCGGGAACTTCTCTGCTCATCAGTTTCTAACCACGGGTGCCTTCTGCACAAACAGCACCCCCCCTTCCCTCCACACACACACACACACACACACACACACTCACACACAGCCGTAGCTGCAGCTGCAATAACAGGTGCGAATTGAAGAAGCGCTCGCCGCTGCGGAGGTACCTGAGCTTAGGCGAGGGAGAATCTGTGACAGCTAAGCCGTTCCACGGGGACCTCGGCCACGTGCGTGCAGGTCTAATGAACACACAGTCCTGCCGGCACGCAGCTGGTAAGAGCCTTGTCTCATAACCCGGCGCCCAGCTTCAGAGTCGGGCATTTCAGAGATTCATCATGCATATGTAGTGAATCGCATGCACGCACACACTCACACACACACACACAAACACACACGCACTTTAAACACATGTAGTCTCCAGGTTTGTTAAATCACTACTCAGTGGATTGTTGTTTGAGGACTGCTGGCAAACAAAACAGAGGAAAAGGGATTGGCACCTGTTCTGCATGACACATATTTATATATTTAAAATAACCACCCAAACCCAGCGCCAAATTGCATAAAACGTTATTTGTCGTCCAGGATAAAATCATTTTTATGTAATTTATTGTGGCAGTGTATTTGATTGCATGTGTCTGAACTAATGCAAGTCAAGTCACAAATCATTAGCTCGTACGGTCATATCAGTAAATGGCATGAATAACTGAAGTTAGTTAGCGTATTTGCTTTTACTGCACACAATTCCAGACATCTTAATACACATTTGCGGTGATTAAGTAAAGGGCTTTTGTTCTTCCAACCTGATGAGACTTTGATCTTGTCAATTATGCCACAGGAATGAATAATGCTTTCTACCCTAGCAGGTTATTCCCTTGCTAATGAGTCCACTTACAGCAGACCAATTTGTCTTTTAGACACCGATTTACGGAAAGATAACTTGAAATAAATGTTTGGAAAAGCAAACAAACAAACAAACAAACCAAAAACTAAAACAGACGTAGGGCAGAATACGTCTGCAGTAGAGATGCAGTATAATAATATATTAATATAATAATATACTAACAGTATAACAATATAATAACAGATAATATAAAATAGTATAATATAATAATACATTATCAGATCATGTAAAACATAAACATAAATAACAACATAAAGTAGATGTTTTGTGTTAGGAATACATGTATTTTTCATAATATGAAATAATTTATTATTATATTGCAGTTCTTCCTTCCTCTGTGAATCGATTTGGCTGATCCCAAAGGGGGATGAATTGATTCAGTGATCCCAAAGGGGGTTGAATCGATTTGTTGATCCCAAAGGGGAAGTGATTCACTGATTATGAAAATTGTCATCTGTTGCAGCTCTGGGTGGGCGGGAGCTCCTGACCGAGGTCACGGCACCATTTCAGCTTTTTCCCCTGCCCTGCTCCATCCGATCAATAAGGGCTGAGCAATTATGTGAAGAGTTAAAACAGGTGTGTAAGAGCACGGAAAGCATTAAAATGGAGAATCACAGGGACACTCTGGGACTGGAAAAAAAAAAAAACCCACCCATAGCTTAATGGTGGTGATGTGATGAAAATTGATCAATTATGTCATCTCCTTTGGAACACAGAGTCCATCACAGCCACAGTTCTAGTACAGGCAATTTCTAACAGTCTGTACGGATTACATTTCAGTTTATATGGATATTGTTCCTTCTCAAATGAAACATTGGTTTTGGCTGTGTTTATTAATAGGTATCTATACTTTAAGCAGTGGAACGTTATTTAGTCAGAGTTGTTTGTGTTCTGTATTATCTGATCATTTTTGGTGTACATAGTAAAGAAAAGCATCTTTTGTGTTCTTGGTCCCTTATTTTGGGGATGAAACCCATTCATGTCATCCAACTCTTATTTCCTGTTATTTGTAAAATTAACGAGCCTCTAGTGCTTAGGCATTATTAAGGAAAACTCTGAACATCCTCACTGTGATACGTTTGCATAGTATCAAAGAGGTCATTAGTGAGCAGCTGTGATTACATGGTGAAGGAGAATAAACATTTGAAGCAATGGTGTAGTGGTATCTTGGGGGCATGTATTTGCACATTATACTGGGAACAAGCACCCTTAGCTTTGCTAAATGCCCTTCATGCATTTCCGTGTAAATGTGTTCATTGACATTTATGGCATTTTGACATATTTATCCAAAGACAATTGTAACTGAATACACAATCTTGAGCAGTTGAGGGTTAAGGGCTTTGCTCAGGGGCCCAACAGTGGCAACTTGGCAGAGGTGGGGTTTGAACTGGCAACCTTCTGATTACTAATAGTTTAAATGCTCATGATTTAAACTATGCTCGTGATTTAAACTATGCTCATGATTTAAACTATGCTCATGAGTTAAACGCTTGTCCAAAGACGACATGCTTGTGGTCACATTATTAAGAAAATGTTAATTTGATCTTGCCAGGTGGCAGAGCTCACCAATTACTGGTTTATACCAATTGGGCAGGTGTATGTTTACGTTCCCCTGTCTTGCTTGGTGGAGTTGTTTGCGCTGTTTATCGGCAACTGAAGAGTGTTGGGATTATTCATCCAGCAAAGGTGCAGTGGAGTAATATCAAGCGTGGAATCCTGTGTGCATTTGCATGAAGTGTTCCATTCTTCGCAGACTCTGAGACTGTACTCTCTCAGAGCTCTGGATATTACACGACCGGCACGTAACGGGGGACGGCGCGTCTCTCCGAGCCTGAGCTTCAAAGCGCCATTCATTGACGTCGCGGGATGAGAACGAGCGTGGAGGGTATCCGTGGAAACTGAGTGAGACGAGCAGATGTCCCTGCAGTTGCTGGCTGTTCCTGGGGGAAACACCAGTGACACATTCTCTTCCCCACGTTCTTTTGACCCCCCCCCACTCATGCGAACAAAGATGCCCTGCACCACAATCTTTCATGCGTTCCTCTTTAGCTGCTAACTTAGTACCTTCTCTACACTTTCTCTTCCTGTTTACTTTCACCTATTTCCTGGTGTCTTTTGAGTTACTCTCTTTTTTTATGGTATGTTCTCTTATTTACACACATGCTTTTTTTGTTCTTCATCTCTCTCTCTCTCGTATCTCTCTCTCTCTGTATTTCTCTCTCTCTCTCCCTTTTTTTTTTTACATCAACTGACATCGTTCCTGCCTCCTGATCTTTCTTCATCTTCCTGAGGTTTTTCTGCCTTCAAAAACTCTAAAGTTTCATGCATTTGATCATTTTTCTTAGCATGATCTTGGGTCGTCGTACACACAATGCCGGACTGGTTTATACCCTGTTCTCCTGTAATGAGATGGGTCCCATCGAGCACTCACAGAATCCGCAAGCCTCGTGCTGATTGGCTGCTCACTATCCGGAGACTCCATGAGCTGGACGAGCAGTGATTCTGGACCATTTGGAGAGGGTCTTTGAATCGAGTCACCCAGCATGTTGCACTATTCAGACTTTAAGATTAAGAGGTTTTATGCAGGCTCCTAATCAGCCACCAGGACAGCGTTGCTTCTGTCGACAACGAAACCTGATTAGTTCAGCTCCTCTCTGCTCGTTTGCTCTCCAAGTGTTTTTCATTTGACGGCTGGATGCAGAGAGATGCTTTTAATTGGCCGTGCAAGTAAAAAAATCCAGAGCATTTCTCATCATGTTTCTTCATGACACCGTGTGTGTGTGTGTGTGTATGTTTGTATGTGTGTTTGTGCGTGTCAGTGACATTGTTGAAACAGAAGTTCAATTAACTGGGTTACAGAAACGCTTCTTTTCCAAACCCACTTCAGCTGTGAATACTGAACCACAGGATAAGTCCGAATGGCCTGGTGGGCATCGCCTCTGGAGGACATGTGAACGAACGCAGGGCTGATTCCTTCACAGGCGGCTGGGTGACCTTTTCCTTTGCACGTTTATCCAAAGTGTGACAAGATGAGAATGGGCTTTAATGAACCCACGGTGCTGAACGAGGGCCTTTATGGCAACATCATTAAGACAGGCATTGTGTAAACATTTACCTGAGTAAACATTTTTTTTTACCTTTTTTACACTAGGTGTTAAATTGTGTGTGTGTGTGGGGGGGGGAGGGGGGTTAGTGACCATTATGTAACCCGTTCTGACCACGGCTGTAAAGTAAGTGCACAACTAAAGTCACGAAAAGTCACCAAGCGTTG
>JAOYMR010000027.1:15862105-15881003 GCA_025802075.1 Tenebrosternarchus preto
TGTTGAGGACTATGATGGCATGAGGGAACTGTTGCATAGGACCTTCTAGACCAATCACCCACTGCTTTATAAAAAACAATTATAGAAACCTCAACCAGTGGTGTCTCAATATCAAAAACAGCATAGAAACAGATGAACCCAATGTGCCATTCTCTTATTTATATTTTGATTAATAATTTGGATTTTGTTCCCATTTCTTCCCAGTTTATTTTTGTAAACTCTGAATACAAATTAATGAAATCTTTCATGGCCTTTTTTCAAAATGGTATTTTGTGACTGGTCCACCTTTTTTGACAGACCTTGGAAAAATAAATGTTTTAGTAAAGTGTCTTAAAAGATTGGGGTGTTACATTTATACTGTGGCCTATTCTCTAAGCATCAGGCCTAATGCCTTTACACTGTGTACAGCCACTCTGCTTGGGCAAATACCAGGGTTAGTCTTGCTTGCATGGGATCTTTCATGCAGGATCATGGTCTGGTTTATACACACAATATTATGCAGGTGTTTGCACTTTTATCAGTCACTACATTAGCATGCAAATCAACTCAAGTGCAGTCACTGCAGGACAGTTTGAAAATAAGTTCAATCAGATGTCCTGAGTTCAAATGTCTTGAGTTCAGTCTTTTTGAACCTTTTGAAGCTGCTGTAAATCAAGCCGCGGGGGGGTCTCTCCCTCCACTCCTGGTCACCACGGTGACGTGTCCCGCTTGCATGAGCCGCGTGTCTCATCTCTTCGGCGTGCAGGTGGGCTCCCTGGAGCAGGCCATGCTCGATGCCCTCGTGCTGGACCGCGTGGACTTCGTCAAGCTGCTGATCGAGAACGGCGTGAGCATGCACCGCTTCCTCACATTGTCCCGGCTGGAGGAGCTCTACAACACGGTAACGCCCCCCCCCCAAACGGCCACGCCCACCCCCTCGCCTGCGAAGCAGCGCACACGCCAGACCCATTCGTTATATCCAGCTTGTTTTCATCGGCTCAGTAAAGCCCCTTGGCTCTGCACGAAGCAGCTCTATCTGTGTTACACAGTGGAATTTCCTGCATAACGTGACAAGCATGTGTTTACCAGCCAGCGGTTTGTTGCCTTTTGTTGAAGGGATTCTCTGTGTGTTTAGACTTTAAGGGCAGGACTTCCTAAACAAATACTAATTCATTCATCCTCTCTCTTGGGGAAATGGTTCGTGTGTTTGTTTTGACTGTAACAGAGACATGGACCATCCAACACTCTGTATCACCTCGTCAGAGATGTGAAAAAGGTACGACCACGTGCAAGTAGCATACGTGAACATATGTGAATGTATGAGAAAGAGAGTGTGTGTCTGCATGTGAATGCTTGTGTGTGTGTGTGCGCGTGTGTGTGTGTGTGATGGAACCACACAGATCAGCTTTTCATTACACATTTAGGGAAGTCCTTCACCCTGCAGACAGCTTGCCAGCTCCCGTTCCCTGCTTGAAGGGTAGTGTCACCCAATTAAACGCCTCCTCCTTCTGCACAGGAGCTCTTTCTCCACTCTGGGTTGGTTTTTCGGCAGAGGAGGAGTCCGTTGTTCTCTCCTCTCTGACTTCTGGCTTCTCGAAGCGCAGGAGAATGATTTCACTGTCCTAATTAGACTACTTACTCATCGCCAAGACTTTTAAAAACTTTCCTCTTAATTCCTGTAGTTGCTAGTTTGATAGACATTTATAATTTTTGCCCTGATTTACTCTTGGATTGGAATGTACAATGTGGAAGAGTGGGTGAGATCCTGACATCAGCTGCACACACTGATCTCCCTGCTAATTTGACTCTGGGAAAAATGACAGTAAATGTTACAAGATTTTACAGTAAAATGTATCTAGCATTATTATGTTCTGCTGTTTATATGGGATTTAGGATAACATTACATGAAAGAGACTGGAGTATGATTATATTTACAGTTACCAGTTGTTTTGTTACACAGTTTAAACTTACACAGTTTACACCTGCACTCTGAAGAATGTTATTAGTACAACTTTCAAATATGCCTTTCATCTATGTGCAGCATACTGATTATCATCATCAGTTTCACTGTTCATCATCATCTGTTACACTGTTCATCATCATCTGTTACACTATTCATCATCATCTGTTACACTGTTCATCTTAAGTTACACTGTTCATCATCATCAGTTACAGTCTGTTCATCATCATAATCAGTTACAAACTCATCATCAGTTACATACTCTTCATCATCATCTGCAGACTGTTCGTCATCAGTTACAGACTGTTCATCATCACCATCAGTTACAGACTGTTTATCAGTTACAGACTGTTCATCACCATCATCTTCATCATCAGTTACAGACTGTTCATTATCATCATCTCAGTTACAGACTGTTCATCATCATCAGTTAAAGATCTTCATTATCATACTGCCATACGCAGTTTGTCAGTCACCCATTACTCTGTTCATCACTTGCCTTCAGATCATGTGGGTAACAGACCATTATCAGCTCGGCATTGACGTAACATGGTAAAGCTATGGGGGCACGAGGGCATGAGACAGTGTTGCTGGAGTCACTGCTGGTTCAGAGTGGACCGCCGTAGAAATTTTAACAATGTCAATGGAAATTTGAACAATGCCAATAGAAATCTGAATAACCATCAGTAGAAAGTCGAGTCAAATTTATTTATATAGCACTTTTTACAACAAAAGTTGTCACGAAGCAGCCTTACAAATGCATGGGTCCAAGTCCCTAATGATCAAGCCTGGGGAGACAGTGGCAAGGAAAAACTCCCTTGGAGAGGATTAGGAAGAAACCTTGGGAGGACCAAGACTCAAAAGGGAACCCATCCTCCACTGGGCGGCACAGCTAGTAACGTGAACAGTGTCAACAGAAATGAGAACGTAGGCATCTTCTGTTTATGATGATTGTCCTTCATACAGATCTACCTCTCTCTCCTTCAACGGTCACATTCATCTTTTCTTCTTCCATTCTTTCTCTCCTCTCCATACTTCCTCCATTCCGTACTTCCATGCACAACGAGAACAGCATCCTGTTTGGCCTTGTGGGCCCCAGAGGCCAAGTTTACCAGGGCCACGACAACAGTCTCATACAAAATGGCCACCGTAATCGTTTTCAGCATGTTGGTCTAACATCACTGTGGCTGCCTGCTTCGTCTTTAGCAGTGCCTGTCGCCTCTGCTCAGGCTAATAAACTAATAAACTACCTACTGTGTGAATCTTTAGTGTGGTGTTTGGTCTGGTGTTCGGTGCTATTTTCATTTTTCTGCTTCTAGTTAGTTGTTTTATTAGTGTGGTTTTTGTGCCTTTAGCAATACAGGTGTCTGTATTGTAGCTGGGAGATTGTCTTTTATCAGAGCATTTGTGTATTAGAAGTTATTTGTGTTCTAGTTTATTTGTGTGTGTGTGTGTGTGTATGGTGGGTATCTTTGTATTGTTGAGGTGTTCATTTGTGTTAGTGGGGTGTTTACACACTGACCTTGTGTGTTCTTTCCAAGCAAGAATATCCAGGGTTGAGTTGGATCTACCTCAAGGTGAATCAGCCAACTTCAACTTCAGCTTATCTTCATAGTCCTTTTAGCAACACTTCTGTGTGTGTGTGGGTGGGTGTGTGTGTGTGAGTGAGGGAGGGAGGGAGTGTTTGGGTGACATGAATGTACGAATCATGTCTCGTTTCCTACTTCTTATCCAACTCCAGTCTCGTCATGAGTAATGTCTTCATGCCCAGGGTAACCTTCCGCCTGACTACCGGATCAGTCTGATTGACATCGGATTGGTCATCGAGTACCTGATGGGCGGAGCTTATCGATGCAACTACACACGCAAGAGATTTAGAACTCTCTACCACAATCTCTTTGGCCCTAAGAGGGTAAGTGTTTTTTTTTCTTCATGCAAATGGAACACGCTAAACACTTTAATCCTGAGTGGCATTGAGTTGTTTTTGCATTGCCTGTGTGTTTTGTAGCCACACGCATTTGATCTTATGATCTCAGTCCACTGAAATGAGTCACACAAGTTGGTTTCTATTAACATTTAACGCAGCCAATCAGTATTTTCAGTCTATTTTGCGAGCTCACGGAAGCTCCACCCTTGCCCCATCCCTTCACCCCCACCCACGACTATACCTGTTCTCCCAGCAGACCCACGACAAAGAAGCAGGCTAGGGAAGGGTGCCGTCGCAGATCGGAGGTCGAGCACAGAGAGAATTATCTACATTTTGCCACACAGCTTAAAAAAAATTGCCATGTCTCAAAGGTGGGAGGGCGGGAGGGGGTGGAGTTTTCCTCACAGCCACTTGTGTTGATTGGATCTGGCGTGTAAATCAGCATCAACAGATGCAATGTGAAGATCTGCTGCATGGGCCCCAAACCTCTGGGAGGAAGGAGAAGAGAGCTACAGCGAGACACCACAATGGCAGAGATCCATGGCTGCAATGCTAAGGGGCTGTTACCTGTTTGTACAGCCAGGGGTGTGTGTCTGTGTGTGTCTGTGTGTGTGCATTTACTATACGTCAAGATGGCAAGAACATTTTGTTCTTTCAGCGAGGCATGTATGTACACACACACACACACACATACACACCCAGGCATCAAACATAAACACATATGCAGGATGTAGGAATGTTAAAGGCCTAAAATAGACAGGAGACATGTAGAACAGAGCAGGGGAGCTGCTCCAGTTCTTCCTGGTTCGGCTCCCAGCGCTTACACCCGCTCATCCATTCATTATGCATACATGCCCTGCTTTTAACATAACAGATGCACCTCGACACACACACACACAAAGGCGCACGACAACGATCGCCGAGTCTGCCGTAATAGACGCCTGCAGTGTGAGAGAGAGAGAGAGAGAGAGCATGTGTATAAGTCTGAGGGGGAAAGAGCGAGAGAGCATGTGTATACATCTCAGAGAGAGAGAGAGAGAGCACGTGTTTGTGTGCTTTGTAGGACTTAAAATGGAGATGAATGCAGAGAGTGGATCTGGGTCCCTAAATGCCATTTTCTGTTGTCATTATTCACAGCCAAAGGCCCTGAAGCTGCTCGGAATGGAGGTGAGTGTGTGTGTTTCTCTGTATACCCACTCCTGATGCTGGACACGCTAGTAGCTCTGTAATAATATTTCCCGCTGTTTCGAAATGCCAGCCCACGCAAGCATATGACGAGAGATCACAGAGACGTTTGGCTCACGTTTTTACGAGAGAGGATGCAGCAATATTTACAAAACAGCTACTAAACATTCTATGCGTGTGTTTGGCTTTGTCTAATTTCTTGCCAGACCTGAAATTACTCTCTGCACCCTAGGAGACTTACCAATTGGTATTTGTATTTGTGTATTCTGAATTTTTGAACGGGGTGTCACTATGACTGAAACTGCCCCAGCTGGGTCTGCTATTGTTTCCCTCAAATTCTCTAGCTAACTGTCACTGATGATACGAAATGAGGACCAGATTTGGGCTTGAAGGTTCCTCAGAGTTCCCAGTTCCTCTGTAATATTTCCAAGGCCTTGATGAACTGAACATGTCCACGGTGCTACAGGATGACATGCCGATCCGGCGGGGACGCCAGAAGACGACGAGGAAGCGCGAGGAGGAGGTCGACATCGACCTGGATGACCCAGAAATCAACCACTTCCCTTTTCCGTTCCACGAGCTGATGGTTTGGGCCGTGCTGCTGAAGAGGCAGAAGATGGCGCTGTTCTTCTGGCAGCACGGCGAGGAAGCTATGGCCAAGGCGTTGGTGGCGTGCAAGCTGTGTAAGGCCATGGCACACGAGGCCTCGGAGAACGACATGGTGGACGACATCTCGCAGGAGCTCAACCACAACTCCAGGTGCTTGAGGGGGGGATTGAGCAGAACTGTTGTTTTTGGACTTTGGTCCCATGGACTTACATCTTGGTAACAAATATCTCTAGGCTCTGTTTGGAAACCTAAAGAGGGGTCTCTACCTTTTTTTGGTGTACCACCAACCTCCTGGTAACACCAACCTAATTTCTTGGTAACACCTATATTTATTCTTGATTTTTTAAAGGTCAGTTACTCAGTAGAAATGGCAAATGCCATAAGTTTGTCATGTCTCCGCTGTAACTCTTTGGGGAGGGTGGATTCAGAGGAGAACTGTTTCCTCTGAATTAAAGGCTTGGTGACTGGCCACACTACCTCCTTACTTTAAAAAAAATCCCTTTGAAATATATGCACAGACTAATTAATTTCTACATATTGTGTGTGTATAAACCTGTATGTGTGTGTATGTGTTTATGGCTTCTGGTTGTAATCCCCCCCCCCCACCAACTCCTGCCTCCATCAGGGAGTTCGGGCAGCTGGCCGTGGAGCTCCTGGACCAGTCGTACAAGCAGGACGAGCAGATGGCTATGAAGCTTCTCACCTACGAGCTGAAGAACTGGAGCAACGCCACGTGTTTACAGCTCGCTGTAGCGGCCAAGCACCGCGACTTCATCGCGCACACCTGCAGCCAGATGCTGCTCACCGACATGTGGATGGGACGCTTGCGCATGCGCAAGAACTCCGGCCTCAAGGTCATGCGGTGACACCGTGGGGGGGGGGGAGGCTCCTACCAACGTTTGCAACCATTAGCACCCCGCTGAGCTGAAAGCAGATCAAGTAAAACTGCGATAAAACAAGAGTGAACCATCAGCAAAGGCGTAATAGTGGTGATAAGCTCCATTCCTGGAGCTGTACTGACATTCCCCCTACAATTTTAATGGTCAAATACATGTTTTAATGGTTACATTTAACTTTCAGACAGCATCTTATCAACAAACCAGCTTGATCTTCAGTAGCTGTGTGGGGGAGGCTAGGAAGTTATGTTTAATTCATTGCTTAGCTTAGAACTCCACAAGTTTAATACAAAAATTTGGCTCTAAAATAAAGATGTGTCCAAACAGAATCTACTATGTTGAATTAAATGCATGGACAATCAGCTATCATGTTAGCCGTCCTGTGGTGTTACCCACGCAGGACACAGAGGTGATCTCACCCCACACTCTCAGATTGTTGCTGCTTTAAGATTCAGAGATTTTGTTTTCCCTTCTCTCTCCTCCGCCTGGATATTCTTCCATCCGTTTTTCTTTTTTTTCATAGCAGAGTGAAGATGTAACACTTGTCTTGTAGTCATGTTTAAGATTATGGATGGCTGGAGGAATATCAGTAGCCATTTGAAATTCCTTACAGGGTGCTTAATCACTATAGTACATAATGAAAATTGTTATTATTTGTTTATGTGCTAACAGATAAAAGGAAAGAGAGATCAGTGTTTTTCAATGGGTGAACCTTCTTCAGCTCATTTTGCGTACGTGCGATCTCCCCTCTCCAGGTGATCCTCGGCCTCCTCCTGCCCCCCTCCATCCTGAGCCTGGAGTTTAAGAACAAGGACGAGATGTCGTACGTCCCCCAGGAGCAGGAGGCCTACCTGCAGGAGAAGGATTCGGACGAGGCCGACAAGGTGCCCAAGGACAAGGAAGACGAGGACATGGAGTTCACCGTAAGAGCATACTGTGAGGCGCAGTACAACTCCGTGGTGAGAGCATCCACCTTAGCCCCGCTCTTTAGCCCGTAGGAATTCACACACAAACACACACACACACACACAAGCTCGCGCAATGCTGGCGAAAACAAAAAAAAAATGCCGTGCCCCAGAATTTGGCCTCTAATTTTTTTATTACTATTTTTTTTTTTTTTTACAGCCATGGCCCCTCCCCTTTAATTAATATGCCCCGCCCCTTCTTTGACTCTCCTCCCTGCTTCGCCCCTATCCTCGTTGTCCTTAGCAAAGACGTGTGGTCGTGGAGTTGTAGCGTGTCTCCGCCTGTCTGTTCCGCTCGTCTGTCTGCCCGTGTGTCCGTCTCCTTGTCCGTCTGCCTGTCTGTCCCCGTCCGTCTCTCTGTCTCTCTTCCTTTCAGCGATGGTCTCGTCTGAGGTACGGTACTGCGACAGATTGCTGCCTGTTTCTCCCTTGTTCACACAATCTCACCATGGCTGCGCATGTCCAGTGGATGACGGCCCCCTCCCCATTGCTGTCTGTTTGACACTCCATAGCTCAAAACTCTTCTGTGCAAATGTTTGTGCAGAAAGCAAACTTGCTTGCAACCTTTCTCTCTCCATTCACACTGGCCACACAAACAGCTGTCATTCGAAACCCTCTTTTGATTTGTTCAGTAATTGTCATGATTGCATTCAAGCAACAGGTCAGCACAAATGACTTATGGGTAATGAAGTCCAGAGGGCATCAACATGCGAGGAAGCCTTTTTGCAAATGACTTCACAGCCCATGAATGCATTTACGTCATTGTGCTAACCTGCGTAATTCTGCTTGGGGAACTGAAGTTTTTTTCACTTGCAACTATGAATCTATCAAAGATTTATAAGATTATGACAGGGTGAAAATTGTATTGCAATTTCTATTACTCTGCCATATACTACACACAGTTTTTCGCAGAAAAAAAATCTCATTTAAAATTGACAAATTTACATGCCTGGACAATGTCTGCATGGGTTTTTGCAGATATCTTATTGGTTTCATTGCTCTGGGATTAAAGAGAAGGGAAAGAGGCTAGATTGTACGTTTGCTACAGAAGCAGAACTGGAAGAGATAAATGATTGCAATACAACTGGGACACCATGTCTAAGACTGTGTTGTGCCTTTCATGTGTATGAGCTCCACACTCAGCTTAAAAATGTGTTCCAGTAACACATGGGAACAGCATTAAACCCTCAACACTTCAGTTTCGGCCCTCTCTCTCTTTCTCTCCCTCTCCTTTTCTTCAGCTTTCTCTCCCTCTTTTGTCTTTCTCCATTCTACAGCGGCGTCATTTAAAAGCCTTTTCCACGCGTGCCGTCTGTCTCAACACTCTTCATCGAGTCGGTCTCGCTTATCTCAACCCGCTGCCTCTGTCCCCCTCTCCCCACCGCTTCCCCCCCGTCCCACAGGCCATGCTCGGGACCGTCAGCTCCGAAGCCTCGCGCAAGAAGGCAGTGGAGGAGGCACAGAACCGCCACCGGCTGATCCCAGTCGGCCGAAAGATCTACGAGTTTTACAACGCGCCCATCGTCAAGTTCTGGTTCCACACGGTGAGCTATGATCACGTCCTTGAACTGCGCGGCACTTCAGGCGCTTAGAGGATCCCAAAGTCGTCATCTAAGTAAGGGATGATATTGAAGGATCGGTGGAAAGCAATAGCAGATTTCAGAATTCCGGTTTCGGAATGCCACATTCACTCCACATTGAGCCCTCAGCCTTTATCATCCAATAACATTCCAAGCTGTGGAAGCGGAGCTGCATGGGGGCGGATGCTGGCAGCTCAGCATCATTTTGACAAAGGAAGTAAATCGATAGTCCAGAAGTCAATATCATGAGGGAGAATTTTACGGGTTGAGTTTATTTTTCAGACTCAAATCAGCCCAAAAGTTGAAGTGCCTCTTACCTCATTCCAGAGCTGCTACTTTCTGCGCTAGCTCTCTCTCTTCTCTCCCTCTTCTCTCTCTGTCTTTCTCTATCTCCCTCTCTCGTCCTCCCTCACACTCGTGTACTTCCTCCTCTTCTTTTTTCCCCTCCCTGTCCTGGAGTCCCTTGTTACTGCTCCCTTCCCACCATGGTGGGGATAAACAGACCAACGGTTTGTTTTACCAGACCCTGACCTTCAGGCTCACCCAGGGGTTCAGGCAGCCTCATTGAAGTAAAATGAGTGGATAAGGAGTTTCCGGTTCTCACCAGAAGGAGCACCAAAAACCACAGTGTTTCAGTCCAGGCCTCCAAAAGCGTGTAACGTGCAGGACAAAAAATAAATAAAAATTGCGCGCACAGGGGCGGGTTTGACAGATCTCACCCCGCAAGCGTGTGCAAAAGCGAAAGTAGGCCTCATCTCCGCTCACATTCTGACAGCGGCGGGTCTGACAGCTGCTTTGCGTGGATGACGCAAAGCAAATGTGGGAGGAGCGGCGTTCCTGACCCAGCTTCAGTTACGTTATGCCTTTCTTTCCCAGGGGAAGGTTCTAGAAAATGAATCTGCTTCATGGCCTCCATGTAAATGCGTTCATGAGCAGAGGAAGGGCGGAGCCTAATCCAAGACCGGCACTCTCGCTCTGAGAAACTCAACCACAGGATTTAAATCAGGGTCTGAGAACCACCTCTATATGACTGAAATCCAAAATGCAGCTCTGATTTCACAAATAAAATATAATGATATATCTAGCCAAGGACACAGCTGTTTGTTCTACAGGAATATCTGAGCCAGTTAGGAATGAAATGGGCATATGACATTAATATATCAGATACGGTCATTTAAAAAAATACATAAACCTACTCTGTGATATTTTGATGCAATGTACTATATGTACTACTATAGTGCTGAATGTACTATAAATAAATGCTTGTGGTATTACTACAACCAGAAGGGTCGGACGGCCAGTACTAATAAATACGACTATCCTAACCCTCCTTGGAGTGGAGGCCTTCTAGTAGCCTATGAAAAAAATAGATTTCTAATGGTTTCTAATTGGTTTCTAACTTTTATATTCTGTTATTATAGAGGTAAATAGCACCATGCAGGGTCTTTCAAGATGTTTATCTGTGTGCATTTGATTTCTCCACCACCCCCACTCCCCTAAACAGCAAAAGTGGTTTGATCTGGCCTGCATGCCGGTCTATCATGTAATCCTTCTGCTGACTAGAGAGCAGTTAGCAATTCAGACTTTTTTTTTTTTTTTTAAATCTGAAATTAAAAGAGCAGAAAGCGGGCAGGCAACTTCGGACACATTTCATACAGAAAACAGGTGACCCTGAACTATGCTAGCCAATAAATATGTTATAGTAATATAAACTAGCATTTAGCTGCATTTGCAAATGTTTTTAAAAACAACCTGCGGATAAAGGAACAGGAATTTCTTTCAGTGCAACATTGTCATGTTTTAATCCCTTAATATAACAGATGGCGTTTCTTCTGTCATATCCAAATGATGTTTCACAGCCCAGGAGCAGCTGACATGTAAAACACGCAACGTTAGATACAGAAGCTTCCATGACAGCTGAGGAAGAAAACACAGCCACCTCGTTTAACCCCTTAAATTCAAACCAACCAACCAACCGCATACAGAAATACAGTATTTGTTTGTTTGTTTGTTTGTTTGTTTTGATTCTGTGCTATACCTCTGAATGCAACTCATTCAAGGCAGTGTTTGATACGTGCGAAGGTCGCTGGTTAGTTCATGTGACGTGTGAGTGAGTCGCGTGCCACAGCAGTTGATTTTCTTCCCAGTAAAAGGTTTTGCCTCATGCCTCAGTGACCCCTGGACTTCACTACCCACGTGCCCCGTTTTTATCCCTGCAGATGGCCTACGTGGGCTACCTGATGCTCTTCAACTACATCGTGCTGGTGAAGATGGACCTCTGGCCTTCTCCTCAGGAATGGATCGTCATCGCCTACATTTTCTCCAACGGCATAGAGAAGATGAGGGAGGTGAGTGTGGGGGGAGGACAGGACGGTCTGCCTCGCGTGTCGATCCACACCCACTGGCGGCCATGTCCGAATTTTGAGTTACATTAAAAAGAAAAAACACCAAAATCTGTTGTACTGCTTTGCTTTGGTTCTTTGTCCATCTGGTTTTTCAGAGCTGAATTCCACACACGCTTTTAGCCTGCAGCTACAACCATCGTAAATGACCTACATGGGCCAGGTTTCTCAATCTATCAAAGCCCCTATTACATTCACGTTAGCCATAATCCCAGCCCTGCTGGCTTCAGTACGAAACATGTACAACAAAGCCATAGCAAAACTTCCTGCCTACAGGAACTTCAAAGGCTCCAAAAAGGTTTGAGGAACGGGTTGGAGCAAGAGGAGCTGATTTGTAGAGATGCTAAAACACTTTTCTGAGCAATTTTTGGAGGCCCACCAACACATATGGCCCTTCCCCCTTTATTATCGTTTTTTCTCCACCTTTATAAACAGTTCCATCCTCCACCTTTATAAACAGTTCCATCCTCCACCTTTATAAACAGTTACATCCTCGACATAAACAGTCCATTCTTTCCTGGTGGCCTGCTATAGACCAAATACATTACTGTGGGGTTTCAATGTAAGAAGGTAATATTTGCATTACAGTTATTTCAGTGCTTCACCCCCTGCTCCAACTTGGCTGTTCTAATAAAGACGTTTGAGATATTGTGCTGTGCCAGCATTTTTTTTCAGAACTGCTAAAAATCTCTGGGCTGTTTTCTCCATGAAGGCCTGATTAGGATGCTCGTTTGAAGTGTGTGTGCTCCTCTACCTCTCTTTCAAGAGTAGGCCTACACTGCCCCCTAGTGGCAATGGACCTGATGTACTTTTAAACTCATAATTCACAAGTGCTTTATAATTATATCAAAAGCTGAAAGCCAGAGGTGAAAAAAGAATGAACACTTGACAGTGAATAAACCAAAAATTGGTGATCTATTTTTATCCAGTTAAAATATGTAACTCTGCCTCTTTCACTCTTTCACACACACAAACACACACACACACACAGATCCTGATGTCTGAGCCTGGCAAGCTGTTGCAGAAAGTGAAGGTGTGGCTACAAGAGTACTGGAACATCACTGACCTCATGGCCATTCTCATCTTCTCCATCGGCATGGTGCTCCGCCTACAGGACCCACCCCTCATGAGTTATGGGCGGGTCATCTACTGTGTCAATATCATCTATTGGTACATCCGCCTGCTCGACATCTTCGGAGTGAATAAATATTTGGGACCCTACGTGATGATGATCGGCAAGATGGTGAGGCAGTGTTATCAGTTGATAAATAATCGTTTAAACTCTGATGCCTTGTTATAGTACAATATATAGAGCCTCTTACAGTGTTTCATGTTACGGCTTGCAGTGATCTGCTGCACGGAGGATTGTTAAAAGTGGTTATTTTACCAGGTCTCTCTTATTCACTCTCTCACTTTCTCTCTCTGTACCTCGCTCCCTTCCTTTTTTGTTCTCTCTCTCTTCCTCACTTTCTTTCCCTCAATCTTTTGTTCTTTTGTCTCTCCTCGCTCTGTCTCTCTCTGTCTGCTTCTCTCTCTCTCTCTCCCTGTCTGTCTCTCACTCATTCATTCATTCTCTCTCTCTCTCTCTCTCTCTCTCTCTCTCTCTCTCTCTCTCTCTCTCTCTCTGTCTCTCTCCCTGCAGATGATCGACATGATGTATTTTGTGATCATCATGCTGGTGGTTCTGATGAGCTTTGGGGTTGCACGGCAGGCCATTCTCAACCCCAACGAGGACCCCTCCTGGATGCTAGCGCGGAACATCTTCTTCATGCCCTATTGGATGATCTATGGCGAGGTCTTCGCCGACCAGATCGACCGTAAGCCGGCCGTCTAACCTGCAGAACGGAGAGCAGGGACACAGGAAGCCTGGTTCGGACATGCATACTGGGAAGCTACAGACATATATGTTTTACGATTGGTTCTTTTTGGACCATTCAGGTTCCTGTAGAAATACTGATACATTATAGCACAAGATCTTATTTATAACACAAAAAGTTATTGATGCATTACAGCAAAAGAACTTATTCGAAAATCAGGGAAAACGATCAAAGTCGTGTGTAATTAACCTACATGTGGTTATATGAGGTAAAACACTCCATATAAAGCTGAGGTTTCTCTGTGTCAAGCAGTGCGTGTTGACTTTTGTTGGTTTACCAGAAACTCATAGGTGTCATAAGCTTTCATGTCAGAGCACAGTGACTCTGTGCTAATGAGTCTGGAGGAGTCAGAGTGAGGCAGAGCCGTCGGAGTGAGGCAGAGCCTTACCAGGATCACCGGAGCCAGTGGAGCCACTATAAAAGGCTTTCTGAAATGCCAGAGGCCACATACACACCCGTACCCACACGCACCAGTACACACACGCACCAGTACACACACACACACACACACCAGTACCCACACCCACCAGTACCCACACACGCACTAGAACCCACACATATCAGTACCCACACCCACCAGTACACACACTCACCAGTACACACACTCAGCAGTACCCACACACACCAGTACACACACTCACCAGTACACACACGTACCAGAACACACACAGCTTAGGCAGACATGAGGAGTTTTATGGGGGTTAAAAAAGAACATGTATGTGACATTGAAGAAGAATGGTGGGATACTGGTGTAGAGAAGATACTGGTATAGAGAGGATACTGGTGTAGAGAAGATACTGGTATAGAGAAGATACTGGTATAGAGAGGATACTGGTGTAGAGAAGATACTGGTATAGAGAGGATACTGGTATAGAGGGGATACTGGTATAGAGAGGATACTGGTTTAGAGGGGATACTGGTGTAGGGAGGATACTGGTATAGGGAGGATACTGGTTTATAGAGGATACTGGTATACACAGATACTGAGATAGATATCCGAGTATCTGTGTGTACCAGTATCCTCTCTATATCTATAGATGAGAAAGCTGTTTTTATTCAGCTAAGAAACACATTGCCCTGTTTTACCTGTACCATCACCTGTTTTAGACACGCATGTAAGCTTCAATCATTATGAGCACTTCAGAGCGCTTGAGAAGGCTCCTGAGCCATGGTGACCAGGAGCACAGGAGAACCTGGACATGGCAGGAAGCTGATGAGGATGCAGTCAGGAAGTGTGCAGCGCTCTCTCTCAGCCGGACGGTGACAGCAAACCTCAACGTTTCCCTGGATTCAGTCACGCAATGTGCATAACCGCAGTGGTTTAAACCGGCCTGCCAGCCGCGGCGATTCCCAACATGGGTCCCAACCGGGAAGACGAGCTTTCACTGGCAAAATTCGGCAGAGCTCACGTCAGCCCGACACTTTCTGCAGGGTCACACCAGACTGTGCACCTGATGAACGTAGTTTAGACATACATGATGTCATATTTCTATGACATCACGACCGTTAGATTACGAAACCAAATGCAACGTCTGCTGTGATGGGATATTTGCTGCTATTGAACTATAAAGGCTTCTGAACCATTTTTATTCTTTCTGATGCCCCAAAACCCCATCGACTTCCTGCTTCTGGGATATTTCTGCACTATTTCCCCCCCCCTCCCCGGTTGCAGAAGCAAGACGGCTAACTGGCCGTTGCCGTAGCGCCGGCAAGCCCCGCCCCCCCCCCCCCCCCAGTTGTAAACAGAGTGTGAGGCCCGTCACTTGTCCGACGATACTTTCTCCTGAAGGGAGATTCAGGCATTGGCTGTGACAACAAAGTACTGCTCATTCTCTTCTCTTTAATGCTGCTAAAGCAAAGAAATTATTTCTCCCAGTCAAGGATTAACCTTACGCCAGATATTCCTAGCTTTAATGCACGCTGGTAAAGTCTGCGCCATCTCTGGAGAAGACTGTAGATACAGGCAGTGTAGGGATTAGCTGGAAAATTAGCTGGCTTTTATTGCTGGCCTTGTTCTTGGCATTTCTACATTTTCCATTTCCAACCACGAGCAAGTGATTCCCACACAACTGTTGTGCACAGACATCTAGATGAACTGGAGTCTGGAAATTGGCACTATAGACTTGAATATAGTCACTATTATTCACAGTACAGTATGCACATGTTGTTGTTGTTGGTGTGTGTGTGTGTGTGTGTGTGTGTGTGTGTGTGTGTGTTTGTGTGTGTGTGCGCGTGCGTGCGTGCATGCGACAAGTGGATAGCCCAAAGACAAAGAGAGCTGAAATAACACTGTCGTTCTTTGTTTCAGATAGTAGGAAGCCACAGAACAGGCTGAATGAAAAACTCTGGCCGGTCGAAAATTACATTCGAACTCAAGGAACTGGGCGTAACAGTGGTCCATCCCATATAGGCAATTTCAAATATACATATAAATAAACAAATAATTTCCAACAGCCGGCTTCCATTTCAGTTTCACCGCCATGCCATCCACGACTCACCATCTCCCCGTAGGGGCTGGGGAGAATATAACACTCGTGCACAGCCACTGCACGGCAAATTAATGCGCGTTTCCATGCTGGGGATTCCCGTTAACTCCCGTAATCCCGTTCTAACTCGTCACAAAGAGACGACAGGTCAGACTTATTTTTCTGATCTCTGTCATGGAAACCTGATTACGCTGAACCCATCCACGACGCTGCACCCTCGCTGTAAGTTGGCCGTAGCGCTACGCGGTATGCCAACTTCCCAGCCGCGCACCGACAGCGACGCTGCCGCCATTCATTCTGACATACTTTAAGACTAGTGAACATGCGCCTTGCCTGACAGCTAGACTGGGCTACGAATGCTTACAAATAAATACATTTATACGTGCGATTCTATGCACATCCTACAAAATAGTATGGTGCTCCATTTCTATGTTGTCCTTTTGGATATCGAAAGCAGGGCTTATCTTTGAAGCTAAATATTGGACTCCAGCCAGCTTAACCATGATCTGGTAAAACGTTCAATTTAGTGAAAAAAAATTCTACAAGTACATACATCTATATATTGTGATTATGTATGCCTCACAATCTGTTGGCACAAATCGAACAACACACCCACAAAAATCCTCCACACATTTGTCACATCTCCTCATCAGCAAATGTTTTTTCATGTGGTTCAGTTGTCAGAGTTTTTTTGACAGAAATGGATGTAACCCTTAAGCGCAAAAAATAAAAAACATTTTTTAAAAAAAAAATTCTGATTTGAACGCAAATTGATGTTACTTCAGTTCTCTACCTTTGGGCTTCCGAGTGTGATTCATAGTAAAAGGATTCGAGGATTACAGACTCAGTTGATGATGACTGTCGTTTTCCTGAAAGCCACAGCAACTGAACCATCCTTTATGGAAAAAACGTACAATGTATTTTTAATACATTCCGCGCAATATCCAACCATCCTTTATAAGACTGCTACACGTCTAAATATCAATATATTTTAAACATTGGATTCATGTTTAAATATATTGGGGAATGCGAATGTACATAAATATATTGTGAAATATATTTTAGACACACATTTCAGCGCATATAGTTTCGCCATTTGGATTCTCACTCCTTATCGCTCGTCTCCTTAAAACCGACTGTGTGCCAAACCGACTGAAGGGCGATAAGAGATTGGTTTCACATCATTCCGGCTGTGGTTTCTGTTCGTCTCCTCCGTTGTCGTTGCTCGTTAGCTTTTATGTTCGACCCACCTCTCGAGTTTTCCGTCCGTCACTCTCATCGGCGCAAGAGGAGCGTTCTGCCGCTAATCAGCGCCGTCTTTCCGTAGCGCCGTGCGGGCAGAACGTCACCACGGAGGACGGTGCCATCGTAGCCCTGCCCCCGTGCAAGACCGGAGCGTGGATCGTACCTGCTATCATGGCCTGCTACCTGCTGGTGGCCAACATCCTCCTGGTCAATCTCCTCATCGCTGTTTTCAAGTACGTCTCACTATTGCATTACAGCTGTGGTTAGAATTCACATTTACATTTAAGGCATTTATCAGACGTTCTTATCCAGAGCGACTTACAAAAGAATTTATTCGCTATACCCTCGCATCCAAGAAAAGGAGAATATGTCAAATATTAAAGTTATTTATTATGCTTATTATTCGTTGTTACATAAGGTAAACTAAAAACCTGTGAGTAAAAGGTGCAGTTTGTAGTTTTTACAGTCCTGTACTCCCTGTGAAGTGAAACAGATCTGTATCCATTGTTTATAACTTTGTTGCCTTACTGCTGTATAATTTAAGTCTAGCCTGCACTGTTAAAACCACAGAAGTGTTACAGAACTACCAACTGCACATCCAAGAGAAGCAACACAGCTGTGGCATCTGATCTGATGCCTCTCATTATGTTCAGAGCGCTCTGTGATCTCTATAATGACAAAAGTTTCGCTTATAGATGCATCATGGTTTACCTGACTGCAGCACAAGCACAGTCTCCTCCATCAGTAACGTTCAAAATGGCAGAACACTACAGGCAGCTAGTTGAGGTTGGGTGATGCCTTGTAGGTTTGTGACATGCCTTGTGGGTTTATGATATGCCTAGCGGGCTGTGTTTTAAGAGGGAGGAGCCTAAAATCAGAATGTAAAGTCTGAACCAAAAGAAGGAAGTCACAATTACATGAAATTACATGTTTTTTTTAAAAGGTCTAGAAACACAAAACTATAAATTCTTTAAAACAAAGACTTGCATATGAGCATTTAGCCCTGTGACTTTTGTAGGCAGCATCTTTTGTCTTCTATTTTGAAATAGAAGTTTTAGATGTAAAGAAGGAGCATGAAATCTACTCAACCCCGTCGGACAGCACTGTGTTTGTTCAAAGTGATGCGTTCTGTGCTCTATCCTACTTACTGGCTAGGATACATTCCATTAGCCAATGACCAAGCACTTTTTGTGAGTCACTATGGATACGAGCATCTGCTAAATGCCTCAAATGTGAACCGAGATGGATGTTTGCTGCCTCCTCAGCAATACTTTCTTCGAGGTGAAGTCCATCTCCAACCAGGTGTGGAAGTTCCAGCGGTACCAGCTGATCATGACGTTCCACGAGCGGCCCGTGCTTCCTCCCCCACTCATCATCTTCAGTCACATGACCATGGTCCTGAAGCACCTGTGCTGTCGCTGGAGAAAGCACGACGATGACGAGCGGGACTTCGGTTTGAGTGAGCGGGTCAATCCTATGACATTTGACCTTTCAGTACTACATCTTACACGAACAGCACCACACAGTTCAGATTTCAGTATTATACGCAGTTCAGCTTTTTGGGGTAATTAGCAAACACTTTGGGAATCAGGTGTGTAGGAGCTAGAAAGATGCTAAATTGTACAGTTTGGTGGCTGTTGAGGATGCATCTGTTCAACAAGATTTGGGGACTTGGAGTTGGACATTTTAACTACAGTTGGAGAATCTAAGATTAGATTAGATTAGATTCAACTTTATTGTCATTGTGCATGTACAGGTACAGAGCCAATGAAATGCAGTTAGCATCT